>VXBX01002267.1:168789-179532 GCA_013400415.1 Scytalopus superciliaris | reverse complement strand
CCCCCCCCCCCCAGCTCTCATCCTCCACAGAATGAATATTTGCTCTCTCATCTCCTCACCTGTATTTTTTTTTCCATGAAGACCTGCAGGAATTTTCCTTCTGGGAAGAATAAATCAGTGGCAGGTTTGCCTGAAACCAGTTCAAGAGGGAGATGGGAGGTTTGGATTCACTGGTGGATAATACAGAGCAAGTTTCTGCTTGGCTTTAACAGAGCTCAGTTGGGCAATCAATCAACTGTGAGACACAAATCCACTGGAAACCAGGTTTCATTACTTGTGCTGTTCACAGAAGAAATTGGTTTTAATCGAAAGCTGTCTAATAAACAGGACTTTCCAAACCCAAGGAGTGCAGATATTACCTCAGTCACAAAGAGAGTGCGTGGGTCGATGATGTCCAAGAAGTGCCTGAATCTGCCATAAAATGAAGTCTGGAAAAACAGGACAAGAAAACAAAACACGTTCAGTGAGAAACTGCCTTTCACCTGCTGCAGAGAGAGCTTTTATTTCCTCCACAGAATTAAGTATCAACTGAAAATAAACAATACAGGAGGTAGTTTGTGATAGGAAGCCTGGGAGGAAAAGGTGAGGATCTGGATCCTGCTAATGGGACACCAATCCAGGTGCTTTAATAAGGGGATGCCATCAAGCTGCTCAAATATCATTTAATTTTCCCCCCAAAAATGAAATATTGCCTGTGGGACTCGTGGGAGATGCCTGAAGGCACAGAAATCCAACGTGCAGCTCCAGAGCTCCCACAGGAGCAACATTCCCGAGGGAATTCCCACCCTGTCATGTCTGTACCGTGATCCCTGTGCTGCTCATCCAGCAGCACCACAGGCCATGGATTTTGGGAATAGACAACCATCAAGTGAGAGGCTGTGGAATCCTCACCCTTGGGAGTGTCCAAGGCCAGGCTGGATGGGATTTGGAGCAACCTGAGCTGGTGGAAGGTGTCCCTGCCCATAATCCTCAAGGTCCCTTCCAACCCAAACCATTTTAAGATTCCCTGGATCCCTTTCTGGTCCTGTTGCTCCCAACAAGAGCATCTTGGCACAGCATTATCCCTGCACAAACACATCCAGCTTGGATTTTTCCAAGTGTGCCTCTAAGAACAAGCCCAGCTACACCAGGTTGCTCAGGGCTCCATCCAACCTGGCCTTGGACACTTCCAGAACCAGGAAGAGAGTCTGAAAGAGGGGGGTGGGGATGGGGAAAGGGGATGGGGGAAGGGGATGGGAAGATCACAGGCAGCTCCAAAGGAAAGATCAGGTTTGAGTCAGCGTTTAGAAACTGAAAATAAAACTGGAATTTACGCAAACTCAAAGCTCCAGACCACGAAATATTGGTATATTAAGAGCAACATCACTCCAACATCTGGATTCTCTGATGTGGATGCAGGTGAGTGGCAGACCCACATCTGGACCCCGGGCAGCCCAGTGCAGTGGCCCCTCTCTGGCCTGTGCCTTCTCCCCAGCAAAACTCCCAGCACATCATGGATGTGGGAAGGACCAGGGAGATCCCGGATTCCCACCTCCCCTCACACAGCAGGACCCTCCTGGCCGGGGCTTCTCCAGCCACGCACCGGCAAACCCCTCGCTGCGTTCCTGATGCAGAAACGAACTATAAATAAAGGCCTGGGGTGTGGGTACAGCACCAGGCACAGCATTTCATCACTGCCTGGCAGCGTGCTCACAAACGTGCTGCCGCTCCCCTGCTCCATCCCTCAGGCACAGGGAGCCAGCAGGAATTCTGCCTCCTTATTCCAGCAGGGATCCCTCTCCGAGGGCTGTCCGTGCTGCAACGCCCCGTCCTCAGCTGCTCACAAACCCCTCGGATATTTTCCCAAGCTCTGCACTGAAAAATGAAAACCCCACAATGAAACCAGAAAACCAAACCCAACTTTGGGGGGGGGAGAAAGCACAGCGGGTTTTAATTAGCAGGGATTTAATTAACGCTAATTCTGGTGCTTTCCAGCCTTCCCAGGCTTGACATTTTGCTGCCTCGCTTTTATTTTGAGGACGAAGCTCCCTGCAGATGCCACTGTCCTTTCCCCGTCGCTCCCATCCCTCCCAGCACCGCTGCCCGGCGCTTCCCAGTGGTGCAGGCAGGGATGTGACTAATCCCTGACTCACTGGGGCCCTCCTGACAGTTCTCCCTTCTCCTCAGCTCCCACATTCCCAGCACCCTCTCCCACTGCCCGGCCAAGCAGGCATTGGAGAATCCAGAGCAGTTTGGGATTACGTGGTTTAAACAGGAGCAGAATGGGAGAGGGCGTGTGGGGGATTAAATTCAAGCGGTCTCCACTTCTCCACTGCTTTTATCATTGTGATATTCATTTCACAGGGAGAAAAACTGTGTTAAATAGGGTTAAACGGAACATCAGTGTTTCACACCCACTTTTGCAAGGTGTAAATGTCAAGGAAGGGGGAAGGAGATCCCAAATGTCATTTCTCAAGCAGAGATTTCAACCTCCCAAGCCATGGAGGCTCTCAGGGAGCCAGTTCCATATCCCAGGGCTGTGGCTGGGTTGGCTCAGGTACAGCCCTGGGCTCCTGCCCTGAGCCTGCCTGGCCAAGCTCAGAACACCCAGCTAAGGACATGTTTGAGCAGCTCAAACCCATCCCCCTGTAATCCCATTCCCACTCTCCCTGCTCCTCTCCTGCCCAGTGCCAGCACTGACCTGATGCTTCAACTGTTTGATCCAGGAGCTCTAATCCCTAAATCATGGAAGCCCAGATTGGTTTGGGTTGGAAGGGACCTTAAAGCCCACCCAGTGCCACCCCCTGCCAGGGGCAGGGACCCCTCCCACCAGCCCAGGGTGCTCCAAGCCCCGTCCAACCTGCCCTTGGACACTGCCAGGGGTCCAGGGGCAGCCACAGCTTCTCTGCCCAACCTGGGCCAGGGCAAGAAGGAATGAAGGATTTGTTTCCAGGTGGTGTCACCTGAACTTGTCCAGTTTGTGGTCAGAGAAGCCCCAGGGCAAGGGCAGGACCATTTGGATGGAGTCAGGACAACATCCCTCAGGATACCACCAGGAAATTCAAGGAGCAAGGTCACCCAGGGCCAACAGCTCAGCTGGGAGCAGACAAGGCTGTTCCAGTGGCTGCTTCTTCCATCCCTGCTTTTCAAAATATAAAAGAACCACTCTCTTGCTCTGGTTACTTCAAAGAAAGGACAACAGGAATACACAAGATATTCCTTCCCTAGGCTGGAACACGAGGAGGAACCCAGTGCTGAAGAGCATCTTAGCAAGGGCAAGCTGTGTCAGGACAACAGGACAAGGGGGGCATGGCTTTAAGCTGAAAGAAGGTGGATTTACATGGGATATTGGGAAGGAATTGGTGGCTGGGAGGGTGGGCAGGCCCTGGCCCAGGTTGGGCAGAGAAGCTGTGGCTGCCCCTGGATCCCTGGCAGTGTCCAAGGGCAGGTTGGACGGGGCTTGGAGCACCCTGGGCTGGTGGGAGGTGTCCCTGCCCATGGCAGGGGGTGGGATGGGATGAGTTTTACGGTCCCTCCCAACCCAACCCAACCCATTCCATGATTCTGTGAGCTCTGACCCTCAGGAATGCACAGGGAGCAGGTGAGGAGCTCGAGCCCATCCTCCCTCCCCCTAGGACAGCCAACAAGACCCAACTCCCCGCTGTGGTTTCCCCTTCCTTTCTGTGTCCCCACGGGCTCTCTAAAACACCATTCCATGAACCTGCTTTCCTCTGTTGCTCTCAGGAGCTGCCTGGAAATGCAAAACTCCTCCTAGGAGTCTCCAAGGGGATGGTGGTGCTCAGCCACCCCCACCCTCTCCTGCAGCAGGGTTAATGTCACCCTGAGGCTCAAACTTTGTCACCTCCATCAAAGCCAGACTCTTCCTGCTCGCTTTCCAAGATCCCAAGAAACAGGACGAGCTGCACTCCCATGGCAGTGATTTATCCTTTAGTGCATCCTGATCAGCTCATCATTCCTCACCACCACCCTGGGACAGCACAGAAGACAAGCCACTAACAAACTCCTCCCTCTGCTGCCTCTACTGCAGGGTCTTTCCAAGAGGGAAAATTAAACCTCCCTCACTCCCACGCCCAGGCCAAGATCTTAAAGAGAACACCACAAAAGAGATGAGTCTGAACAAGTTTTGCTTTGTTTTGTCAAACCCCCACGACCAAGAGCCTCATTTCTCCACAACAAAAGCCCTCTGAGAACCACATCAAACAGAACCACGTTCAAACCAGGAGCCACGTTGTCTTCTCGAGGCTCCACCTCACCATCCCCACTCTGGGTTTCACTGCTCAGCCCTCCTGCAGTTTCTTTCCCACGACTGTGCAGCCCCTGAACCAAAAATTCCCTTTTCTTTCCTGCTGTCCAGCCATAGGACGCTGGGTTTTTCCTTTTCAGATGATTATGGGAAGCTGCTTCACTGCTAGACCTTGTTGGTTGCTTTTCCCATCATCCGGATCATTCCCTGCTTCCCGGGTTTAGTCTCCTGACCAGAAGCCATCAGAATTATCTTAATTAAAAATTCGTTTTCCCAGAGCTGCACACAAAACAAAAGGCAAAAAAATACCCCATCAAATCCCAGTAATTCGGAAATTTAGGGGAAATTGGTGGCTGGGAGGGTGGGCAGGCCCTGGCCCAGGTTGGGCAGAGAAGCTGTGGCTGCCCCTGGATCCCTGGCAGTGTCCAAGGGCAGGTTGGACGGGGCTTGGAGCACCCTGGGCTGGTGGGAGGTGTCCCTGCCCGTGGCAGGGGGTGGGATGGGATGAGTTTTAAGATCCCTCCCAACCCATTCCATGATTCTGTGATTCCATGAAATGCCAGGTGAATGGGATGAGAGCATCAAGCCCTACATGTTGTTAACCAAACCCTGAATTCCAAGAGAATTCTGGATGGTTCCCTCTTAACAGGCTCATTTCCAGCTCTGCTGTCCCACTCCAGCAAGGACTGGATCCCATAAGATGCCCAGAACTTTGACCTTCAGCTCCCAAACCTCCATCCAGGGTCCTTTTTGCCACTTTATCCCTGTAACATCTGCTGTAGTAAACACTTCTCCGGGAGAAAACTGAATAACACAAATTTCCTGTGATTAATGGTGGCTATTTTGGGACCTCTTCTCACCAGCCTACATGGAGATGAAGTGGCTGGGAATATTAATTCCCAGGGCACAGCAGCTCAGCAGTGTTACAGCAAAGGTCCAGCTGCCTCCAGGATAAGAAAAGGAAGCATTCCATAGGAAGAAAAGGAAGAAAAGGAAGGAAATTACTCCTTATAGGCTCAAGGAATTAGAAGAGCAGTGAGAGAAGGTAAGTAACCATTACCAAGGCGTTTATCACCTTTAAATGGGAAAGGATTCCAAGAAGCCCGTGCTGGGCAGCCCTGGGAAGAACAGGAGACACTGGACAGCTTCAGTTTAATTACAACCTGATTTTAAAAGGCATTTAATTAAGCCAGAACAAAAGGCATGAAGACCTGCAGACCTGGGGGCGGGGTGAGCTAAAAATCAGGCTTATGTCAGTTTTAAATTAATTAGGAAGAGATTTAAGCTAAACCAAGCAAAATTAAGACAATTGAAGCCATTGAGCGAGTGGACTGTGACAAGGCATGACTGGGTATGTGTGATTTCACACACACTTGTGGTCCAGCCCACTGCAGGTTTAGGCTAAAACTATGGAATTTCGGTCCTTTCATGCCTTTAATTTGACTTTCCAGTGTTAAAGAGCCCAGATCCACATGGGAGCAGCTCCTGCATCCCAGTGACACCAGCGACAGCCCTGCCCGGGCTCTGCTCAGCACAGCCAGGGCGAGGCACAGGAGCCTTTCCCAGGTGCAGCACTGAGGGTTTACAGCTTGGAGTAAAAGACACAAACAAACAAACTCCCCCTTTGAAATCCAGCCCTGGATGGTGGAGTGAGGGACCAACCTTAAATAACAGCGTGGGCAGCAGGGCAGGGGGGATTGTGCCCCTGTGCCCCCTCAGGGGAGCCCCCCCTGCAGAGCTGCCCCAGCCCTGGGCAACAACAGCACAAGGACGTGGAGCTGCTGGAGCGAGTCCAGAGGAGGCCCCGGAGATGCTGCAGGGCTGGAGCCCCTCTGGGATGGAGCCAGGCTGGGAGAGCTGGGGGGGCTCCCCTGGAGAAGGGAAGGCTCCAGGGACACCTGAGAGCCCCTGGCAGTGCCTAAAGGGGCTCCAGGAGAGCTGGGCAGGGACTGGGGACAAGGTCCCACCTCGTTCCACCCCCTGCCATGGGCAGGGACACCTCCCACCAGCCCAGGGTGCTCCAAGCCCCGTCCAACCTGCCCTTGGACACTGCCAGGGATCCAGGGGCAGCCACAGCTTCTCTGCCCAACCTGGGCCAGGGCCTGCCCACCCTCACAGGGAAGAATTTTTTCCTCATATCCAATCCAAACCTTCCCTCTGCCAGTTTGAAGCCATTCCCCCTTGTCCTGTCACCCCAGGTCCCTATAAAGTCTCTCTCCATCTTTCCTGTCGCTCCTTCAGGTCCTGGAAGGCCACAGTCAGGTCACCCCAAAGCTTCCCTTCTCCAGGGGAACGCCCCCAGCTCTCCCAGCCTTCCCTCCCAGCAGAGCTGCTCCATCCTCTGCCCATCCTGGTGCCTCCTCTGGACTCGCTCCAGCAGCTCCATGTCCTTCCTGTGCTGGATGAGCTCCAGGTGGGTCTCACAGAGTGTTGGGAGCACACGGAATAAACCCTGGCTGTGCTTTAAACTTACCTCATTTTTAAGGGCAGGAAACAGTGATTTTCAGCCCAAGTGTCCTTATAAAGCATCCCTGAGAGCAGCACGTGTCAAGTTCCAACATCCAAAACATCACAAGGCTCTGCCACCAGCACATCCCTAAGGATGCTGTTAAAATATGGATGTGCTGGAATTGCCATGCCTGGGCAATGGAATGAAACATCCCAAGCACATCACACCCCCCATGACTGTACACACTGAGCTGCCCACGGGATAAAAGATGTTTGGAATCATAATCACTTAGGCTGGAAAAGACCTTTAAGGTGAGCGAGTCCACCCAAGAAGCTGAAGTTATTTCCTTCCCTGATTTTTATTATGGATTTTTCTTAACACAGGGTCATTGAAGAAGTCACAGTTCTGCACTAGGTTTATTCCCCTTTATGTCCTTCCCACTGAAGGATCAAAGTGCTCTGACCTCTTATTTATTATTATTTCCTAATTCTGCACGTTGGGATGACCCTGCTCGACTCCAGCTGGGAAGGAAATCAGCTCCCTCCTTGTTCCTTTTCCCCTGCTCTTGCTGTTCTCCTGCACCAGCTGAGACAACCCGGTGCTGCTTTTTTAGAGGGAAGGGACCTGAAGGACCACCTTGTTCCATGGGCAGGGACACCTCCCTCTGGATTCTACCCAGGATAAATGCCCAGCTTTTGGGAACACACATTGGGATTCAGGGGAGGGAGCACTTAGCAAATCCTTAAAAAAAAAAAAAAAAGAATTAAATACGGGAATAAAGCAACAAAACCAGGAGTATTGCTAACAAATTAGACCTACTTGTCAGAAAATTAAGTCCTCATCACACGTTCCCAAGCTTAACGTCCTCATTTCTTCTTTCCCCTAAAAATAGCCTGTTCCCAATGGGAGCCTGAGCCTCTTTCCGGCAAGGAAACCAAAAAAAGGTGACTCGGCAGAACATCTCCTTGCCTGGAGAGGAAGGAAAACAAGCGGGCTGCAAAGCCAGGGAGGGAGCAGGGGAATTTCCTGAGCTCCAGAGGCCGTGCTGGGGATGGAGCTGTCCCTCCTGCCGCCCCCAGTCCCGCTCAGCCCGGGCACTGCAGGTCCTGGCAGGGGAAGGAAAGCTCCACATCTCCCCTGCCCAAACCCCCAGGCAGCCCGGCCTGCTCTCCAAGGTTTTTTTGTTCCCGGCACAGTTTTGCCTTGTTTTCCCCCCTGCAGCTCCCTTTGAACGGCCCCAGACCCGCTCCCAGCCAGCGCTTCCGAGGGGAAAGGAGTGTTGGCGCTGTCCAGAATTTAAACAAGCACCCCAAGCGTCACTAATACTTTCCAAAACAACCCAGGCATCCTTTGTGGACTCAAGGCAGGATCATATAAACAGATAAAGACCTGGAAAGGGCACGGAAAGGACGGGAAAAGGCAGGGAGGTGCAGGGAAGCCACTGGTAGGAGAGGATGGTGGGGTTCAGGGCACACTGATCCCTTGGGAATGTGTGGGTGCTGCTCTCCCTCCAAACTGGAAGTCTGGAAGGGAACACCAAGGTCACAATGGGGGAAATAAGTAACTGGGAGGGTCTGACCCAGGGATGAAGGATCCGGGCTCTGCCAGGCTGTGATGGGAGTGGGCACGTGGTGGTGGTGCTGATGTGTCCCAGATGGAGCAGAGCCCAGCACAGGATCCAACCAGGAGCCAGAAACCCTGGAAACATCCAACCCTCTCTTGCTCTGCGACCCCACAACACTGTGGGATCCCTCCCAAGTTTGTCTGCCCAGTTTGTCCACCACACGTGGGGTGGATGGAGCAGGAGCAGCTCCCACCAGCCCTCCACCCTTCCTTGCTGTAAATTTCACAGGATAAAACCACCAGAGAAGAGAAGGGGGAGGATTTCCAGGGCTGGAAAAGCACCCCCTAAAAGCATCCCAGCCCCAAAGCTCAACCCTCACCCTTGGATCTGTCCCTTGCCAGGAGTGGCAGGGAGGAGAGGACATTCCCAGGAGTGGCAGGGAGGGAAGGACATTCCCAGGAGCGGCAGGGAGGGAAGGACATTCCCAGGAGCGGCAGGGAGGAGAGGAGAGGAGAGGACATTCCCGCTCCACTGAGCACACACACACAGTCATTAACATCCTGCCATAGCCCTCCAAACGTTTGCTAAATGCTGCTACAAGTGACAGTCGCTCCTTAATGAACAGAACGCACCGATTCTGTGCCTGACTCGCTGCCAAGTGTGCCTGGAATCATCTGTGGTGTCTAGAAGGGATAGCGTCTCCTCCTCCTCCTCCTCCTTCCCCTCCTTATTAAAGAGCTCCATCTCCGCACAGCCTGAGCATCCCTTGGCTCACACAGGGGGGAGTCACCCCTTCCCTGGCACTCCCATCTTCCCCCGTGGCCTGCTGTACAGGGATCGTGGAACCACTGCTGGGTTTGGCTTGGAAGGGACCATAAAGGTCACCTAATGCCACGGGCAGGGACACCCCCCACCAGCCCAGGTTGCTCCAGGGATGCTGGGAGCACGTGGATGGCTCCCATGGGAAATCTGCCACTGGAATGCCCAGCAGCCCAAAGGGGTGGTTGGGTGAAGCCAGGCTGAGTCAGTGGTCCTGGATTCCCGTGGGGGGTGGGAAGGGTCTCCTTGAGGATTGTCTCATTGGAGGGACACGAAACCCCCCCCCCCAAATTAAGGGGCANGTGTCCCAGATGGAGCAGAGCCCAGCACAGGATCCAACCAGGAGCCAGAAACCCTGGAAACATCCAACCCTCTCTTGCTCTGCGACCCCACAACACTGTGGGATCCCTCCCAAGTTTGTCTGCCCAGTTTGTCCACCACACGTGGGGTGGATGGAGCAGGAGCAGCTCCCACCAGCCCTCCACCCTTCCTTGCTGTAAATTTCACAGGATAAAACCACCAGAGAAGAGAAGGGGGAGGATTTCCAGGGCTGGAAAAGCACCCCCTAAAAGCATCCCAGCCCCAAAGCTCAACCCTCACCCTTGGATCTGTCCCTTGCCAGGAGTGGCAGGGAGGAGAGGACATTCCCAGGAGTGGCAGGGAGGGAAGGACATTCCCAGGAGCGGCAGGGAGGGAAGGACATTCCCAGGAGCGGCAGGGAGGAGAGGAGAGGAGAGGACATTCCCGCTCCACTGAGCACACACACACAGTCATTAACATCCTGCCATAGCCCTCCAAACGTTTGCTAAATGCTGCTACAAGTGACAGTCGCTCCTTAATGAACAGAACGCACCGATTCTGTGCCTGACTCGCTGCCAAGTGTGCCTGGAATCATCTGTGGTGTCTAGAAGGGATAGCGTCTCCTCCTCCTCCTCCTCCTTCCCCTCCTTATTAAAGAGCTCCATCTCCGCACAGCCTGAGCATCCCTTGGCTCACACAGGGGGGAGTCACCCCTTCCCTGGCACTCCCATCTTCCCCCGTGGCCTGCTGTACAGGGATCGTGGAACCACTGCTGGGTTTGGCTTGGAAGGGACCATAAAGGTCACCTAATGCCACGGGCAGGGACACCCCCCACCAGCCCAGGTTGCTCCAGGGATGCTGGGAGCACGTGGATGGCTCCCATGGGAAATCTGCCACTGGAATGCCCAGCAGCCCAAAGGGGTGGTTGGGTGAAGCCAGGCTGAGTCAGTGGTCCTGGATTCCCGTGGGGGGTGGGAAGGGTCTCCTTGAGGATTGTCTCATTGGAGGGACACGAAACCCCCCCCCCCAAATTAAGGGGCAGGCTTCTTCTGCCAACCTGCAGGTTTTATGGGCTTTACCAGCCTGGCACGGCCTGGGGGTGGGTGGACTTTGCCACCCACACCCACCAGGGACCCCAGGCCGGCCTGGATGGTGGGCAGGAGCCACTCTGTCCCTGCGCCAGCCCTGCTCACCTGGGGGCAGGTGTGAGCCCTGGGCTGGCCTTGCCATCCCCTGGATCACGGCTGGGGCATGCCAGGCTCCCACCCCCCGGGGGACAGACCCCCAAGGGGACAGACCCCAAAGGACAGACCCCAAAGGACAGACCTCCGAGGGGACAGACCCTCAAGGGACAGACCCCCCCAAGGG
>VXBX01002267.1:144274-167345 GCA_013400415.1 Scytalopus superciliaris | reverse complement strand
GGGGGGGGGGTGGGTGTGAGGTGGAGTGGAAAAGGGGAGAAAAATGGGATTTAATAATTTTTCCTGTCGTTTTTCCTTAGAGATATTGTTAAAATCGAGTTGTTTCAGCATCACTGTCCCTGCCAGGCTGGAAAAACCCAGCTCTGCTCAGGCACGGGGAGATGAGGAGCACGGACCCATTCCAGGGACTCTGGAGCGACCCCACTGCCCTCCCTGTGCCTTGTTAATCATTTGCTGGTTTAATTAACAGGGGCTGCAGCTCAAACCCCCTCCTGACCCGCCACGGCTCCGGCAGGGATGTTTTCCTGCTGCCTTCTCATCCCTGCAGCTCCCGGGTCAATCTTTGCCCCAAAGCCCAGCCTGTCACTGAGGTTTGTTCCCTTCTCAGAGCCCCGAGGGGCTTAAAAGGGAAAATGAAACGGTTTTGCTGCCGCGAAAGCTCGACAAGGCAACTCTCCCTCCTCGGAAGGTTCCATGCCGTCCTTCCCAAGGCAGCGGAGCCTGTGCCATGAATATGGATGATAACCCAAATCCCTGTGCAAGGGAAACCCCCCTCCCTCCCCTGGCAGCTCAGCCAGATAATTGATACAGTCCCTAATGTTGACACACGAAATGTTTTGTAACAACAGAGGGGAGAGAATCTGTTTATCTAAAACCACATTTGGAGTGACATAAGACTATCACTTTTTTGGTTAAATACCAGAAAGAATATCAATTCTTTGGCTGATATCAATCCAACCAGATCCATTGCGACTGACAACTTGCGTTTCCCTGGATTGGGGAAGGAGGTGGGGGGGGTTGTTGTTTCCCTGGATGATGTTTCTTTTCTTTCCACCTTGTTTTTTTGGAGGGGCAACAAACCCTCTTCTTCCCACTCCCAGGACATTGTGTGAGCTCATCCAGAGCCTGGGTTTGCCTGGGGAGGTTTGGGCAGCAGGAAGAAGGTGCTGGGAGAAGGTGTTGGGACCTTCCCCCGTGCCCATGGAGCCAATTCCAACCTGCTGGAGCAGGGGGATGCCCAAGGGAGGCTGTGATCCCATGGGAAGCTGTGCTGGAGCAGGATCCCCATGGAGAGAGGAGCCAACACTAGAGCTGCCTGCTCCCAAAGGACTGAGCCCTTGGGAAGAGAGATCCACCCTGGAGCAGTTCCTGGAGAACTGGAGCCTGAGGGAAGGACTCACATGGGAGAAGTTCATGGAAAAGTGTCTCCCGTGGATGGGAGGGACCCCACGCTGGAGCCCGGGAAGAGTGTGGAGTCCCAGCCCTGCAGAGGAAGGAGCAGAGACACAGTAGGATGGTCTGGGTTCAGCCCCCATTCCCTATGGGAGAGAATTCAGGAGGGACACGGAGTCTGGAAAGAAGGGAGGGGTGGGAGGAGGGCGATTCAAGAGCTGGGTTTATTTCTTATTGCCCTGCTCTGATTTGATTCATAAACTGAACCCATTTCCCCAAGTGAGTCTATTTGCCTGCGACAGTGACCAGGCAGTGACCTCTCCCTGCCCTTATCCCCATCCACGAGCCTTGCCTTGGATTTCCTCTCCCTGCCCAGCTGAGGGGAGGAGTGGGAGCAGCACCCAGGACCCACCCAGGGTCACCCCAGCACCCTGAGGGAGATCTGGGGGTCTCAGAGAGCCACCCCACCCGTGACAGCTGGGATTGGGAATGGGCTTCCTGCTGGCTCCGGGAGGAAGTCACAGGAACATTCCTTGTCAGCTTCCATCTGCAAAGCCAGATTTTAAGAAAACTTGAGGCGGGCAGCGAAACTCCGGCTTGGAACAACAAACCCAGCCAGTTCTTCCTGAAGGGACAGGAATTATTTGCATCAATCCCGAGTCTGTGCTTAAGGCAGGCAGAGACACCCGATGGAATCACACATGGACGTTCCAGCAGGGCTTAAGGCTTCAAATCCTTCTTTTCCCCCCCGACTTCCAGACTCCAGTTCTCAGCTCTCTGCTCACCCTCTGCTGCCTGGGGAAGCCACTTAGTCCAGGCTGCCTTTCCTTAGGATAGATCATCTTTCAGAAGGTCACAGCTCAGCGCCCTGATCCCACCCAACAACGTGCCAAACATTTCCCCTCCCAGCCCATCCAGGCTCCCCCCAGACAGGTGCTGGGCTCTGTGAGGGCCTGGATCCAGCTGGACGAAAAATAAACTGGGATTAGAGCCAACAAAACTCTTCTGTTGGAGCAGCAAAGTCATTTACAGGGGCTTAAGGGGAGTTAATTTTTGAGAAGGAAAAGGCATGGATGGGGAAAGAAGCAGGTGCTGGGCAGGAAAACGGCTGAGTGGTGGAAGGTGGGAGGGACTGGGGCTGGAGGGGAAGGTCTGGGCTGTGGGTCAGTGCAGAGGAGAGGGGGGGATCATTGTCACAAAATCCCCTTTTCCCGGGAGCAGCAGCACGGATGGAGCCGGGTTTGCCCACCAGGCACCCGAGGCTGATCCCCCCGGGCTCTGGGATGTGACAGGAGCTCTCCTGTCCCCTCCCTCCGAGACACTGCACTGGGCTCTCTCTACCCTTCTCAGCTCCTGATTTTCCACAAATCCTCAGGAATGCAGGGGTAGAGTCAGCACGTGCAGCAAGGGAGCTGCAGGCAGACAGAATCATGGAATTTAGGTAGGAAAACCCCTCTGACATCACTGAATCCAACCATCCCCCAGCACTGCCAAGGCCACCACTGCCCCAGGTCCCCAAATGCCACATCCACAGGGCTTTGAAACCCCTCCAGGGATGGGGACGCCACCACTGCCCTGGGCAGCTGTTCCAATGTTTTACAACCCTTTCCATGAGGGAATTTTCCCAGTGTCCAACCTTCCCTCTCCTCCTGTCTCTATTCTCTGAAAGCAGAGCCCAACCCCACCCCTGGTACCCCTCTGATCCCCCAGGACCATCCCAGCCAAGCTCCAGGGTCACTCAGCACAAAACACGACTGTAAGACACACACAAACCCCCTGAGAGACTCTTAAACCCCACCAGGTGCTCCAATCACCTGAGCCAGGATCAATCCTTGGGGAGAAACTCGAAGTTCTGGGGCTTGGGGACTGTTAAGGAGCTGGAAAAGCTGCTGGAAGAGTTGGACACCGTCATCCTCCTTCAGAAAATAAACAGAGAAATGTCACTCACTGTCCAAGTGCCATCAGCACAGATGCTGTTGTCAATAAATCAGAAGTATCTAGGAACAGCTTGAACAACTTTTATTATTTTTTTTCTTTTTTAAAGTGCTTAAAACGTAAATAACAAGCTCTTTTATAAACATTAGTTGCAACTATTAAAACATGAAACGCACAGAACCCACTTCCTTGGTACGTGAAGTGCAGGGAAATCAACAACTCCAAACGCCCCCCTGACGCTTCTTTTCCCGCTTTTGGGGTGGTTTTTCCACCCCACGTTTACAACATGAGACACACGGCGGTTTCTTCACGGACAAGTCGTAAGGCTGAGTCTACACTTGAGGATCCACATCCCTTCAGGTTTGTTCCAGTTTAAGGATAAACCCCTGGCGGTTCTTCTGGCCCCACGATGTGACCAGAAGGACCAGCCAAGGAGAAAAGAAATCGCTCGGCCGAAGTTCCCGAAAAGCAAGAAACCCAGCGGTGGGCTGACACCCAAAGCAGAGCAACAGCACCCTGCTGGAACCTCGTGGCAAAAGCAAAGTCCGAGGGAAAGGCAAAACCACAGAGGAATTGTTATGGCTGTGTTGAAACTGGAACCAGGGCAAAGCTGCTGCTGGTCCAGCAAAACCTTCTGGCCTGCTGAGTTGAGCAGAGCTCGGAGCGTGGCCCCAGCACGGAGCAGGAATGCTGCTCCTGCCCTCGGGCTGGCAAATAAGTCACTAAATGCAGAACTTTAGATCACTAAATATGGAGATAAACCCCAGACAGAACATGGGCAACTTGAGAACATTCCCCCCCACCCCCAGTTCTTTTCCTCATCCCTTCCCTCTACGGGAAAACATTTAGGTCCTCAAGACCATTTCCCTGTGGGAACTCCTAACGGGAAATCAAACAGACTGGTTGCAGTGCTGTGGTGTAGCCAAGCTGCTGCTCTTATGGACAGGACAGATCTGGGGGGTGGGGAGGAGAAACAGAGAACAGAGACAGGAGCATCTCTAGGATGCCTTTTCCTAAACACAAGTCGATTTGTAGATACCTCTGGACTTCTAAACACTCGAGGACAGACACAAAACATCCATCACTGCTCGTTCCTTCTGTAGCTCCTGTCTCACATCCAGTGCCAAGTGCCTTGGCCTTTGGAGATGGGAGGGAGCAGGTATTGCTGGAAAAGCAGGTGATGGGAGTAGCTATTGCTGAAAAGGCAGGAGATGAGGAAGCACCTAGTGCTGAAAAGGCAAGTGATGGAATAAGCAGGTATTTCTGGAAAGGCAGGAGATGAGGAAGCACCTCTTGCTAGAAAGGCAGGAGGTGAGAAGCACCTATGGCTGGAAAGGCAGGAGATGGCGGGAGCAGGTATTGCTGGGAAGGCAGGAGTTGAGGAAACACCTATTGATGGAAAGGCAGGAGACAAGGAAGCACCTATTGCTGGGAAGGCAAGAAATGGAAGGAGGAGGTGTTGCTGGAAAAGAAGGTGATAGAGGGAACAGGTATTGGTGGGAAGGCAGGAGTTGAAGAAGCATCTCTTGCTGGAAAGGCAGGAGATGAACAGAGAAAGTATTGCTGAAAAGGCAGGAGATGAGGAAGCACCTATTGCTGAAAAGGCAGATGAGGAAGCACCTCTTGCTGAAAAGGCAGGAGATGAGGAAGCACCTCTTGCTGGAAAGGCAGGAGATGAGGAAGCTCCTGTTGCTGGAACGACCACACACCCGGCAGCGCCTGCTGAGCTCTGAGAGTAACTTTCTATATTCAAGTGCAAAAACATTGAAGCTTTGGAGAAATAAAAGGCAGAGCTGACTCAGGCAGAAGGGGCTGGGGGAGGCAGTGAGACACGATGGAAGAGGAGGAGAACAGGCAGGAGGGAGGTGCAGCCAGAGCCCGGGAAACATTGGCACTTGTGTGTGGGGAGCACCTCCAACGCCATCCCTGCCACGGGAGAGGTCCAAGGAACAGCTGTGTTTTAGGGAGTGGGGAGCCAGCGTGGGATTCTCAGCTGAGGTTTTGGCTCTACCTCCCCCACCCCCCTTATTAATGCCCACCTGAGCCACACCTGCCCCTTCTCTCAGCCCACATTCCCATGCCATGCTGCTTTCCCAAAGCGGGATTGCATTCCAGCCATCCCCTGCTCCTCCCTGCCCACCTTCAGCTCAAAGGAAGAGCTTCCCTGGGCACTCAGAGAGGGAATGTGGTGCTCAGGCTATGGGATCTGGTTCTACAGGCAGAGAGAGGTTTCTGGGGCTTTCTAAAGAGGGAGAAACATCTTCTCTCTGACCCTCCCATCTCATCCCAGAAACACCAAGGGAGGAGGAACATAAAGACAGGAGGAACAGGGGGAGAAGTGCAAACCCCGCCAAGGCAGGTGGGAGTGGAAGTTCCTGGCTGGTACCTTCCCAGGTAACAAATCCTCCCCCTCATCCAATGGTCTAACCAGGCAGGATCAAATCTCCTTTTCTCCTGACCCAGTACAGTCTTTATCTAGCTGTATTTAGTCTTGGAATATTTGGCCTGTGCTTCCTCCCCATGTCATCTCCTAATCTCTCTGCCTCCCACGTCCCATGAGCTTCCTGTGCAGAATTCCTGCCAAGGACCCAAAGTACCTGCACACACAGGGGTGGGAAGGCTCTGTGTGCAAAAATAAACTCACTTTTTTTGGATGAGCAGGAAAACAGACAAGGAACCTGCCCCAGATGGGTTGTGTGGAAATGGGAATTGCATTCCAGAGCCTTTTTGGGTAGGAAACTGCTACTGTCCCATGGCAAAAGGCACGGCTTTTCAAAGTCATGGCGTGTATTGAAGCAGGTAAGGAGAAAAGAGTAGGAAGGTTTTAAATGAATCCAGTAACTTTGGGAGATAAGAAGAGGGAGA
This sequence comes from Scytalopus superciliaris, assembly GCA_013400415.1. NCBI lineage: Eukaryota > Metazoa > Chordata > Aves > Passeriformes > Rhinocryptidae > Scytalopus > Scytalopus superciliaris. The sequence continues at coordinate 161,372 of VXBX01002267.1, read as the reverse complement.
AGATGCCTTACATGTTCCACACCAACCAACCCTCCACCGGCACCTTCTCTATCCAAAATCCTGGCAGGATGAGAGAGGGAGGAACATCTTTTCTACCCCCTCCCTCAGAACCTCCAAGCTCAAACCTGTGCTGGCCTGTCGTTACACCACATAAATCAGAGCCCTTTGGATGGTGACTCCATGGTCAGCAGCTGGAAACACTCAGCTCCCAACAGAGCTGGGCCCAAGAGATCCAACACTGGCATGTGGATGTGATCCCACTGGAGCCGTGCTCGGCACTGACACTGCCGGGAAGGGCAGGATTCCTGGATTGTGGCTGTGACAGGGAGTGTTTGGTGGCTGCCTGATCCCACACTAGTCGTGCAGAGGTGGCCAGGTGGTCAGACATCCATGGGCTTCGGTCCAATGGCATCTTCCTGCTGGGAAAGACAACACAGAGCCAACGGTGGGAGCAGCCGTGGAAAGCAGTTCCCGTGGGATGGTGAGTAGAAAACTGAGCTGTGGTTTATACACACAGGAGTCCCCCCAGGGCACAGCCAGGCTGGGCATGGGGTGGGTGGGATGCAAGGAGGTCTTCTGGAGCCCTCACAGTGCACAAACCATCACTGGCCCTTTTCCAGGTTGAGTTTTGAGGAACTGAGGCAGCGCCACCGCTCTGCACCCACGGAGTGAAGGAGCCAACACAGCTCATGGTCAGGCAGTGCCATGGGATTGAGTCCTTTGTGGCCTCCAAATCCATTGCTGGCCTTTTGTGTAGCATCTCCCAGAGGTCAGGAACTGGCACAAACTGGAGCTGGCTCTTCAGGCACAGACCCTTCATCTGGGTGGGTAAATGAGGCAGGAAGGGGACGAGGCATCCAACAGCAGCCCTGCTCTGGCAGAGCTGGGTTTAAGCAGCCCTGACGTCATCGACCAGTTCAACACCATCCTCCAGTCAGGGGACACCACTTCAGAAGGGAGATGAGGGAAGAGTGTGGGCAGAAGAGCAGCAGCAGCAGGAGGAAGTCATGGGTGAGGTGATTTCCAGCTCTCCAATGTCCATGGGCCACTTAAAGCACTGGCAGGGTGAGCGCCTGAGAAGATGGCACTTGGTCACAACAACAGGAACCTGAGGAGGCATCTGCCTCCCGTGGAGGGCTCTGCTCCTCCCCGTAGGGTGGATGAGTGCCCACCACCCTACAGTTCCCTGGAGCCAGAGCTGGGAGAAGCTTGGGCTGGGAAGGAGCAGATAAGCCTTCCTGCTAAATCTGCAACAGAAGCCACTGGAGCCCTGGTGGAAGAGCAGGGGGGAGTGCAGGGATGTTTGCAGCGTGTTTATTGGAGCAGTGCTGGTCTCTGGGCAGAGGTTACTTGGTCTTGCTTTCCCCCAGGGGGATCTGGAGCAGTGTGGGAGACTGTTCCATGATGCGAACCAGCAGCTCGTCAATGTAGGTCTCCAGTTCATGGATGTGCTCCTCCTTCTTGCTCAGCTCCATCTCCCTCTGCAGCAGGAGCTGGATGAGCTCGTCATGGGTCAAGTGGTAATACTTGGCTGACTGGTCCAGCATGGTGGGATCCTGTGGGAGAAACCAAGAGGAACAGCCAGTGAGTTGAATTAAAACCACTGCTCCCAGCAACCACCAGAGCAATCCTGTTTTTATGTCTGTCTTCTTTTCACACCTGGAAAGGCTGGAGCAGCACAGGGAAGGAGGACCCGCACAGACCTCATCCCAGAAAAGCTGAGATGCTCATAACCCCACAACCTGAACTACCTGTGGCACCCCAAAGGGTGCAGCAGGGTTGTCCTGGTCCAGTGTCCCTGCCCAGAGGGTGGGAACAAGATGGTCATCAAGGACCCCTCCAACCCAAAGCATTCCATGATTCCATAACCAGGGATTCACTCACACACTGTGCAATACAAACCCCCAAACCAAAGCAAGCAACAGGAGAACAACAATGGGGTGAGAAGGTGCAGAGACCAGGTCATGGAGGAAGGGAGGCTGCTGGCAGTCTGACATCCATCCTGAGCAACCAAGATCCAGGATTGATACTCACCCTGTGGCACAGCCCTGTTCTACCTCCTCCACCACCAGTTCTCTGCCCCACAGCTGTGGGACACCTCGGGCAGTCCAGGGGCACTCTGAGGCGGTGGGTTCCTACCTTTAACTTCTTGGGCTCCGTTTTCTCCAGGTGGGAGGACGGGGCCACGGGCTGGACGCTGCTCGTGGTGACTGTCTTCAGCCTCTCCAGGCCATTGCTCAGTGCTGTGCTCAGGCTGGACCTGTGCTGCTGCTTCTTCTCTCCAGAGCCCTCCTGCACCGCGGCGCTGAGGGGCTTCACCGGGTGGGGACTGGGGACAACAAGGTTGGACAGTTACAACACCCTCCCCCAGCTCAGAGCGACGCTGCTGCCTCTCCCCGGGGACTTTGGGGGGGTGGAAGCCACTTAGAAACTCCAGGCACAGCTACACCCTGCGTGTCTGTGCTGCCCAAAGCTCTCCTGCTCCTGCTCCTGTGGTGCACACAGCCCATGGAGCCATTGCCACCCAGACGGGAGATAAGGAGCCCTCAGGGTGTGTGTTTGGCTGAGATACAGCCTGGGCCCTGTGCCCACACTGTGCCACAGGCTGCCCAGTGTTGGTGCCCACAGGAAGATCAGAGCCAGGCCCAGTGGAACCAGGGGCTGCTACCTCTGCTGCCCAGGTGGGCATTTTGCTGCCCAGGAGCTCCCAGAATTAGACTGGGGGGTCACCTATGAATCCCAAAAGTTGGGCTCCACCTGTCTGGAAGCCACTGCAGAATTTGTCCCCCTCCAGTAGGCCAAAAGGGAGGATGAGAAGTCAGTTAAGTCAGTAAATATTTTAGTTAATTTTGCCTCATTCTTCATCCAAAAGGGTTTTTTTCTGGGTTTAAACAAAGTCTGTTTGCTTTTCAGCAGGATGGAAAGAGAAGTGACCTGATTCTACCTTCCTGCATGGAACAAGCACGCCTGTGCCCCATCCTCAGCATGGAAAGATCCAAACATCTCCCCTGGAGCTCTGCAAAGCCTCTGCTCTCACAGGGTGACAATCCCAACTGCTCTGTGTCCAAACGGTGCCAGTGTCCTCGTGCCTTGTCCATGGTGGTGGGATCAGGAGATACCAAACCGTCTCCCCGTCGTGCCAACAGTCTGGAAGTTCTTTTCAACCCCAGGGATGCCTCCTGCCATCCACATGTTAGGAGGGGACAGCACTGGGAGCCACCAACCAGCTCCAATAAGTCAAAGGACCCTTAATGAGGGGAAGTGGAGGGGCAGGCACTGATCTCTTGTCTCTGGGGACCAGGGACAGCACCCAGGGAAGGGCTGGGGCTGTGCCAGGGCAGGCTCAGGGGGCATCTCAGGGAAAGGCTCTTCCCCCAGAGGGCGGTGGGCACTGCCCAGGCTCCCCAGGGCAGTGGGCACGGCCCCAAGGCTGCCAGAGCTCCAGGAGCCTTGGGATGATCCTCTGGGGCACAGGCTGGGATTGTTGGGGTGTCTGTGCAGGGCCAGGGGTTGGGCTGGATGGTCCTTGGGGGGCCCTTCCAGCTCAGGATACTCTGTGGTTCTAAGGTCTCTTGTCAGAGCTGTCCAAACATGTGGACAGAGCCCAGGGTTCCTGGGCAGCTTGGAAGGATGAAGAGCCATCCCATGGATCTCAGTGGGAGTCTACTGACAGTGTCAGGGCTTGGAGAAGCTGCTGTTCTGCACAAGGACTCCCCAGTGGAGACCAAACCCTGCACCATCATGGCTAGGCTTCGCGAACGAAGATTTGAGAAGGGCTCTACCCACGTTAAACCCTGCACCAGCAGAGCTGTAACCACCACGCTACAGAGGTCCAGCAGCTGTGAGAACATCTGGGGAGCCACCAGGACTCCTTATCACAGCCAGAGCTGATGATAAGCAGCCCCAAATGTCAGCACCACCTCGTGCACGCCCACAGCCAGGGCAGAGACACCACAGTGTGGCCAAACCTTGGGAGCAGACTGACATAACTCCACAGAATGAAACCCACTGGGGATGCCAGCAGGACAGCTTGGGTGCCTCTTGAAAGCAGGGGGACATTTCCCACTGCAGGTCTGGTCACAGCCCCCTGGCCAAGTGGGACAGTCATTTCTGCAGAGCTGGAAAAGGCACCTTTAAAAATCAAGGATAATCCCAGCTTTTCCTGCTAAGAGGGAAGTGTGTGCCTGCTGAGCAAAGCAGGGCTCTGCCCCGTCCTCTTGGCACCCCGAGAGGATCCCAGAGCTGGAGGCTCCACCTGCACCTGCCCCAGCATGGTTGGCACCAGCTTCTTCCAGGGGAACAGAAGCTGTTTCACACCTCACAGCCAGGTCTGATTCCTGATGGATCCACCAAGAAGCCGGACCTGTTTCCATCCACTGGCTGATGAATGTGAACTTGAGAGAAGAACTAGTTGCTCAAACTGCATCTCCGAGTGGATCTAAGTCTAGGATGGAGCTTAACAGGTCAAGGTGAGGCCTCTCAGGGTGACAGTGGCCCAGCCCTGTCCCCCTCTCTGAGCCAGCCTTGCTGTGCCACAGCTTTCACTGACACTCCCGAGGTCACTGCTGAGCACAGGAAAAACATTCCTCCGAAATTAAGTCTTTGTCATCCCATTAAAATGCTTCTCATGGAGAAGGAGACAGCAAAGGACAAATCCAAGGGGATCAGTCTGTTGTGGGTGGAGCAGCACACAGCACCCGAGGGCCAGATCTCCATGGAGAAAGGATCTACAGGAGGAAAGGGAATGGCTGGACTCCTGACCAGATCTCCCAGGTCTATCCATGGATGTGCCAAGCCACTCTCCAAGCTCCAGGGGCTCTACAAGGACTGCATTTAGATCACACACAGGATTTAACCTCAAACCTCATTGTCAGAAGGTGATGGTTCTGCTGCACCCCTGACATGCCAACATCACCCTGGCACCTGAGATGTCCCCAGTCCTGTCACCTGCCAGCACCATGACAGACTGGAAGAGTCACCCAGTTCTTGAAGGATGGGTGAGGAGCAGCACAACTGCTGGACCCCTCCAAGGCAGGGGAGTCCCTGAAGGATGGTCATAGGCTGTCCCCTGAGGTCCCACCTGCCCCAGGGATGTGACCAAAGGCACCTTCCCAGCAGTGAAGGCACCATCCCACCCTTCCCCCATACACCTGAGTGTCACAGCTGCTGCCCTGAGCACCCACCTCACCCACCAGAGAACCAGCAGAGCCCTCTGGCCACTTGGGAAGGGGCCATGGGATCCCACAGCCAGTTTCCAGCTTTCCCGAGGAGGACACACAACCCTAGCACACCATCCTCTCAACAATCCACACCAGGTACCAGATCCTCCTATACCTGATGGAACAAAATGTCCCAGAAAATGTCCCTAAGGCCAAGCCTTAATGCCTGTTCCAAGGTTGAAGTGTTTCCTTTTTCCTTCCACCTTTTTTCTACCATATCTTTTCTTGTCCATGTGCCATTCTAACAGGAGATTAATGTAGGGAAGGGAAGCATGGCCATGGAGACCTGGAAAAGGGCCCTTCCAGCTTTCCTCTCTTGCCCCCGTGACAATTGTCACATCTCCCCAGTCTCATAAAGCTCTGCAGAACCTCAAAGCTTTCCAGAGACACCTGGAAACTCTTCCAAGGCTCTTCAATCCCAGCAGCAAGTACCCAAAACAAGGTAGAGGAACCAGAGCAGGGAAGTTCCAGGACTTCTCAGCCACGTATCAGGACACAAGCCAGCACTGATATGATGACCAGCCCTCAGGTCCAAGCCCATTTCCATGGCGAAATGCACATGTGTGGATGCACAACCAACCTGGAAGATGACCATGAGCTCGTACTATCCTGGTACTTCCCTCATTGCCTCATTTTCCCCTGTGGGATTGCAGGACACTTCTCTTTCCATGACACATAACAAGATTCAAGAGGTTTGTGTATTCCAGCCCTGAAAATTTGGAACAAGGTTATCTGCTGGAGGATGAATGATCCAATTAAAAATGATTTGAGGAGCTGGCCTAAATAAGAAGCAAAAACATCATCTCACAGCCCCAGCTATTGCTGGTCTTTGTTCCCAAGATCAGTGTGCTCCTCAAACTCGTGCCCAAGCCAAGGAAGGATCCCATGCAGAAGGGCTGGAGCTCAGCTGAGTCCTGCTGGCTCATTCTCCTGCCCTTTCTCTCCCCAGGGCTGTGACCAACCTTGCCCTTGGGCCAGGTGGGATTTTACCCTTTCAGTGCCCCCGTGAAGCTCCATTTGCCTCGTGATCAGCGAGGCTGATCAAGTAAATCCTTGCCAGAGCTTAATACATCACCACAAGAGCTTGGTCCTTGGGCAACCAGAGCCCAGGACAACCTTCTCCTGCCCAGAAGGAGAACCAGGAAAACCTGAGGAACTGAAGGACACAGAGCAAGGCTCCAGGCCCAAAACTCACCATCTTTACCTCATGGCTTCTACAGGCCCACAACTGACCTGGAAGGAGGAACATCCCCTTCTTTCCACCCTTCCCATTCCCATTATCCTCAAGGCTAAATCCCACTTGCTTCACAACCAACGGGCACATCAGCAGGAGGGAGAGGACAACTTTGCCCTGGTGAAACTACTCCCTTTTTTTTTGCTATGGAGAGAAGAAGGTTTTTAGTACCCGATGGGCATTCCAAAGGAAAGAAACCAAAGCTGGATGAATGGAAAGGGAAGGGGCAGCAGCTGTGCACATGCCATGAGGGATTCAGGAGAGCATGAACTGCCCGAAGCTCTCCTGGCAGACATGGAAAAGGCATTTGTTTTGCAAGCACGGGGAGGATGATGGAGCCACAATCAGCAGTGAGGGCAATGCGGGTGCAGTGGCTGAATTTTCAGCTGGGGCGGGTCGTGGGTGCATCAAACCATTTGCCCTCGTCAGGGAAAACACAGGACACCAGTGGCCATTCCCTGCCGCCATCCCAGAAAGCCGAGGCTTCGGGCAGCTCGGGCTGGGCTCTCTGGGACCACGGGCAGGTGAGGGAAGAGGCCCTGCGGCAGCACACGGAGCGGCCGGCACCGCGCCGGGTCCTCTCGGAGCGGCAGGGAGACGGCCTTCNGGAAGGGAGGCGGCACGAGCGGGGTGCCCACGGGGTTAGTGGGCTGGGAGCCTTGCCCGAGGGCTTCCTCGGGGAGGCTGCTGGCCAAGCGGAGCTTCCCCCGGGCAAGCGTTTCGGGCAGCACGGCTTGAGCGGGGAGGGGGTCTGGGGGGGGGTCCACGAAGGGGTTGCTTGGGGAATTGGGGCTGAGCGCCAGAGTGAAGGGGTTTCTAGGGGTTGGAGCTTTCTGCTTGTGCCTCTCCTCCGCCCTATCTGGCTTCCAGAAATCGGCCTTCTTGAAGTCTATCCTGCCGTCTGTCGGGTGCCACGGCCCCTCGGGCTCGTTGGGTGGGGGTCTGCCCTGCTCTGCCTCCTCAGGAGGGCTGGCCACTGGCATGGGGGCACAGGGCTCAGGCTGGGGTCCCTCCTGCCCCTCGCCATCATCCCGTGCTGGCTCCAGCCGGGCTGGGCTCTCCCCATGTGCTAACCTTGGGCTGAGGCCAGCGGGATGACCGGCTGACTCCTGCTCTTCCAGAGCTGTCCAGAACATTTCTGGCTGGCCCAGGTCTAGCTTGGAAGGTGGGTTTAGTTCTGGAATACTGAGCTCATCAGGGAACAGCTCCTGCTTGGAGGCCATCTCCCACTTGGCATTGTCTGTGGCCCCCATCTTGGGGGATAATTGGGGCTGGCTCCAGCTCTGCTCAGCACCCGACAGGCCTGATCCATCCAGGGAGAACTTGGATGCACAAGTCTCGAACTGCTCAGCCACATTTGTCTCATTCATCTCTGGTGGATCTTCCCCCAAGGAGATGTCCCCTTTCCCCAGCTCGCTGGCTCTCTCCTCCAAATCAGCTGCCGAGTCCACAGGTCCAGCATCCTTGGAGACCACAAACTCACTCCCAGCTCTGGCAGCATCCACTCCCAGTGCGGGTGGGCTGGGACACGGCGGGACAGAGGGCTCGCTGCTCACACGGCTCCTTGGCATCTCCACCTCTGCTTTCTCCGTGTCTTCCCCTCGCTCCTCCTCCTCCTCCTCCTCCTCCTCCTCCTCCCCATCCCCTCCGACACCGGCGGCCGTGAACCACCTGGGCGGCTTTGGGGGCGGCACAGCCACGATCTCCTCCCGGCCTTGGCCCCCCGCCCATGGCGAGAGGACGACGTGCCTCTCGCGGATGTCGGAGCTGAGTGTCACGAGGCTCTCCCCGGCCTCGAGCCGCATGCTGGCCTGCAGCCGGTACACCGACGTCCGGATGTCGAAGGCGCCCTCCTGGCCCCCGGCGCCCTGGGGCTCGGGCACCCCCCGCGGGGGCCCGGCCACCACANTGGGCTCTCCCCATGTGCTAACCTTGGGCTGAGGCCAGCGGGATGACCGGCTGACTCCTGCTCTTCCAGAGCTGTCCAGAACATTTCTGGCTGGCCCAGGTCTAGCTTGGAAGGTGGGTTTAGTTCTGGAATACTGAGCTCATCAGGGAACAGCTCCTGCTTGGAGGCCATCTCCCACTTGGCATTGTCTGTGGCCCCCATCTTGGGGGATAATTGGGGCTGGCTCCAGCTCTGCTCAGCACCCGACAGGCCTGATCCATCCAGGGAGAACTTGGATGCACAAGTCTCGAACTGCTCAGCCACATTTGTCTCATTCATCTCTGGTGGATCTTCCCCCAAGGAGATGTCCCCTTTCCCCAGCTCGCTGGCTCTCTCCTCCAAATCAGCTGCCGAGTCCACAGGTTCAGCATCCTTGGAGACCACAAACTCACTCCCAGCTCTGGCAGCATCCACTCCCAGTGCGGGTGGGCTGGGACACGGCGGGACAGAGGGCTCGCTGCTCACACGGCTCCTTGGCATCTCCACCTCTGCTTTCTCCGTGTCTTCCCCNTGCCCGGCAGGGCCTCGGGGGTGGGCTGGGGAGGGAAGGCGCCGTCGCCGAGGAAGGCGGGTCGGGCGCCGAACGTGCCGTCCTGGCCCACGCGCTCCTCAGCCACACCTCGGGTGCTCTCCGAGGGCTCGGGAGCCGTTTCGGTGGCTATGGTCATCCAGCCGTTGGTCCCTGCACTAGAGGACTCCTCCCCGTCGCTGTCCCCTCCCTCCCTAGCGCTATTTCCAGCCGTCAGTGCTGCCGGAGCCTCTTTTTCCGCGGAGCTTCCCGAGGTGAAGGCGGCCGTCCAAACCGTGGGCGTGCTGCTTTTCCTCCTCCGTCCCGTGGCGCCCGCAGACACAGGGCTCAGCACGTCCTCTATCACCGTGGCTTCCTGGGTCGTGCTCACCAAGTTGGCCCCCACGTCCAAGCTGGAGAAGTTGGTCCAGGACCGCAGAGCTGCGGGCATTTCGCCGCCAATCGGCGCGTCGGCCTTTTCAAACCCTTTAGTTCCCGTCCCGTGGGGCGGCTTGGCCGCTCTCTCCGTGGGGCTGGCGGCATCGGGATCGTCGATGAAAGACACGCCCTCTGCTGCCAGGGAGGCAAACAAATTCTCCTGCTGCCCTCCTTCTGGTTTGAGCCTGCTGGTGGCAAAGGCATCGAAGGTGTCGTCCCACTCCGAGAGCGGCAGGGGGACGGCGGGGTCGGTGTCCGGAGGAGGAAGGTCTCCTTGGCATGGGGGAGTAGTTTCGGGAACGGGGACACCCACGCTTTTGGCTGGAGACTCCCTCTCTGGGTCTGCATGCCTTAGGGAGGCAGAGGGGCTGCAATCCTCAGAGGAATAAAAGCTCCCAGCGACCTCTGGTGAAGCATGCGGCTCACACGGGAAACTAGAGAAAAAGTGAGTAGGTGAAGGAGAATTTAGTACCTGGTCAGCGAGGAGGTCCTCAAAGAAGGGATTGCTCTGCAGGGAGTTGAGGAATGGGTTGGTGGGGGACAAGCATCCGGCCTGACTGTCTCCAGCAGCGGGAGGGAGGTTAGAGCTTGGCATGCGAGTGAGATGGGCAGGAGGAAACGGGGCGGGGGAGCAGGGAGGAAAATGAGAAGGAGCATCTGAGCTGGTTTCTACCTGAGGAGACACTTCCAGGCTGTGGAGGGAAGACAAAACAGTCCTCCTGGTTAATGCTGTGACAGAGCTGTGAGCACACACCACACACACCACAAACGCTTCGGTTCAAGCAATGCAATGACCAAATACATTCTGGGCTCTTGTTAGGCAGAGCAATGATTATGGAGTCAGGCGTGGAAAGGGCATGCACGACAAACAGCAAAGGGCAGCCCTTCTCCTACAACAGCCCTCCACGTTCCCCTCTCTGCCTCAGCAAGCTCCAGAGCCCGGGTGGTTTTTCCCACCTCCTGCAGCCCAAGGACTCGGCTCAGGGTTTTATCCCGACGCTGGTGCCCCAACCAAGGGCAGGTTGTGCATGAGGAGCCGGGCTGGGCTCTTGGATCAGGATTACTTGAACCAGTAAAGGCACACAGGAGGTTTTCCCAGTTTATCCCAGTGCTTCATTCCTTGTTTGCCAACATCACCAGGATGGCAGCAGAGCCGGTGCTCCCAGCACAGGCTGGGGGGAGCACAGCTGCAGGTAGCCAGGGAACAAGAGCCAAGCAGGAAGGAGCAGGATGTGGCCCTGGCTCCGTTCCAGGCTCTGCCCAGCCTGCCACGTGCCCTTTGTCATGTCACTTCTGGCCTGACATCCCAAGATGCCTGGAACCCCTTGGGGAGCCCCAAGGAAGAGGAAGGGATTCAGCACATCTGGAATTCAGACTGACAGTCCCCTGCACCTTGCACTGAGGAGGCCAGTTCTTTGCTGCCCTTTCAAGAGGGACTACGCTGACCTTTCTCTGGGATTTCACTGATCTCCCTTTGGGAACAACTCCAGCAATGTGCACCACCACTCCCAAGGAAACCTCAATGGTTTTCACATCACAAAGTGTGGGGTGTGAAGACTCCACACCCCAAACCGGTGCTCCCACTGCCATGCTCCCTCCTCCTGAGCCCCCCATCCCCTTGACTCACCCTTGGAAGGAGCATTCCCATCCCCAGGAGAGGGGCACTCGGCACTGGCACAGCCCTGTAACCCATCCATGGGGATTGTGGCCACAACAGCCACATTTCAGACCCCCCAGTCTGGGGTTGGGAGGAACACGGACATGGATCAGTCAGCACTGGGCATAACAAAGTTGCTTTGCCAACATCCACAGGGCCTGCCCAGCCCTGGGGCTACACCTTGGAATTTCCCTCCCGTGCTGCTGGAAGGGCAGTAGGACATCACAGTCAAACACAAAACCAAACAAAAAATGTTGCTGGGACAAATATTTCCATGTGATTGTGGAGCCACAAAATGCCTCGGGCATGGTTTAAGGCACAAAAATGCCCTCTTGAGGCAAAAGTTCACGCTGTGTGATGGTGCAGTTGGTGTTGGTTGGTGTTACAGCGGGAAGAGCGACGTGTCAGAGCATCCCTCGGACCATGAGTGGTGCCTCAACCATGTGGTCCCACTCCTGGCAGCTTCACAGCCCCCCTCACGCATCATCCTCCAAGCAGCTCCTTGGCAAGGTGCCTGTTTATGCCATCAATGGCACCATGATCCCCTTATCCCAGTTTTTAGGTGGATAACACAGACAGGGAGTGGCCGAGAGCGACAGGCTCAACTGCAGCACCCACCGGACACTGCGCTGGACACCCCTGAGCAGAAACAGCAATTCAGGGGCAAAACCAGGGCCCAAACCTTTCATTCCCACTCCAGCCTGCAGCTCCCTTGTGGGCAGACACAGCTCGTGGGTGCCCCCTCCTGCTGTCACTAAGCAGTGGTGGCCATGCCCATCCCGGCCCCCAAACAGCCCGGCCGTCTCCGACGTGTCTCCGTGTCCTCTCCTGCTCGGAGCAGGGTGGGAAAGCCACCATGGGCAGCCAGGAATGCACCTCTACAGGTGACAACTCCAAGCAGCCCAGCTCTCCAGGAGAAGTGAGGGGAGCAGCTGATGGACCTTTAGGCACAAACCACTCCAGAGACACCAGGAGCCAGTCTCTACATGGAAGCTAAGCTCTCCCAGCATTCCCAGCCCGGGAATCACCATGTGGTTGCCCCTCTTTCCCTAACCACCAATTTAAGCCCCCCAGAAGAGAAGCACAGCTGCCCACGACCCAAGCTCCAGCTGGGTGAGCTCACAACACCCACAAATGGCTTTTAACAGGGCAAAACATGGCAAATTTAGCCTTGCAGCTGGGAAGGGAAGGTGGCTAAGTCCAAGCTGGACCACCACGACCTCGGGGTGCTGCGGTGTCAAACACTGCTGCCCTGCCTCTGCCTGTGCTGCTCCTTGCTGGCACTTGCTGTCTCGGACTAAGAGCCATCATCTGTGACTCTGCCCAAGCATCCTTTAGTGCTGAGTAAGAGCACCCAAGGCCTGATCCAGCCCTGCTGGGCTCCAGCACTAAATGGCTCCAGAGCATTAATCAGCTGCAGGTTCCTAATGAGCATTTATTGCTAATGACCTGCAGAGCTGCCAGAAGGCTGAGTGGGTGAAGTTCCTTCCTCAGGGAGTGGCTGATGCCAGAGCAGCCCCTCACCCCAAACTGCACCTGCACAGGTGGAGGAACAGCCTCGAGGTCTCTTCAAACCCACCCAAGGTGATCCTGTCTTCATTCCCCAAGTCATCACAGAGTCATGGAATGGTTTGGCTTGGAAGGGACATTAAGGATCATCCAGTTCCAACCCTCTGCCATGGGCAAGGACACCTTCCACCAGCCCAGACTGTTTCAACCTGCCCTTGGACACTGCCAGGGATCCAGGGGCAGCCACAGCTTCTCTGCCCAACCTGGGCCAGGGCCTGCCCACCCTCCCAGCCACCAATTCCTTCCCAATATCCCCCCCAGCCCTGCCCTCTGGCAGTGGGAAGCCATTCCCTGTGTGCTGTCCCTCCATGCCCTTGTAAAGTCATGATGGGGCTCATGGGGTACTGGACCTGCTGACGTAAAGACAGAATGTAAATCCATCTTTTTCTGTCAGATTCTGGTTTTCCTCCTCTAAAACCCCCCTATGGAAGTTTCCTTTCTGCTGCCTGTCCCCATCCCTGCTGGGATCCCCTGGGGTTTGCTCAGGGGCTGCACAAACCCCTCTCAGCTGCAAACTGCAGGCAGAAGAATCATGGAATTGTTCAGATTGGAAAAGACCCTTAGGATGACCCAGTCCAGCCATTCCCCCAGCACTGCCAAGGCCACCCCTGCCCCATGTCCCCAAGTGCCACATCCACAGGGATGTTAAATCCCCCCAGGGATGAGGACTTCCCCCTTGCCCTGGGCAGCTCTGCCAGGGATGGACAACCCTTTCCATAAAGGCATTTTCCTAAAAACCTCCACTGGTGCAACTTGAGGACATTTCCTCAGAACCTGTGACTTCCCCTGAGTTTTCCAATTACACCATCACCGTTCAACCCCTTTCCCTGGGGCAAACACCCCTGTTTTGATGACCAGCCTGGGGTTGGCAACAAACCTGCTCCTTCCCACAAATAATCCATGCCCAAAAAGCCCTTTTCCCCCTCCTCCCTGCTGCTGGAAGTGCTCAGTGAAACGAGGAGCGGAGGACCTGCCGATTCCTCTAGAGGGAAACCTCCGCTTGCAGCAGCCTGGGAGCTCTTTGCAGCACTGAAACGCTGACTCACCCTCCTCCTCCTCCTCCTTCCCCTTCTCCTCCTCCTCCCATTCCCAGCACAAGGCTCTGCCAGCCAAAATAAATAGCGGGTACCTTTCTGCCCTCATTTATTTGTTTGGCAGCACTTCACAGACTTGTTTTAGCCTCTCGGCAAGCAAGAAAAAAGGAAATAAAAATCTTGCTGAGCAACCCCCTGATGGAAAAAAAACAAAAAAGCCTCTTGGAAACAGCTTGTTCAATGCAGGGAGATTTTTTCCCTGTGGATCCCAGCCTGGATTTCAGGCTCTGCAGTCAGAGAGCAGCAGCCCCAGCCCATCTGCAGGAGGGTGGGTAACTCTGCACCCTGCAGATAAGACAGCACATGCGCTGGAGAGGCAGGAATTTGGGGAGGGCAGGGAGAAATCCAGCCCGAAGGGTCAGGGCTGGGCTGAAGCTCAAGTGGAAAATCCCTCCCAGGAGGGTGGGATCCAGGGATGAGCTGTGACCATCCCACTCACAACCTGCTTTTTGCCCTGTTTTCCCATAGATTCGGGTGGGCAATCAGCAGGATTGGGGTGCTGGAGGCCCCCACAGCAGCTTCAGGGCCTGGCAGGGATCAGGAATTTCCTCCCACTGCCAGGAGCAGGGTTGGCACAGCAGGATTTGTGCAGAGAGGGGTTGGGAAGGGATGGGTACGGCAGCCCGGGACATTTTTGTGCAGGGTGGGAACCCAGGAGGGAATGAGTCAGGGAATATGTGCAAATGCTGCTTTTCAATAGGAATTCGGGAGCTGAAAGAACTGGATGTATCTATAATAAATAATTTACAATAATTAGCTGTGCAATAACCACTTTGCTCTCCCCTTGGGCCTCACCTGTCCGTCACCCCCATTAAAATGGACAAATCCTCCTTTATAGGCATTTGCTCCCAAAACCATGGGAATAAAAAATTAATTAAAAGAAATCTGGGCAGGAGGAGCCCAGGCAGATGCAAACCTCCAACCCCAATTCCCACTTTCAGGAGTGGGGCTGTGCTTTAGCTGCCCAGCTGCAAAGCAGATTTGTGTCATGGGGGCTGAGCTGGTGCCAGCTTTGGATCCGACTCACCATCCTGCTCCGTGTCCATCCCTGGGAAATGCAGGCTCAGCAGGAAAAAGGGAGGCAGGAGCATTTTAAAAGCCATTTTCAGGCTCCTCACACTGATCCCAGCTCCATCCCTGTCACTGGATGCAAGACCTGTGCCCAAGATGCAATCCTGATGGTTCCCACATGGATTCATCCACAGCATCACTGTTCTCCATGACATCCTGGTTGTCACATCGTGGCCTTCATCTTCCTCTTCATCAGACTCTGCAGCTTCCCAGGTTCTGCTCTGAAATTCCCTGTTACTGGTGCTTTGGAGGGGGCTGTCCCACACATCCATGTTCAATCCCACCTGGTCCAGCACTGCCAGCCTGTCCTGCTCCAACCATTTCCAGCATTTAGGAAATGTACTTTTTAGCAGCACATGAGGAATAGTGAGGAATTTGAGCCCATATTTGGCCTCTCTGCTGGGTACAAGGGGATGGGCTCTGGGAAGGGCAGTGACAGCCCAGGTGGGGAGGGATTTTACATCTTCCCCACATGAAAGCAGCAAAGAGGGAAGGGGTTTTAGCCTGAAAGTGGAACTAATGCAGCTGTTTTTATCAGACAGAGCACAATTTATCTCTTCTCCTATTGCCAAGGCCAAGGCGGAGCCCCATTCCATCCTGGGGATTCACACCACAGGAAGCAGGACCTGCAGAGCTCTGCTGACACTGTAGGAAACCCTGAAAACAGGATTGTTTGAGCCCCAGGCTTTGCCTCAAATAAACCTGCTGAGCTTCTTCCTCACATGCAGCCCTTGACCACCCAACCTTAAAAACATCAAACCCCAAAGAGCCTTTCATTCAACCTCCAAAGAGCAAACACGATCTCCCTACTGCTCCCACTCAATCCAGTATCAAAGGCATGGATTAGCAAAGCCAAGGACCTGCTTCCCTGTCAAGAATCAGGGAAAAGCTGGTGTGAGTAAGGGCTGGAGGCAGAGATGAGCAGTGCTGTCCCCAGACAGGTTTGCAGCTCCAGCTCACGTGCTGATGGTTCAGCAAAAACTGCCCAAAAACAGAATAAAAAACCTTCCAGCGAAGCTGAAGTTAAACCCGGCCCAAAGTCAGCAGCTCTTATTTTAGAAAGGGTGTGTTGTGCAAGAACAAGTGTTTAAAGACTTGTGCCAAGCCTGTCTTTGCTGCAGGCCAGTTTAAACCTCAGCTGGAACCATTCTTCTAATTACAGACTATTTTAACTAATTACAGGCTGAGGGGTTTGGTGTTGCAAAGTGACTGATTTTGATGCTCTTACACCACGTTCAGCTCCAGGTGAAACTTGACCTATCCATGGTGGGCACAAAGGTGAGGAGATGCTGCTGAGAGGAACCACAAAGCTGAATTTCCAGAATCAGGAGAGTGGGAGGAAAAAAAGTCCTTTCTGCAGGTCAAAGTCAGGGACTTCAAACTGTTTGATTCAGAGGCTGGTTCTCTCCAGAGCAAAGGTTAATCCATCTTCAGCTCTGCAAGTTACACTGGTACCTGAAAAGCTGCTCCAGCTGCAGAGGGACATCCACAGAACCCCCACAGACCACAGAACTATGGAATGGTTTGGGTTGGAAGGGACATTAAAGACCATCTTGTTCCACCCCCCTGCCATGGGCAGGGACACCTCCCACCAGCCCAGGGTGCTCCAAGCCCCATCCAACCTGGCCTTGGACACTGCCAGGGATCCAGGGGCAGCCACAGCTTCTCTGCTCAACCTGAGCCAGGGTCTCACCACTCTCAGCAGGAATTCCTTCCCAATATCCCACCTATCCCTGCCCTCTGGCACTGGGAAGCCACCAAGACCTAGTAAGCCCTTTGACAGCTTTGAGTTGACTCAGCGTTGAGGTCCAGGAGGTCACTCAGTGTGAGGAAGGAGAATAAAATCAGAGTTCTGTATAATTAAAACTAGTAATGGCCTTGTAATTAATGGTCAGGAGTAATGAAGCACCAAGACTGGCAGGACAGAGACAGATCATCTCCCTGTGATGATGGCAAGGCCATTGTTGCATCAAATCAGACTCAGGCCCATCTGCCACCCCCTGGCCTGGGCCAAATGCTCCTCTGCTGTCCAAAACACCTCATCTATCCCACTCCCAAACCCTTGGATGCTGGGAGGGAGAAACCCCCTTCCCAGCCAGGCAGCTCCAGCACTTCCCCATCCTCCATCAGACACTTCTCCCAACATCCACTGTAATCCCCACTCTGCTCCACTTTGGGCTCATTATTTCCCATTTTCAGTTGCAAATCGCAGTTAAAACCCACTCAGATGTTTCTAAACACCCCAAAAAGGGGCTCCTGTGAATTTGTTCCCTCCATCCTATTTTTGGGAGAGAGAATCCCAGCCGGAGGAGCTGCTGTCACACGGCTCATCCAAGTTTTCCCTCACAAGACAGACGGGG
>VXBX01002267.1:123327-144017 GCA_013400415.1 Scytalopus superciliaris | reverse complement strand
TGGCTTGATTCTTTATTCTAGGACTTAAATGGCAGATTTATTATCCTAAAATTGGATGGCGAAGTGAAAAGAACAATCTTGAGTGGGAATAGCCTGTCCTTCCTCAATGACAGGAGGCAGAGTGTCCTTTAGGCTCATCCACACATCTTGCACTGGGATGTGGCACCAAATCACTGCTGGGGTTTCAAGTTTCCTGGGAATTGTGGAATCACGGGATGGTTTGGGTTGAGGGCGACCGTAAAGCCTGTCCCCTTCCACCCCCTGNCCTTGGACACTGCCAGGGATCCAGGGGCAGCCACAGCTTCTCTGCTCAACCTGAGCCAGGGTCTCACCACTCTCAGCAGGAATTCCTTCCCAATATCCCACCTATCCCTGCCCTCTGGCACTGGGAAGCCACCAAGACCTAGTAAGCCCTTTGACAGCTTTGAGTTGACTCAGCGTTGAGGTCCAGGAGGTCACTCAGTGTGAGGAAGGAGAATAAAATCAGAGTTCTGTATAATTAAAACTAGTAATGGCCTTGTAATTAATGGTCAGGAGTAATGAAGCACCAAGACTGGCAGGACAGAGACAGATCATCTCCCTGTGATGATGGCAAGGCCATTGTTGCATCAAATCAGACTCAGGCCCATCTGCCACCCCCTGGCCTGGGCCAAATGCTCCTCTGCTGTCCAAAACACCTCATCTATCCCACTCCCAAACCCTTGGATGCTGGGAGGGAGAAACCCCCTTCCCAGCCAGGCAGCTCCAGCACTTCCCCATCCTCCATCAGACACTTCTCCCAACATCCACTGTAATCCCCACTCTGCTCCACTTTGGGCTCATTATTTCCCATTTTCAGTTGCAAATCGCAGTTAAAACCCACTCAGATGTTTCTAAACACCCCAAAAAGGGGCTCCTGTGAATTTGTTCCCTCCATCCTATTTTTGGGAGAGAGAATCCCAGCCGGAGGAGCTGCTGTCACACGGCTCATCCAAGTTTTCCCTCACAAGACAGACGGGGTCCTCGGCAAAGCGGCTCCCAGCAGAGCTCGGCTTCGGCTGAGCTGGAAATTAAACTGTGAGCACTGAAGTGGATTTTTAAAAAAGAAAAAAACATGGAGTGAAAACCCTCTGGGAAAGGAGTAATGTTGGGAATGTGTCCAGCATTTCAGGCAAGGCAGGGAGCTGTTGGAAAGCAGCAGGGTTGAAGGGCACCTCTGCGCTCCCGGTGATTATCCGCTGGGCTGGATGCTGCGGGAGCCAAATCCCAGCTGGAATGGAGACATCCCTGCCTTGGGACAGTGGGGCAGGCACAGCTCAGGCATCAGGCTGGAACACACAGCCTGACCTGCCTCCTTCCCAGAACTTCCAAGCAGGAGGAAACCCACCGGTTTCTCACCCATTTTCCAAGGGAAAGGCTCCAGAGGGAGATGCAGAGGGCAGCTCCCATCCCATCCCATCCCATCCCATCCCATCCCATCCCATCCCNTGGGGTTTCAAGTTTCCTGGGAATTGTGGAATCACGGGATGGTTTGGGTTGAGGGCGACCGTAAAGCCTGTCCCCTTCCACCCCCTGCCATGGGCTGGGACACCTTCCACCAGCCCAGGTTGCTCCAAGCCCCGTCCAACCTGGCCTTGGACACTGCCAGGGATGGGGAATGAAAGCCCCACCCACAGGAATGAAGCCATGGCAGTCCAAGGATCTCACACTTGTCTCTCCTGCTGCTGGAGCAGCTGGAGGATGGAGCTTCCACACCCTGCCTGGTCCTTCCCAGCCCATGGTGCCAACCTTGTCTTTCCCATGAGAGACCTTGGGGGAAAGAGCTCCAGGCCTGCAAGGTGGGACATTCCTGACTCAGGGAAGCAGCTTCCACCTGCCTCAGAGCCTCCAGGCCACTATGAGCATGACACTTTCATGTGGGGTGAGGAGAGCAGGAATTCTGGAGCAGGAATTCTGGGGCTGCCCCTGTCCTGAAGCCACACTGAGGGATGTGCTCATCCCTCTGAAAGGTTTAAAGGGAACCTGTTTAGGTGGGATAAACCACGAGTGGTCTCCTCATTAAAGGAGGCTCAGACTGAATTCAAATCCTTCTGCTTAATAAATTAGGTTAAAGTCAGCCCAGATTAGAAAATCCCTCTACTAAATCAACCTTGTAGCTTCAACCAGCTCTCAGCTCCTGGTTATTTTTTCTGGCTGTTTTTAACCCATTTCCTCCCTCTCCCTGATAACACCCTTGACCTCTGGACTCCCAGCTCAGCTCCTGGGGCCTCCAGGGATGGTCACGGGATAAATTCCTCACAGGAACAGCACAAACACCACCACCTTTCGTGTGCCACAAACACAGGGCTGAGGATTTGGAGGGGATGAATCATCACACAAAGCCAGAACAGTTAGAGATTCGTAACTGGGAGAAGGGAAGGCTGGGTGGGATGGGAAGAGGGAAGAGCAGGGCTGGGATTCATTACTTTGGGACTATCAATAGTACCTCAAGTTATCAAAGTGACCAGACCATGTAGAGGGGGTGGGAGTTAATGAAAATAATGTGATTAACATGTCATGACATCCCACACCGACTGCCAGGGAAGTTTTTCCACCTAATTAAAGGATAATGATCCTTTATTTCAAGGCCACAGAAATACTCGGTGTGACCACACCAAGCCTCACCCTGCAGAGGGAAACATCTCCCTCTCCACGAAGGGCATCCCTCCCTTTCCTGGGTGGAAAACACATCCCACAAGGATAAACGGGGTTGGATGCAGAAAAAACCCCATTCCCTTTGAGACCTTTAAGCCTCAGGAAGCATTTCCCCTGCTCTGCCGATCCCGGGAGCGTTCCCAGCTGGGAATTCGGGGCAGGAATCAAGGCCTGGCTCTCCACACCCCCGTTCCACTGACCTGGGTTTCTGAGGGGAATCTTTGGGCTCCTTGGAGCCAAACCAGCCGCCGCTCTTACTCCTCTCGTCGGCCGCGGCCGCGCCGTGCCCGGGGGGTCCCGCTTTCTCCGCCTGGCCTTTGCCCCCCGCCTCGCCCCGGCTGCCCCCGTGGTGGAAGAAGCCACCTTTGGGTTTCTTCTCTTCCTTCCTCGTTTCCTCGGGCTGTTTGTCCTTGGCTGTGTCCGAGGAGAAGACCATGGGTGCCGCGGCTTGGGTGGGCTTGTTCTCCAAGCGGCTGTTCTCCTCCATCCTGGCCCTGCCCAGGTGGTTGCTGAGCGTCACGGCTTTGGTGGAGACCTTGAGCTCTTCCTGCAAGGCTAAGCTGGGAGGGGACGGGATGAACCTCGGCTCGTCTCTCTGCTGAGACCTCTCGAAGCTTCCGAGCCCCCAGGGCACCTCGTGGGAGTCGGGATGGAGGGGGGTGAAGCCAAAGGGCTCCTCGTGCCTCCTGGGCACGGCGGGCACGGGCAGCGGGGCAGAGCCATGTGGGGCCGGTGCGGGGCTCTTTGGGACAGGCTCGTCGCTGTAAACGTGGCTCCCGTTGATGCAGAGGGAAGAGCGGGACACGGGATCGTTCTTTGGCGTCAGGCTCAGCACTGCTTTGGGCTCCAGCACAGGGCTGACCTGGGACACGTCGTCGCTGAACGCTCTCTTGTGGCTCAGCGTGGGAGACGGCAAATAGTCTTTCACTGCAGGGGGGGAATCCAACACAAAACAGGGGTGAGGCCACGCCAAGCATCCTTATCTGCTACCTGCAAACACTAAAGGGATCTGTGAAACCATTCCCGGCTCCCAGGCTCCACTGGATTATGATTACATTTGGAATGCAAAGCACGGGTCACGGCTCTGCGGGCATACAGGATGCACAACAGTCTCCCTGAGCACATCACCCCCCGCTGCAGGAGCTGGAGAGGAGACTCTGTACCATGACAAACCTTGTCTGAGAGGATCTGAGATCAATTATAAATGCAAGAAACTCCCCAGAAGCTACTTAGAGGGTTTAATGCTTCTGTGTGACAGGAGTTTGCATGATTAGGGGATGACGAGGCCGTGAGCTCCGCTCTGACCGGCCAGGCCAAAGCTTGGTGTGGCAAGCCAGGAGAATCCAGTGCCTTCATCTCCCTTCAACTGCCTGGAGGCTGGACTTGATGATCTTAAAGACCTTTTCCAACCTTAACAATTCTGTGATTCTACTGCAGATTTTTGGGGTTAAAAATCATGGAGAACCCAGAGACAAGGACATCCTGGACTGAGGTGGCACCCAGCTGCCCTCCCCTCCCAGCTGGAGATGCTGTTTCCTTCAGAGAATCATGGAATGGTTTGGGTTGGAAAAGACCCTAAAGATCATCTAGTTCCATGGGAAGAGAACCTTCCAGCAGGTGGAAGGTTCCCCACAAGGATGATGGGACCAGAGCGGTGCCTCCACTCGCTCTCCAGCCACACACACAGGAACACCATCCAGCAGGAACCCCCTGGCATCACACAGCTCCTCCAGCACGTACCTGGGGACTCCCACCCCAGCTGGGAATTTGCTCTCTCCAGCCAATTAAACCACCTAATTAGATATTTTGTTTCCAAGGGACGGCGAGAATTAATTCCCTACAAGGGCCTTTTTTGTTTGTAAATCGCCGCCCTCGGAGCGCCAAGAGCTCGGATTGTTTTAATCACCAGGAACTGAGAACTGGGCACTGCTCTGGCTTTGCCTCCAAGCCAGAGGCGGCTCATTAGACCAGTGACCCAGTGCAGGGCAGCAGCAGCTTCTCCCAGGGCCTTGCAGTGTCAGTGACCTGCTTGGAGGGGGGAGAAGAAACAGCCCTGAAGAACCTTCGTATCCCAAGAGCCCGTGGGGAGGACAGGGAGGATCAGCCAAGCATGGAAAAGCAAAATCTTGGGTGTTTCTCCCCGTTCTGCCAAGCACGCTTGTGCCAGAATGGAGCAGATCTTGGAGGGGTTTTGCAGGACGTTGAGTCTCAGCCTGGAGAAAAGGAGGCTCAGGGGGGACCTTCTGGCTCTGCAAGTCCCTGCCAGGAGGGGGGAGCCAGGGGGGGTCGGGCTCTGCTCCCAGGGAACAGGGACAGGAGGGGAGGGAACAGCCTCAGGCTGGGACAGGGCAGGGACAGGTGGGATAGTGGGGAAATTCCTTCCTGGAAAGGGTTTTCCATCCCTGGCACAGCTGCCCAGTGCAGGGGTGGATGCCCATCCCTCGAGGGATTTAACATCCCTGTGGATGTGGCACTTGGGGATATGGGGCAGTGGTGGCCTTGGCAGTGCTGGGGGATGGTTGGACTGGATGGTCTTTGAGGGCTTTTCCAACCCAAGCAGTTCCATGTTCCTCTGACTGGTACCCATGATTAGGTAAGTAATTAGTTAACAGATTTGCAAGAAAGTCTCAACAGTCCCTTACAAAGGAAAAAAAAGGGGGGGGAAAAAAAGGGGGAGGGATTATCCCTTATCCTCTTACCAGAGCGCTCCATGGACAGACTGCTGTGTCTGCTCGGGGATTTGGTTACCTCAGGAGCATTTGCTGCCAAGCTCAGGCTGGCAGAGGAGATGGTGCTGTCGGATCCCAGGGAAGTGTTGGATTGTGTCAGGGACGACTTGCGCAGCTTGTTCTTCAGGAAGAAGCCCTTGACTTTGGCCTTCTTGCCCCCGATCTCATAGTCATCCTCCACGTCCAGGGCGCCCAGGCTGCTGGGGATGATGGCAGAGGCCGACTCCAGGTCGTATTTCTTCTTGCCTGTCACCTTGTCCTTCAGCTTCCCGAAGGGGGACCGTGGCTTGTCCTTCATGGACAGGTCGAACATGCTGGCCGTGAGGTTGTTCCGGGTGAACTGGATGCTCACCAGGATCTCGCCACGTTCCTTCTCCTTCTTCCCAGCCTTGGAGTGCAGCTTGTGCCACCTGGAGAGGAAAGAAAGGGAAAGGTCCCTCTGTCATTGCCAAGAGCCAGGAAAACTTTGGAGAAGATGCTGCTGGGTGGGAGAAGGCACCGGGGCTATCTGGCATGAGTTTCTTCATGGAAGGGGTTGTTAAACATTGGAAGGGGCTGCCCAGGGAGGTTTGGAGTCCCCACCCCTGGAAGTGCTCCAGGAATGATGGGATGTGGCACTCAGTGCTCTGGGCTTAGGGACAAGGTGGGCATCGGGCACAGGGTGGGCTCAGTGACCTCAGATGTCTTTTCCAACCTTAATGATCCCATGATTCTATCCTAAGAGCCCCAGGTACCACCTAAGCCCCAATCAGAGACCACACACGGAGGTGTCACATGGGCCACACCCCTCCCTGAACCACCACAGCGTTGTAAGAGCTCCATGTCCGTCCCTGTCCTTTCCCTAAACACTGTCCTCCCACTAAATAACCTGGCAAACCCCACCTCGGTGTCAGATACCACTGTGCTTTTCCAAGGAAAACATCCAGTGGCCAGATTTGTGTGGGGTCAGCTGACAGGTTGTTGTGAGCCTGTGTTGGAAGGAAGACAACGGCACTTTGTGCTCCTGTTTTAAATATTCCAGAGCTGGTGACTCAGGGAATCCTCCCAAGCACAGACAGACAAAGGTTCTCAACAGTATCCACCAAAACAAGTTTCTGCCAGACCTTCTGTGTCTCACCAGAAAGAAAAGTGCTGAAGTTTGACTCAAAGTGCCCTGGCATCAAGTACTTAGGGGATGGTGGATCCTGGGAGTTCTTGATGGGAAGG
Organism: Scytalopus superciliaris; assembly: GCA_013400415.1. Taxonomy (NCBI): domain Eukaryota; kingdom Metazoa; phylum Chordata; class Aves; order Passeriformes; family Rhinocryptidae; genus Scytalopus; species Scytalopus superciliaris. The sequence goes on along the minus strand of VXBX01002267.1, from coordinate 137,409 downwards.
AGGAGCTGCCATGCAGCACCTGCCCAACCCAACCATATCCAACCCCATCCTACCCAACCCAATCCAAATCAACTCAACCCCATCCCACCCAACACAGTCCAAATCAATCCAACCCTACCCAACCCAAATCAATCCAACCTGATACAAATCAATCCCCCCCTACCCAGGTTACTGACTTTTGGGATATATCCACATTCCCACAGCTGGCTCATGGAATTCTCCTGCCTGGTGAGAGCTCCAGAAGGAGATACTGGCCATGTCCACCAGCTCAGAAGTTCCCACTGACTCCACAGTGGGTTACTGGGATGCCTCCCCCTGTCCTGCCCCACACAGAACCCGTAACACAGACTGTGCTCCAGGGCTTGGAAGGGCAGGAACATGGGAAAAGCCTCCAAACCATGCACTGCACAAGGCAAAAATACTCCCAACCTCCATTTAGGTCCCAATCCTTGCACAGGAAGGGCACGGAGCAACCTGTGGTATGTGATGGGAGAGGGGGTCTTGCTTCCTGTCGGTGGGAATGAACGGTGGGAGAGAGGACACCAAAGCAAGGCGTGCCCAGAGGCACCTTCCAGTTCTCCATTTCCATGTTCAGATGGGGCAGCACCAAACACAAGCCATGAGGGAACTGTTTCTTCCCAAAAAATGCCACCAACCCTGTGGTCCTTCCCCCTTCTCCCACAGGATGCTCCACCTTTCTGCCCCCATTTCAGGGGCTGTGCCCAGGGCAGCTGCAGCAGGATGAGCAGATCTCCACTGCCTTGGTAGCTCTGATCCCTTCCAGATCAAAGGATTAAGAGATACATTTATAATTAAAATTCCCTTTAACGAGGCCTAAGGAAATCTGTAGATTCAGGACAGGCTCTGTTTCTCCGTGTGGACCTTCCTGGGTGAAAGACATTTCTAGACCTGGCTTAACAATTTCCCAACAAATAAATATCCCAGTGGTGTTTTCCATCCACTTGGAGAGTGAAGTCACTGAGCAGGGGAAAAAAAAGAGGGGGAAGGAAAACATGATGGGATGGAGTTGGGTGTGACCAGGCTGAGATCACCAGGGCCAGGAGAAAAGTGGAATTGTGTTCTCCAGAAGTTCCTGAATTGCTGCTGGGGAAATTATCACATCCTGGATAAAGGGAGGAGCTGGGAAGCCTGGGAAGGCTCCACCATTCCCTGGAAGGCCAGGTTGGACAGGGCTTGGAGCAACATGGCATAGTGGAAAGTCGCTTGGCAAGGGGGGTGGAATGAGATGGTCTTTCAGATCTCTTCCAACCCAAACCAGTCTGGGATTCTATGGAGGGGGCACAAAGCCCCTAATTCCCTGACAGATATTCCAAGTGCACAGCTGGACACATCCAGGTCCTTCATCTAATAATTCAGGTGCCACCAAAATGCAGGAAGGACAGAGCCTGGCACTTTGCTGGGCACAGACATGGAACTGAATCCCCACTGAATCCATTCCTATTCCCACCACTCCCTTATCCCACCCCACAGGATGCCCACTGCCTGATTTTCAGCACCCAGGCTTCCAGCTTGAAAATATCCAGGCAAAAATAAAATCCATGGAAAAAAAAGCAGCATTAACCCAGCAGCAGCAAAAATACCCCAGAAGGGGCTGATCCACTGGCAGGGAGCAGGGGCAGGTGAGGCAGGAGGGGAAAAGGCTGCCTGGAATATCCAACATTACATTGTTCACTTTAATGCAAGAGCTGGAAGCAGTTCAAGAGGGAAGGGCTGGAGCAGCCTGGCAGCTGAGAAAGGAGAGATTTGGGGGCTGAATCACTCCTCAGGAAAAACAAAAAGCTCCTGAAAATAGTTTTTATACCTTATGTCATCGCATGGAAAAAAAAAATAGAAGGAATCTGGGTGGATTAACATGAGGAAAGGCACGAGGTGCTGAGGAGATGGAACAGCACAGAGACACTCCCAGCATCTCCCACCCCACCACTCCAATCCTGGGGGCATTCAAAGGAATTTGGGGGCTCAACCCAGCCTGCTCCAAAAATCACCCATTCAAGGAAAAGCCCCTGGCTATGCTGGCGTGGGATTAAGGAGCTATTTTGGGTTCCCAAGACCTCATCCACAGTCAGCAAACAGTTGGGACTACACCCCCAGCAGGCACCAGGGCTATTTTTGGGCTCAGCTCTAAGTTTGTGGCACCACACGAGTGTTTGGGAGGATTAAGTTGTTCCATGTCGTGTATTTCTGGATTTTTATGAATCGGTTCCAGTGGAAACAGGAGGTGCAAACCCTGGTCTGGGAAAGTGGGATTAGGGAGGGTTTCAAGTGCCAGCCCAGCTAAAATCCCACTTCCACAGCATCTTTGCACTATTAACCCCATCCCACAGCCCTTGGTTTTCCACAGTTCTTCCCTCAGAGGGAGGGCCTGGGTGGGGGTTTCTGGATTGGGGCTACCCAAGGTCACGTCTTGAAGCGGGGCACGACCTCTTTTATGGGAATAGAGGATACACCTGGAAAAACAAGCCAGTCCTGCCCATAAAACCCCTTTTCCAGGTCTGAAATAGCAGAACTGGGTTATGTTAATCAGGCTCTGGAAGAGGTGCCGGCATCACGGAGCGCAGGGAGAGGGAGGGAGCCAAACACATCCAGTGGCACCAGGGACACGGCACCACAAGGATCTGCTCCTTGGGGCTGTTTGGGAGGCCCCTCCTGAGGGAGGTGCCACCAGTTTGGATCCAGCTCCTCGTTGCACAGGACATCCTGGACAAGACACTCCTGCTCCAAGGCCTGGAGGGGGCACAGCCTGACACAGGCTTTGCTAGTTAGAAAATTAAATTAAAATGAAATGAAAATGAGATTAGCATGAAATTAAACTGGCTGTGTTGTCCCAGAACCAGAGCTGGTGCTGACACGGAGAAGGATTGCTCCTGCCTAAGGAGATGTGCTTGGTCCCCCAGTCTGTGCTCCTTCCCTTGCTCCCTACAACTGGAAAGGGGCATCCCAGAGGATGAAACCTGCTGCTTCCCACCCTGCTGGTCCCACATCCACATCCTGCTGGATCAGCAGTGACTCTCCTGCTGAGACACCTCAGCCCCAGCCACAGGGAGAGACCAGTGTGCTCAGGGACATCTCCAGTGTCACACATCCAGGGAATTCAGCCACAGGCTCAGGAAATGAGCTTTTTTCCCCCTGACACGGATCCAGCGCCTCTGTGCAGCTCCCCACCGTGCTGGGCGTGCATCCCCCCAAAATGTGGGATCCAGGGATCTGTCCTCCTTGGATGCTGCGGCAGGGAAGGGCCCTGGGGATGGCTGAGGGGGGAAGGAAACACCATCTCACCCCACCACATGGGGCCGGGAGAGGAAACCTCAAACAGAAAACTCCTCGGAAAGGGGAAGCAGCCGGAGGCCCCTGCGAGCTCCGGGGCAGCTCCAGAGGTGCTCCAAAGGGTTTGGAAGCTCCCATCCCGCTGCTGGGACACGGATTGTGAGCAGCCCTGTGTGCCAGAGGCCTCCCCAGCCCCCAGCCCGTGGCTGTGCTCGCTCATTTAGGTCACTGTGGTTAATCAGCACACCCCAGGCGCCTCCAGACACTGGGAGTGAATCCCTTCCCTCTCCCCTCCCACTCATTTCCAGGGCTGCCAAAAGGCACGTCTGGGAGAAGGCACCCGGCATCTATTTTTACATTTGCTGTTGCCAGGATCAACTGGAGGCACGGAGAGAGGCACATGGAGTGCTGCTGCATCTCCAGCTTCCCAAAAAACACGGGCTTCCCCCTCACCCTCCAGCAGCATCCCGCACGGGAAAGGGGGGAGCAAAGGGAAAATCACCACGGAGTGGAAACAGGAGCATTGGAGTGTTGGTTTGGTTAAGGAGGGAAAGGGACCTCGTGGAGGATGAGGACAGGATGGATTTGCTCAGGGTCTGCAGCATCCCCTTTTCCCTGCTCTTTGTCCTCCCTGAGGCTGCAGGTGACAGTTTAGGAGGACACAGGGACCCTGCACTCCTTTGGGACCTTCTGTTGGGTGTGGAATTGCCTGGGCACTGTTTTGTCCCTGCCAAGGAGCAAACCTGTTTGGGTTTGAGGCAACCCAACACCTCCTGGGATGGGAAGCCAAGCTGCTGGGATGACCAGGACACAGAGACAATCCCAAGGGAACAGCAACATTGTGATCTCAGGTTTTCCATCACCTTGTCCCTTCCACATCCCCATCCTGACCAAACAAGTCCTACAGCACAAAGCCAAAGCCTCCATCCCATCAGCAGCTTCAGGGGTCGGCATCCCAAAGCCCCGGGGTGATCCAAGCTCTGTTCTCCCATGACTCCAGTTGGGATCCCCAAGAGATCCCTGTCCATCCTCCAGCTCAGCTATCCTACATTGCCCCACCGGACCTGCTCTCAAACTGGTCCCAGTCTCTACCACCAGTGAGCTCAAAAGGGCTTCCTTGGGAAGTGAAGTCCCTCAGCAACTCATGGTGCTCATGGATGCACACAGGGAAGGATGGAGCATTTCTGGAGCTCTTCAACCATCAGGTGCCTCCCAAAAGCCTCCCAAAACCACGGGGCACTGTCAGGGTGGTCAAAACCCACCTTAAACTGAGCAGAAATTCTCCTGCTCGGCCCCTGAGCTGCCCTTTGGAGACAGACACTTCCCAAGCCTCCTCCCCAACCGCACCAGGCTGACATTTCCTGCTGATTCATCCCTGCAACAAGGTCAGCCTGGCTGGAGAGAAGAGCCCCAAGTCCTAAATTAAGGATTATCTGGGCTGCTACAGTGACAGAGCACAGAAAGGGCAATCCAGGGAAACACAAGTGTTGGCTCCTCTTGGCACAGCACAGAGGAGTTTGGTGAGCCAAGAGCTGGAGCAGCCCTGCCTGAGGAAGCTCACCTGCCTGGGAAGGGAAACACGGGGTGGAAAACATCCCAACCCCGGGGAATTTGTGCCTTTTTGTCCAGTTTCGTGTTCCTTTCCCCACCAGAGGCTTTTCCGCAGGGGGGGGGTTTGTGTTGGTTTTGGATGGCTGGTTTTGCCAGGTGATCCTTTGGAGCTGCTAAAAGCACAGCTGGAAAACAAGCCCAGGCTGATTCCCCTGTGGATGGAGTAGCTGGGGTGGGAAGTTCACCTCTCCGTTCTTCCCAGAAGTGCTTGGAAACAGAACTTGCAGAAACCAACACTCCCCAGCTCGTTACATAACTCAGCTCTCCCCTAACGAGGCAGGTCAGCCCTGCCCCTCTAATGGGCTCCAGCTTTGACAGGACCAGCTCCAGAGGTGCTGGCTACATGGAATTCTTCAGGAATGAAGAGCAGGAGCTGTGTGTGGTGAGGGGTGGAAGCCCAGTGCTGGTGCTCCGAGTGATGTGGGAGCATCCAGGTGAGAAAATCCCAGCCAGGAACAGAGATATTGTCACTCCAGTGGGACCCAAGGGCAGGGAACAGCCTGAAAACCAGGAATAAACCCAGCTCTGCTTGTGTCCAAGCTCAAGCCCTGTCTGGTGCTCCTGCAGCACCTCAGTGCTCCATGGACAAGGTCCATCCTGGCAAGGTCCTGAGCAGCCTCATTCCTGTATCCCAGCTGGAACAGTGGCCCACAGGACCCTCCCCTTGGCTTATGGAGGGACTGGGGTGGCCCACAGAGCTCCCAGACAGGTTGTTCCCTTGTCCCTGCACACTGAGGAGACAGCACCCCACCATTCCCAAATCCATCCCTACAGCCTCTGTGCCAGGTGGCAGAGGCAAACAGGGGGATCTGATGGCACAGAGGGGAAAAACCTTTGGATCAGGATAGACACCAGGGATGGAGAAGAGCTCTGAGACCCCAGGACTTGAGAACACAGGCAGGAACTTCATCTCTAATCACTCCAGGCTAAGAAAGTCCGAGGCTTTTCCTCTCTCTTGCACAGAACAGGCAGGTGGGAAGAGGGAAGGAGGGAAGATTTAAGGAGCTGTAAAACAGGGCATGAAACATTTATAAATGGAGTCAGGAGGAGATCACTCCAGCTGCATTTATCCACTCACGCTCCAGAGCATCCAAGGGTAGTATTTTCCCAGCTGCCAACAAGCCAATAAACCACATTTGTGGTCACCAAATGACCTGAATTTCCCGGGCACCACCGGACACGGGGACAAGGTCCCTGTGTGGGGATGGGAGAGGGGGCAGAGCTGCTGATCCAATGACCTGCTGCACAAGGTTCCAAAGTTAAAAGAAAACAAGCCCGAGGCTGACTTTGCAGCGTTGCAAAGCACACGGAGCTGCTCTCCAGGTTCCCCTGGAGCACCTCAACGTGCATGGGATGGGCAGGAGAAACACGTTTTTGCTGTAAATCCTTTCCTACTTCCAGCTGGGAAAAGCATCGCGGCCGGGCTTGTATGGAGAACTCAGATCCCAGAGGCAACAGGAGGCTTGGGAATGCTGGTTCTCCGAAGGGACACCAACCCCAAGGGCTCCAGGGAGCTTCAAATACCGGCTACACCCGCTCCGGCAACAGGTCATGCATGGAATGTTCATCCATCACACCAACCTGCTCTCAGGAACGAGTCACATGTGGGGAAAAGGGAAAAAGGAATGAGTCTTGAGCCCAGCAGATGGTTACACACCTTTATCCTCCTTGGATATGTGCTGGAAAGGCAGAGCTGGGATGCTGCTCCGGGGATGGAGCTTCCAAACCCCCATCCCAGGCTGGGAAAGCCAAGCCTTGTGTCCTGTCCAAGCTCCTGCCAGAGCAAGCAAATTCCCAGGGCAGGTATGTGCACACCTTTGCCAAGAGCAGGCTCCAACAAGCCCCAGGGTGGAAAGAGAGCAGGCAGCAAGGCTTTAGAGGCCATTTTCACCTGACACACCACGGGTGGAGAGAGTGCCAGGTTTTCCTTGGACTCCTCTACCACTGAGCAGATTCCTCCAGGAGCAGCATCCCCCAAAAACTCCTGTCCTGCCTCTGAGCCACCCCGTGCAGGGAGAGAGGAGGGGAGAGCAGAGCCCATCCCGCCTTCCTGGTCACCACAGACTGGCAAGGAGTGTTTTGCCAGGGAGGGAATCCCCCTTGGAGACTCCTGAAGCACCAGGTGACCTCAGCACATGCAACAGCACCACTTCCCCCGTGTCTGGAGCTCGGTACCCACAGGATGGAGGTGTTTTCCGAGCTGGCCACAGGTTTTTCTGCAGCTGGAGGAAGTCAGGGCCCTGAAAATCAGTGTGAAACAGGGGGGGAAAGCCTGAATTCTGCAGTTTTTTGGGTTTGAAGATGATGGAGGATGACGGACCAGCTCTCTCAGTCACTGACACACCAAACCCAAGCCAGGCTCACAAAGCTGGGACTAAACCACTCAAAAATCTTTGGAGAAATAAGAAAACAGAGTTTACTGGGATCAGGACAGAGCAAACACTTCAAACTCCTTACACCAGCGCTGGCAACTGGGTGAAAATGGGCTTTGCTGGGCAGGCAGGAGGAAAATGAAGCCCTGTGAAGCACCTTGGGGCTCACAACGATGGGCAAACGCTTGCCTGGGATGGGGTGGCCACCAAGGGCATTATCCTGCAGCACCCAGAGCATCCTGGCCCGGATTTTGGCAGCACTAACCCTCTGCTCCCCCTGCTCGGCAGCGTTTCGACACTCCGGGGCGTTCCCTGGCTCGGCCGAGATGCAACAACCCCCCTCAGAGCTGCGTTTTCAGCCCCAAAAACCCGGATTTCATCACAGCCCGGGGCCTCCAAGGAGCTCCCTGCTGCTCCTGGCCACCTCAGAGACCTTCAGCAGCCTGGCTGGGAACCTCTGCTGGCAGCCCCCGGGGGAAAAGGGCTGTTTGCCCTTGGATTAAAACTTTCCATCCCAAATCCATCACGGAGCAGCAATTTCCTCTCCGCCCCCTGCGAGGTCTCTTCCTCTCCTCGGTTTAAGGACAGACGTGCCAAGGACACAACTGCGGGGATTTGGCCTTGCCGGTGCCTGATTGGGAGCAGAAATTGGGAGCCCTGGGTGTGAAAGTCCCCCCTGGGAGATGCGGGAGGAGCCAGCGCCAGGATGGGAATGACAACAAGCACCACATCCCAGAGATGCCACAGCCCCGGGCTCCGCTGCTAATGATCTCCCGGTTTTAATTGGATGAGGGAGGGAGACGGGCACAGGCACAGCACGGAGGTCCAGAGGGGTTGGAACAGGAGAGGAGCGGGGATCCATTCCTGGGAAAGCACAAAGGCAGTGCCAGGGAAGGCGTTTGCCACAGCAAGGAGGGGACGTGAGTGAGGGGAAGGGCAAAGTGGCCGGTGAGGGGCTTAGTGAGGGAGCCGTGGCAGGGATTTGGGATCATCCCTTGGTTCTGAGGGAGCTTGGGACCCTCTGAGGTCCCATTGCTGAGCCCTGCCTGTGTCTCTGGATCAGCCCTTTCCTTCCCCCAGCTCTGCTGCTTCTCCCTCTCCGTGCCAAGCCACGCAGCTCCAGGCAGTGATGGGGCTCACAAACTCCTCCTCTGCCACCCTGGCCTGTCTCCGTGACATCTTCCCCCCCAAACCCAAAGAATTCCAGAATTCCCTGTCCCTTTTCCACTGAGCCTCACCCCAAAAGAGCTCCATCAAGCTACGCGGAGCAGGAAAAGCCCCAGTGGCCTCAAGGGAAAGTTTAGCACCTCGAGGGGAGTTTCTTTGCTGATGGAGAGGGAGGAGAGTGTCTCATTCCTGCTGCCAGGGTCCACACAGCCCTCCCAGCTCCCCCTCCACAGCTGGGGGGGAACAGGAACAAGGAGGGGGAAGTGCAGCACGGAAGGGCTTTGGGGAACTTGGAGCTGAGCTAATTTTGCAGGGGAACAACAACTCCAGACAACTTCCCCATGGCAGAGACACCGGAGCCCCTCGAGCTGCCGGCGCAGCAGCCAGAGAGTGACTGGAAAACCAGTCCAGGTTTTCCAGGAAAATCCCAGAGCCAGGAATCATGGCTCCTGCTACACTCCTCATCCCCTTAAACATGAGATCCCAGTGCTGGAAAGCCCTGGATTTTGCTCTCTGGAGACTGAGCTCCAGCAGCCCAGTGTTTGTATGGCCAGCATGCTCATGGCATCAGCCTCTCCCATTTCCAAGGGGCTGGGAGGTCTGAGGGGCAGGAGGCAAATGGGAATGGCATTTCCAAGAGGGAGAAAGGAAGGAATGACAGGGTTTTCTTCACCCAGCCCAGCAAACCTTGGATGTCCACTGCTCCTTCCCACCATCAGCCTCACAGCCCAAAAAACATGGGAAACATGCTGGAGACTGGTTTTGCCTCACAGCAAAACCAAGGAATTTTGGATCCAAAGTCCAACCCTGCAGGTGTCACCAGGTACCTCCTGTCCCCCTCAGTGCTGAGACCCCACCACGCCACCCACCCAAGGGATGCCACACCTTGGCCAAGGGGAAAAGTCTCCCAATGCCTTGGAGAGGGACTGGGGACAAGGCCTGGAGGGACAGCACACAGGGAATGGCTTCCCACTGCCAGAGGGCAGGGCTGGGGGGGATCTTGGGAAGGAATTGGTGGCTGGGAGGGTGGGCAGGCCCTGGCCCAGGTTGGGCAGAGAAGCTGTGGCTGCCCCTGGATCCCTGGCAGTGTCCAAGGGCAGGTTGGATGGGGCTTGGAGCACCCTGGGCTGATGGGAGGTGTCCCTGCCCGGGGCAGGGGGGGGGCTTTAATGTCCCTTCCAACCCAAACCATTCCATGATTCTATGAAAACATGGCCTGATGAGTGTCTGATGGAAGCTTGTTTTGCTGGATGCACTTCCAGCCTTCCCAGATTCCTGCTGGAGGTGACACTCCCTTGTCTCGCTGCCACACCACGGGGAAAAGCAGGATGAGCCCCCTGTGGGGGACTCCAAGGGTGTTTCCTGGATGTCAGGAAGCAGAAGCAACAGCTGCCTTGTGAGTACCCAAAAATCCCTCTTCTGCTGGCCTGGGCCCTGGTTTGGGAGGGACTGACCCTGTTTTGGGAGGTCAAAAAATGTGGCAGGACACAGAGCTGCAGGGATCAGGTCCTGGGAGGAAAGAGGTGAGGACCAGGAGCATCCTGGCCAGGCAGGACCACAGCACAGGATTTTTTGGACGCAGGAAGGCTCAAGTGGAAAGGGAGAAATGATGCTCGGCGCCTGCTTTTCCTGCCAAGCCAGAGCCTTGGAGCTGGAGAAGCCTTGGGATACCCAAAAAGGCCACGAGAGCTCTCAGGCTGCTCTTGTGCAACCCCAAGAGTTGATTTTCTTCCGGCAAAACACTGAAAGGACCGAGACTGAGCCGAGGGAGGCAGCTCATAAACACCCCCGGACAGCGGCGCGTTCCCGGAGAAGAGTCCAAGTTTCGACGGAACATTTTCCACTGAGCCGAAAACAAGGATAATGATTATCACCGGTGAAGTTTCCGTGCCATAAAAACCAGCAGGAAAATGAGAGCAAGGTCAGCACGCTGACAATGGAGGCCTTTTTGAAGAGGGGTCCCTTTCCAGCTGGCAGCGGGGTTTGTGCCCGGGAGCGACGGCCGGACGCGCGATCCCCAAAATCCGGCGCGTGGCAGAGCCTCAACCCCCACACCCCCCGTTATCTCTGGGGCACAGGCTCGGGCCAGAGGGTGGGAGCCTGTGTTTGTTTGGCTCTTTTTTAATCTGGGACTAAAAATTTCCTCCTAAACAAAAGTTGTTTGCGACAGGGGCCACACCAGACGCCAGGAGTCGGTTGGAAGCTCCGGTGGCTGCCGGATCCCTCCCAGGCTCCCCGCAATCCTTCTCCCACCTGGCTGGACAAGCTCCAGCCCCTGGGATTCCTCTCCCAAAAGAAGTGCAGCCTCTTGCACGGTGCAGAGCTGCCACCCAGCCTCGGGACACCCTCCAGCTCAGGGGATGGAGCAAGCAGAGATGCTCCAGGCACAGGGTGAGAGTCTCCAGCATGTTTTCCGAGCTCCCTTCCATGCTCAGGGGCCACGGGCAGACATAAAGAGCCTTCAAAGCACTCGTGATCCCCAATGCTGCGAGGGGAAGTAAATTTTCCTTATGCAAGCGAAGCTACAGGAAGGGAGGAAGACACACAGCAAAGCAGAGAACCATGGAATAGTTTGGCTTGGAAGGGACCTTAAAGCCCATCCCATTCCATCCCCCTGCCACGGGCAGGGACACCTCCCACCAGCCCAGGGTGCTCCAAGCCCCGTCCAACCTGCCCTTGGGCACTGCCAGGGATCCAGGGGCAGCCACAGCTTCTCTGCCCACCCTGGGCCAGGGCCTGCCCACCCTCCCAGCCACCAATTCCTTCCCAAGATCCCCCCCAGCCCTGCCCTCTGGCAGTGGGAAGCCATTCCCTGTGTGCTGTCCCTCCAGGCCTTGTCCCCAGTCCCTGCCCAGCTCTCCTGGAGCCCCTTTAGGCACTGCCAGGGGCTCTCAGGTGTCCCTGGAGCCTTCTCAAAACTCCTGGGGATCTCCAGCCTCACAGCCCAGACCCAGCAGGGATAACCCAGAGCCATGACACGCTGTCCAGCCACGTTGGACATTGCTCCCATGGGATTAACAGCCCCTGACAGCGACGAGACCTTTGAGACAAGACCAGGGGCTCTCCCTCGCAAGCCCTGGGGCTTTGCACAGCTCCATGAACCTCTCCCACCAGGAGCCACAGCTCCTGTCTCGGCTCCCACCTCGTTCCCAAACCACAGAGAGGATGGAGAGCAATCCCACACCTCCCTGTGCCAGGACAACACGTCTGTGGCTCTCCCTGAAGCCATGCTGGTTTCAATTAGGCTCCAAGAATCCCGAGCCAGCCCCAGCACCGCCCGTTCTCCAGGCATTTTGCTAAGAAAAGCAAAATAAACGCCGGGGGGGGTGGTGGGGGGAACACCCAGACACCATCTCCGGGGTTAGTCACTGCTCCTGCTTCCCCACAATCCCATTTTAGGGCAAACCAGGAGTCTCCACGGGCTGCCCGGCCGTGTTTCTCCACGGGAAAAGTTTTTCCAGCCCCTTTTCACGCTAATCCCACTCCCTCCCTAGGTAGGGGGGTAAGGGAGGCTCCTCTCCAAGCCCCCAGCTTCGGGCAGCAATCCATCGGAATTCCCGGGATCCTGGGGGGCCAGGGAGCAGGGGGGATGCTCCCAGAGGCACAGCCCAGCCAGGTCTGCGTGGAACAAAGCCCCCAAAACTCCTTCTCTAAAGGAATTTCAGCCACATTCCTGCATTTCTGTGCTTGGCAGAGGCTGGGAAACATTATGATGGTTTTAAACCCTTTTCTGGGGGAAGGAGGAAGATCAGGAATTCTCCCCCACACAGGGATTTAGGCTGGAGGCAGAGCAGGGCTGGGGCTCTGACCCCCAAATTGGGGACCCTCCTGTGGCACCGACGGCCCCAATGAGATGGGGAGGGGCTGCGAAGCCACCCCAGGCACTGGGGCACAAACGCCAATGTGCAGCTGTGCCGTGGCTTCCCAGGAGTGACAGATCCCTGGAAAACCCTCCCGGGATGCAGAAGGACCTCGCGGCATCCTGTCCCCCGGGACCCCCTGCCCAGGGGGAGGATGGATCCTGCGGTGCCTCGTCCTGCACGACTCCCTTCCCGGGGGGTGGAGGGACCCTGAGACATCCCATCCTCCACAACATCCTTCCTGGAGCACACGTGATGTCCTCCATCCCCCTCGGTGTCCTTCCTGGAGCATCCCCGGGCCCTGTGATCCCCTGTGTCCTGCAATGTCCTTCCTGGGGCACGCACGGACCCCACCCACGCTCCGTGACCCCCTTCCCAAGGCACCCACAGACCCCGTGCCACCCTCCCTGGGGGATGCACAGCCCATGGGTGGTGGATGACCTCCTGGAAAGCCCTTTCCCTGGACTCCATCACACCCTAAGCCCTGTGACACCCTCCTCAGGGTGTCCAAAGGGTCCTGTGCTGCCCTTCCTCCTCCAACACCCATCCTGGGGCACACACCACACCCCACCCACTGCAATATCCTTCCTGGGGATCACACGGACCCATGGCACCCATCCTGGGGTGCACAAGGACCCCATGGCACCCATCCTGGGGCGCCCAGGGATGCTGGGGTACACAGAGACCTCCTGACACCCATCTCGGGGCACACTGGCAGTCCATGTACTCATCTTGGGGCACCCAGGGACCCCATGGCACCATCCTGGTGACCCCCTGACACCCATCCAGGTACACAAGGACCCCAAGACACACACCCTGAGCTGCACAGTGACCCCATGACGCCCACCCAAACTACACAGTGGCCTCCTGAGGTACCCAGGGACCCCATGGCATCCATCCTGGGGTGCACAAGGACCTCACAACACCCACCAAGGGCACACAAGGAGCCCACGACACACACCCCGGGCCACAGAGTGACCCCCTGACGCCCACCCAGGGCACACAGTGGCCTCCTGACGGCCCTCCTGAGGGACCCAGGGATGCCCTGACACCACCTTGGGACACACGAGGACCCCATGACGCCCACCCTGGGACCCCAAGACACCACCCTGGGCCACACAGCGACTCCACGATGCACATCCTGGGGTACCCAGTGACCCTGTGACACCCACCCTGGGGTGCACAGGGACCCCACGACACCCACCCTGGGACCCCAAGACACAACCCTGGGATGCACAGTGACCCCATGACACCCACCCCGGGGTACCCAGCTCCCCCGTGCCCCCCACCCAGAGCCACCCAGTGCCCCCCAGCCCTACTCACCGCTCGTCGGGCTCCCTGCCCCGCTGCCGGGCGGGCTCCAGGGGCACCAGGGCCTGGCCTAGGAAGCGGTCCATGCCCACCAGGGCTCGGTGCATCACGGTGAGCAGGAGCGCGGGGCGGGCCGCGGGCTCGGGGGGCAGCTCGAAGGCGCATTCCTCCCTCCACTCGGGGCTGCCGCCGCTCTTCTCGGCCACCGACGTGCTGTACTTCTCGCGGCCCAGCTGGATCACGGTGTAGGCGTCGCTGCCGCCCGCTTTGCCTTTGCCGCCGCCGCCCTTGCAGCGCAGCCCGCGGGCCCGCAGCACCGTCACCTGGACGTGCGTGGGCAGCCAGGCCGGGCCGCCCTCGGCGGGCAGCGCGGCCGCCCGCAGCAGCGCCATGGCCGGGCCGGGCCGGGAGGAGCCGGGATAGAGCCGGGATAGGGCCGGGAAGGGCCGGGATACGAACCGGGCAGGGCCGCGCCG
>VXBX01002267.1:80014-99164 GCA_013400415.1 Scytalopus superciliaris | reverse complement strand
CCCGGGAGGGGCGGGGGGTGCGTGTCCGGGCCGCGGAGCGGGGATGCGGAGATGCGGACGGGACCTTCCCGCCGGGCGCTCCCGCACCGGGAATAGCGGGACTTGGGTCACCCAAAATCGCTTTTTACCCAGTCCTGATGTTGTAGTTTAATTGCCTGCGGGCTCTGGACCAGCCCCGGGGTGAAGCGTTGGGCTGGGGCTGTGGGACGTGAAGGAGGAAGAGGGAAAATTTCCTGTAAGAACTACTTTTCCCCTCTGCAAGTGATAGACATAGCTAAGTGCTGGACATAGCGAGACCAAAAGTGAACGTTTTAATCTGTTGGAGTTTTTTTTATGCTGCAAGGCAATTTCTAACATACTTGGGAGTCTCTGAACACTTTGGTAAAGAGCCTGTGGTTAATTTCTAAAAGATAGGACAGGATTTCACTAATCCATCATCCAGCCCCCAGTGCAGGAACTGTTGCTGAATATCAAAGCGCACCGTTTACATTTGTGATGAAGTCACAGACTTGGCATAGTTTTAAAAATAAATATACAGTGACAGACCTAAAAGAGCAATCCAGCACCTGGTCTAGCGGAAGGTGTCCCTGCCCGTGGCAGACGGTTGGAACTGGGTGATCCTTACAGTCTTTTCCAACCCAAATCAGTCTGTGATTCTGTGATATTGTCATTTATCCCCAAGATTAAGTGCCTGGGTGCAGTGAGACCCCAGTGACACCATTTACACCCCCTCAGGCTTGGCTCCAGCGGGAAGATTTCAGTCTGGGGGCAGCCCCTCCATGACCACGTGTTTCCCCACCTGTATTTTATGAGGGGCTTGTATTTCTCTTTCCACACTGGAATTTATTTCTCTTTTCATATATTAGAAAGGCACTTCACTCCCTTTGCCTTCATCGCGCCTACAAAAACCTGCTGTAACTTCCCAAAGCCTCACCCCCAAAATTCATTTCTCCCCCTTTGCTGCTCCGTGGCTCCCTCTAATCCCAAAGCTGCCCTTCCCCTCTCTAATTTTGCTTTCCCTTCCATTTTCCCCATGCAGAAGTGAAATGTTTTGTAGCACATGGCCCCAAAAACTGTTTGGATTTTTAGTGCAAAAGCATCTAAGGTTTCGCTGTGCTGTGGGCAAAATTTGCACAGTGGTAATGGACGATACCTGCTGATCAGTCCAGCGGTATTTTCAATTTTAACTTTATAAGCCAACCCACTAATTTATTTTATCAAAATACCTCTATTCAGAATATTTTCCTTGAAATTAACTGGGGTTTTTTTAGCATTCAGAGCATGATCTTACTGGTACCCAGGCAAAACCTGCAGCCAGGCCCATATTTTATGTGTATAAGGAACTCCCCATTTGGTCCTTATGTTACAATATCCAAACACCAAAAGTATTCGTTAATATTATTTTTTTTCCCATGCTTAGCATAACTATTTAATATACTATTTCTTTCACGAGGCAGCATCTGCACAGTTGTGTTAATCTCTGTATATTACATCAAACATATACAGGTATGAAAACATAGTTAAACAATTGGCAAAGCTATTTCCACACAGTATTTCAAGTTGGAAATTACACTTGTTATTATCCCAGTGTTAAAATAGAAGAAAAAAAAAAAGTGACGGGTGAAATGATTTTAATGATGAAAATAGTTTTAAGTGCAATTACAGCCTGTTAAGCTGTCAGGTCTCCATCCCACAAATCCTTAAACACACGCAGAACTTGCAGCTAATTAATGGAAATAAGTAGGTCAAGGTGCTGGTTTGTGCCTGGAGAAGGTGACAACATCAGTCATTAAAGGAGAGATAAGTGGTGGGTGTGAATTGGGATCATTATGTGCAGTATTTCCATAAAAGTTGAAGAAACTTGGCTTGCCACAATATTTGGAACATCAATGATGGGAAGCATTAATGGCCTGATCCTGCCAGCGCATCCGGTGCTTTCCACATGGAAAATCCCGTTGGTTGTTGCTTAGTGCGTTGTCTCAAAAGTGAATCCAGTGGATTCGCCCGGGCAGGCAGGTCATGGAATCACTGAAAGGTTTGGGTTAGAAGGGATTTTAAAGGACCAATCCCTCTGCAGTGAGCAGGGACATCAGCTGGATCAGGATGAGGGAATTAGGAGAGATGCCACTGCTCTTAGTCATGTGCCGGCTGGTCCCCTGGTGTTGTATTGTATTTTAATTTATGGTAATTGTGGTTATCCTCAGGCCGCAGCTAGATAGGAGACAGAGACTAGATCCACTTGTTAGTCCTGCTAATTCCTCTGCACACTGGGAACTTTATTTGGACCAGAGGAGCAGGATTGGTCCCGAATGGGAGCTGGTTCCTGGACACTGACTCCCTGTGCCAAGGGAAGGGTAAAAGCAGGGGCCAGTCTGGAGTAAAGTCCCCAAACTTTATACATTTGTGGTTTGGGGCTTCTTGAGACAGCGAGGGGATTTTTGTGTTTTGCAGCTCTTGATGGACTCTATTACCCTGTTGCATAGGTCCTGTGCAGGTGGAGGTCAAATTCTGCTCCCTCTCTGAGTAAGATTTCTTTGGGTCTGGTTGCACATCCAGGTGGTACCTGAGGGTAAAATCACAAAAGATCATCTGCTCTGGCCTTTCCTGGGAAAGGGAGCCTAAATGAGATTACCTAGGTGGGGACAGGGTAGGGACACCCCCGCTTTTTTTGGTGCTGCTTTCTCCCAGCTCCTTCAGTGAAAACCCCTTCAATCTTTGCTGCTTTCTCGCAGGTCTGGAGTTGTCTCACTGTGTGGGGACCAACTCGCTGGGCCCTGCTGGGCCCTGGAGGTCTGGGGGGCCCTGCAAGATGAAGAGGGTCCGCACCGTCTTCAAACCAGAGCAGCTAGAGCGGCTGGAGCAGGAGTTCCTCAAGCAGCAGTACATGGTGGGCACGGAGAGAGTGGACCTGGCTGCAACTCTGCACCTCACGGAGACTCAGGTAAGGGATGGGTGGCACCAGTCCTGGACCTGGTCTGTGCTGGTTTTCCTGCTGGGAAGTGCAGTGGGAGGAGGACAGGATGCAGAATGACCCATGAGACTCCTTGCTGCAAGATGACATGGAAGGGATGCGCCTGGAGAGGTGGGTTTGGATGGTCTGTGGGTGAGATTTCTTAATCCATGGAGTGGAACAAAAAGCGTTCAGGAGCACAAACCTGCTTTGCTTTAGTTTGAGCTGTGCTGGACTTGTGGATCTGCATTGTTTTGGTCCTATGGAGACAGTTTGTGCTTCAAGTATCCTTTTATGACACTGGACCTCATTATTTTCCTGCTCTTCCTGCCCCTTGCAAAGCAAATTGCTTGTTTATTGTGGAAAGCAGGAGCCAGGTGATCTTCCGTGGTGGGGTCTAAATTCAGCTGGGGAAAAGAGAGAGCAAAGCAAGGGCAGTTCTAGGGGGACAAGGTGGTAGTTAGGGGTCTCATCATGCCCTCTGGAAGTTGCAGTCCTGGGGATGGATTCAGTGGCTCCTTAGGGAGCTGCTTCCTTCACTCCACCTCAGTGCAGCTGCATCCCCTTCTCCCCTGGTCCTTTTCCCAGCACTGCTCTGCCCTCCATACTGTCACTCCCTCCTGTTCTCATTCACTATTCCCTGAGCAGAGAAGGGGCTTGTCACCCTTTTTAAGGGACTCTGCTTTTTGGGGGCATCTTCCCTGGAAACACACGGCATTGGAGAGGTTCTCCTGGAGACCCTGGATTAAGCTTTTCCATTTCCCTGCCAGGTGAAAGTGTGGTTCCAGAACCGGAGGATCAAATGGAGGAAGCAGAGCATGGAGCAGAAGGCGGCAAGGCTGTCACAGTTTGGGGTGGTCCAGCCTGCGACCGCTGACTCCACGGACATCAAGGACCACGAGGAGGACACAGTGGACGTGGAGCTTTGACCAGCTGAGGTTGAGCTGCCACTGCTGCTTTTTGACAGCCCGGGGATGTGTCTGTGCTGCCTTGGTCCAAGTGAGACATTACCCTCTCAGTCTGAGAGCTGGAGCTACAGGACTAAACTGCAGCCAGTGGGGAGGAACCCCCCGAATTTATTTGGCTGCTGTTTGGTAGCCACGTGCCATAATTCCTGGCGCTTCTTCACCAGGTTGGTTGTACTTGATGGCAGGTGATCTCCTGTTTGCTCTTGAAGCACCAGAGCAGTTTCAGGCAGAGACTGGGGTGACAATCAGAGGGTGTCTCTGATGGTTGGGTGACAATCAGAGGGTGTCTCTGATGGCTCGGGTGACAATCCTCCCTGATTGCTTTTCCCGGATGACTCCCATGTTTGATGCTGCTTAGATCACAACCAAAACCACCCCAAAATTGGAAAGCCCTTTGCTTCCACTCACAGTGATCCTGCAATAAGATGATCAGGGTCTGATCCTGCCCTGGGAACAGAAGTGCCTCCTCTTGTCAGTGCCTTGGTGTATCTGTGCCTTCTTTTTGGCTTCCCAAACCTGGAGGGAGAGCTCAGTGGTCTCTCCATCTCCTGGCATTGCCTTACTTGTGCAAGGTGTCTGTGGTGTGTGGTGCTGCAGCAGGGAATGAGGCACCGGGGCTGGCCAAGGTGTAGGGTCGGGGGCTGCTGTAAAAAGCAGCTTTGCAACACCTCTGGTGCCTCAGACGACCCCCTGCCCCTCGTCCAGATGTGCCGATTCTGGTCCAGACAGCAGCTGCTCTGTTCTCTCCTCATTATCCACCCGGGTGCCATGGGAAACAGCACCTGGAGTGTTTGGTGAGCACATCTGTTAAGGGCTCGATGCAGTTAACAGCTGGATTTCTGGTGGCTGGGAGGGCTTGGAGGGGTCAGGACTAACGTCTGCCCAGGGTACCAACCACATCCCAGGCACCAACAACATCCCATCAGCTCAGGATAACTTATTCCCTCTCTTCTTGTCCCAGAACACTCTATATCACTTTACTCTTCTATTGTTATTTATAAAAAATACCTCTTCTCCTAATAAGTGTCATTTATTTATTTGCTTTGCTTCTTAATAAAAATCAAGTATGCTTTAAAAAGAGAGGTGGAACAGGTGTCAAAAAAACCCAGAAGGAAAGCACATTTCCAACTACTCACTTTAATTTTCAATCAAAATTAGTAACAGAAAAATTAAAACCAATGTATTCTCATCCTTCTCAAAAAACTTTGAGGGTTTTTTTCCTTAATAAACTGTTTTGGACAAAATATATGCTAAAAGAATTGCTTTTTAATTGGTTGATGACCCCGTATCATGGGTGAAAGTAATTTACACAAGTTACTATCTCTGGGCTGGTTCTTGAAGAGATAAAACTTTATCTTTGGTAAAAAAGGTGATGTCTGGTGAGCATGGGGTGCTCAGCTGGAGCTGTGGCACCTGGAGAACAAGTACCTGTGCCTGCAGGTGGATGTGGCCAAACCTTTTCTGCAGCTCCTGCTCTGCTGAGGGGCTGGAGCTGGTGCAGGGAAGGGAATGGGGTTGGAAAAAGGCATGGAGCAGCAGGAACAGCTGAGGGAGCTGGGGGTGCTCAGCCTGGAGAAAAAGAGGCTCAAGGGGGGACCTTCTGGCTCTGCAACTCCCTGACAGGAGGGGGGAGCCGGGGTGGGGGTCATGCTCTGCTCCCAGGGANGGGGGGGTGGGGGGGTGGGGTTGGGCTCTGCTCCCAGGGAACAGGGACAGGAGGGGAGGAATCACAGAATCATTAAGGTTGGAAAAGACCTCTGAGACCACCGAGCCCAACCTGTGACCTACCAGCCTTTGCCCCCAAGCCCAGAGCACTGAGTGCCATGCCCAGCCCTTCCGTGGACACCTCCAGGGCTGAGGACTCCAAACCTCCCTGGGCAGCCCCTTCCAATGCCTGACCACCCTTTTCCGTGAATAAATCCCTGAGGAAACAGCCTCAGGTTGTGCCAGGGAAGGTTTAGATTGAATATTAAGGAAAATTCCTTCATGGAAAGGGCTGTCCATCCCTGGCACAGCTGCCCAGGGCAGGGGGGGAGTCACCATGCCTGGGGGGATTTAACATCCCTGTGGATGGGGCACTTGGGGACATGGGGCAGTGGTGGCCTTGGCAGTGCCGGGGGAACAGTTGGACTGGCTGGTCTTAGGAGGCCTTTCCCACATAAATATTCCACGATTCTATGGAAATATAATTATAACAGGAATCACGGCAGCACTGATCCACCTGCATCCAGCACAATGCCCAGCCCAGCTGCTGCCCCTGGCATGGAGGTGGCGGCTCCCACCTTGTCCCCGTGTCGTGTCCCCTCCACGAGCCGACAGTGACATCTAGTGACACCAAAGCTCTCCCAAGAGCCCCGGGAATGGGGTTATCCCGAATTCCCAGCGCCGCCTGCTCCCTGAGGAGCGGGGCTGAGCCCGAGCCCTGCCAAATCAGTAAATACAACCAAACGGGGATTTTTGTGGGTTTTAAGGCTTTGCAGATCAGCAAGAGGGAGGCAGCGGGGGGAGAGTGGCCACGTTGGCGTGTTTGGAAGGGGTTTTTGGGGAAAATCGGGCCGGATTTGGGTGCGAAGGGCAGTGGGAATTCCTTCTTTCCCTGTGAGGGAGCACCTCGAATTCCCACCTGAGAGGGTAGCGCTGGCTATTCTTGTGCCATTAAATACTACTAATACTAATAATAATTAACAGAGACAGCATTAAAGGGTTTTTTTGGGGGGAAATTGGGTCGGTTTTGGGTATGAAGGGCAGTGGGCGATTTCTCCTCTCCCTGTGAAGGGGCACCTCGAATTTCCACCTGAGAGGGCTGTGCTGGCTATTCCCGTGCCATTAAATACTACTAATAATTAATAGAGTCAGTCTTAAAGGGTTTTTTTGGGGGGAAATTTGGGTCGGTTTTGGGTATGCAGAGTAGTGGGAATTCCTTCTTTCCCTGTGAGGGGACACCTTGTTTTCCCACCTGATAGGGCTATGATGGTTATTTCTCTGCTATTAAATAATAATAATAATTAATAGAGGCAGTATTAAAGGGGGTTTTGAGGAAATTTGGGTCAGTTTTGGGTGTGCAGGACAGTGGGTGATTTCTCCTCGCCCTCTGTGAGAGGGACCTTGAGTTCCTGCCATTAAATACTAACAATAACAATAACAACAACAACGACAACAACAACAATAACTAATAGAGGCAGGATTAAGGGGATTTTGGGGGTAAAGTTGGGCCAGTTTTGTGCGTGAAGGGCGGTGGGCGATTCCTCCTCTCCCTGTGAGGGGACACCTTCTCTGTGAGGGGAACGCCTCGAATTTCCACCTGAGGGGGCTTTGCTGGCTAAATAATAATGCTAATGAATAGAGGCAGTATTAGAGGGGTTTTTTGGGGAAAGTTGGGTCAGTTCGGGGTGCGAGCACAGTGGGAATTCCTCCTCGCCCTCTGAGGGGCCACCTCCCCCTGTGAGGGGACACCTCTGTGAGGGGGCGCCGCTGTGAGGGGGCACCTCGAGTCCCCCCACCCGGGAAGGCTGTGCTGGCTGTCCCCGTGCCATTAATTAACAGCAATTAACCGGGCCGAGGCAGTGCCGTTTCCCTCACGGGGCTGAGGGAGCGGGGGGGGTGATAAGATGGCCGGCAGCCCCCGCCCGGCCCGCGGCTGAGGGGGGCGATGGGCGCCGAGCCCTGAGGGGCGCGATGGCGGGCGCCGAGCCCTGAGGGGCGGAGGAGGCGAGGGAGGAGGAAGAGGAGGGGGAGGAGGAAGAAGAAGAAGAGGAGGAAGAGGAAGAGGCGCTGCCCGGCGGGTCAGGGCGGGGAAGTCGGCGCCCGAAGATGGCGGCCGCGGCGGGGGGACACGCCGGGGCTGCGGCTGAGGCGCGGTTCATCAGCAGCGCCAAGGTGAGTCCCCCCCCGCCCGGCCATCCATCCCTTCCCGGGTAGTTCTGGGGGGAAAAGGGGGTGGAAGCTCGCAGGGTGCCCCCAGGGTGGCGCGGTGCCCTCAGCCCCCCCCCCGGGTATGACTCGGCTCCCGGCGCGTCCCCTGACCCGCGCCTGTCCCTCGGCAGGGAAAGGGCTTGTTCGCCACCAAGAACATCCGCAAAGGGGAGACTGTCTTCGTGGAGAGGCCGGTGGTGTCTTCCCAGTTCCTCTGGAATGCCTTGTACAACTACCGAGGTGAGCGGGTGGCGCCGTGTCCCTGTGCCTGTCCCGGGCTGGGTCCCGCAGGGGTTTGGGGTTGGGTTTGCCTCGGCACCGCTGTAAAGGCGGCCCTGCTGCCTTTTCTGCCTCTGCGCTGGGCTGGTGGCAAGTTCAGGTGTCACCTGAGGGACTGGTGACTTCCATCAGCTCCGGAGAAACGCAGCGGGTGCCACCAGAGCGTGCCAGAATGGTTGGTTTGGGTTGGAGAGGACTTTAAGGGTGCGCTCATTCCAACACCTTCCCGTGGGCAGGGACACCTTCCACCAGGGCAGTTTGCCCCAAGCTCCATCCCCTTGTTGGTCTTTGCTCTGGGTGCCACTCTGGGGGTTCTGGCCCCGTGGCTTCCCAGAGGCTTTCCCGTGCCATGCATCCATCCATGTATCCATCCATGCATCCATCCTCCTTGTCTCCCGCAGCCTGCGATCACTGCCTGCGGGCTCTGGAGACGGCGGAGGAGAACGCCCAGCGCCTGCTGGGGAGGAGCTCGCTGGTGCTGCCCCACCCGGAGCAGTGCAGCATCCGGAAAGACCTGCACCAGCAGTGTCCCCGCTGCCAGGTACGGCACTGCCGGCAGGGATCGCCGTCCTTTCGGGGTCCCCGAGTCCTTATATCCAACCAGGCACTCGCGCTGCCCAGGGTGGTGTGTGCTTTTCCATGCTACGGGCCAAAGAGCTGGTCAGGGAGGGGGTACAGCTGGCACAGCTGGCTCTGGGATCCCGTTTTCCTGCTGCCAGAGCCAATGCTGGTGCTCTCCCCCCTCTCCAGGTGACGTACTGCAGCGCAGAGTGCAGGCAGGCAGCTTCGGAGCAGTACCACCAGGTGCTCTGCCTCGGCCCCTCCCGGGATGACCCCACACACCCCCTCAACAAGCTGCAGGAGGCATGGAGGTACGACACCCACCTGCCTCTCCTAGTGGCTCTTCTGGGCTGGCTCCCTGCTTTGCATCCCTGCATGGGGTGGCTGGAGGGCGGGAATGGCCGTGGGACACTGCCTGGCTGCTGGTTAGGTGAGTTGGTGTGGGAAGCACACGTGGCTGAGTAGTCCTTATTTTTCGCCCTCTAAAGAGCTACAAAGCTTACTCCTGTAGTTTTATTGTGCTCCTGTAGGTCTTCAGCCTCTGGGGATTCTCCTCATAACACTCCATGTGTCCATAGATTGCTGTCCCTACTTGCAAAAAAAAGGCCTCAGTGGGGAGAAGCAACATCCCTGACCCAAATCTTTGTGTGAGGAGCAAGGTGAAAGAGGACTGTTTGTGGGTGCAGGTTTCTCCTCAAGATCCCCATACAGTGATGCTGCAATAGCCACTTTGATGTGATAGATTAGTGAGGGCCTGACCACACCTACGGCAGCTGCCTCTGCCCCCTTCCAGCTTTTTATTTCCATACCAGCCCGGCTCTGCTCATCTCTTCTTCATTCTTATTCCACAGAAACATGCATTATCCCCCAGAGACTTCCAGCATCATGTTGATGGCCAGGATGGTTGCCACCATCAAACAGGTACGTCAGCAGTTTGAAGCTGCAGCTGCCAGTGTGTGGTTTCATTATACTATTGTGGATGTTATTCTTACGGCTCTGGTTCTTTGGCCTGGCTTTCCCAGTGTTTATCCTGACCATAAACTACCACCTTGCACCTGCTTCTGGTGGTTGTTGGATACCTGGGGCTTGTCCTCTCCTCCCTCTCCTGGCTGGGAAGGAAAGCAGTGTTGGTGCTTGATTCCTTTGTCAGGCTAAAGACAAGGAGTGGTGGATCAAGGCCTTCTCCCAGTTCTGCAGCAAGACAGCAAATGAAGAGGAGGAGATTGTGCACAAGCTGCTGGGGGACAAGTTTAAGGTAAGACCCTAGCAGCTCTTAAATGCCCAAGCCTGCCCTCTCCCACCTGTTTCTGTGAGCCCATGGGTGCAGAAACCCTGTTAGAGATGGGATGGGAGAGACTGGGAATTCCAGGCTTAAAGGAGGGGCCCTGACAGTGAGGAAATTAGTTGCTAGAGGGTTTTGGGCTACTGGTGCTTCCATGGGATGTGCTGCTCCTTCCTGTGGAGGAGATGCTTCTGCTGTGGGCTGGGCCAGGGTGATATTTAGCTGCTGAGTAGGTGGCTTTTGCTGCTAAAATGAGTGGTTTTTGCTGCTCTGAGGGCAGCAGCCTCCAGCCTAGCAGGGAAGGATGAGGAGCCTGACTCCTTCCTGAGCCTTCTGGCCCGTGCTGGGCTCAGCCCTCAGCCTGGGGCTGGCACCCAGTGATGTGTCCCCACACTGACCATGCTCTGTCCTGCCAGGGCCAGCTGGAGCTGCTGCGGTTGCTCTTCACTGAAGCCCTTTATGACGAATATCTCAGCAGGGTGAGTGGATCTGCCTCCCAAATTGGCCAGGGCTTCCCTTGGCAGACTGCCCATTCATTCCTTCTTTCCCTCAAAGCTCCCTGTGGGATTTGAGGCATTGCAGAGCAGGGTGCTGCCGCAGGCTGGTTGGAACTGAGTTCCTTTATCCTCTCCCTTCTGCAGTGGTTCACTCCAGAAGGCTTTCGATCCCTCTTTGCCCTCGTTGGGACCAATGGCCAAGGCATAGGAACCAGGTAATGGGCCTTTGTGGGTGCTCCTTGCAGAGCAGTGGAGATATGCAATGTAAATCTGTGCTGACCTGGGTAAGGCTGGGTTTAAGACAAGGTAATGGAGAGGCAGATTTGAAAATTTCATCTTGGCTGTGTCCAGTTCCTTCACATCCCTCTGCCAGACCTTGGCTGCTCAGAGCAACCTTGCATCCCCTCTGGGAGGTCCCACCGTGTGCTGACAGAGTTGTGGGAAAGTAACATTGTCCCTCTGCTTCCTGACAGAGTTGTGGGAAAGTAACATTGTCCCTCTGCTTCCTGACAGCACCGTGGGACTGTAACATTGTCCGTTTGCTTTCTGACAGCATTGTGGGATTGTAACTATGTCCCTCTGCTTCCTGACAGCACTGTGGAACTGTAACATTGTCCCTTTGCTTTCTGACAGCATTGTGGGACTGTAACATTGTCCCTTTGCTTTCTGACAGCATTGTGGGACTGTAACTGTGTCCCTGTGCTTCCTGACAACATTGTGGGGCTGTAACATTGTCCCTCTGCTTCCTGACAGCACTCTGGGATTGTAACTGTGTCTCTCTGCTTCCTAACAGCACTGTGGGACTGTAACATTGTCCCTTTGCTTCCTGACAGCACTGTGGGATTGTAACTGTGTCCCTGTGCTTCCCCACAGCTCCCTGAGCCAGTGGGTGCACGCGTGTGACGCGCTGGATCTCCCGATGCTGCAGCGGGAGGAGCTGGACGCCTTCATCGACCAGCTCTACAAGGACATTGAGAAGGGTGAGGATCTGTGAGAGTGCAGGGACAGCACAGGGAGCCTGGGGATGCAAATCTTTGTGCCCTCCATCCCCTCCCAGTGGGGAGGGAAGGGTGTTGGGAAATCACCCTCCCACACCCAGCCCCAAAGCAGTGCTGTCTGGGTGTGTTGCACGTTGATGGAAATCCCTTTGTGCTCACACGTGGAAGAGCTGGGAGGGTCCATGCAAAGCTCTAACCCCCCTGTCTGTGCTGCAGAGTCAGGAGAGTTCCTCAACTGCGAGGGATCAGGGCTCTACGTGCTCCAGAGCTGCTGTGAGTAACACAACGANTGTCCCTCTGCTTCCTGACAGCACTGTGGGACTGTAACTGTGTCCCTGTGCTTCCTGACAACATTGTGGGGCTGTAACATTGTCCCTCTGCTTCCTGACAGCACTCTGGGATTGTAACTGTGTCTCTCTGCTTCCTAACAGCACTGTGGGACTGTAACATTGTCCCTTTGCTTTCTGACAGCATTGTGGGATTGTAACTATGTCCCTCTGCTTCCTGACAGCACTGTGGAACTGTAACATTGTCCCTTTGCTTTCTGACAGCATTGTGGGACTGTAACATTGTCCCTCTGCTTCCTGACAGCACTGTGGGACTGTAACTGTGTCCCTGTGCTTCCTGACAACATTGTGGGGCTGTAACATTGTCCCTCTGCTTCCTGACAGCACTCTGGGATTGTAACTGTGTCTCTCTGCTTCCTAACAGCACTGTGGGACTGTAACATTGTCCCTTTGCTTCCTGACAGCACTGTGGGATTGTAACTGTGTCCCTGTGCTTCCCCACAGCTCCCTGAGCCAGTGGGTGCACGCGTGTGACGCGCTGGATCTCCCGATGCTGCAGCGGGAGGAGCTGGACGCCTTCATCGACCAGCTCTACAAGGACATTGAGAAGGGTGAGGATCTGTGAGAGTGCAGGGACAGCACAGGGAGCCTGGGGATGCAAATCTTTGTGCCCTCCATCCCCTCCCAGTGGGGAGGGAAGGGTGTTGGGAAATCACCCTCCCACACCCAGCCCCAAAGCAGTGCTGTCTGGGTGTGTTGCACGTTGATGGAAATCCCTTTGTGCTCACACGTGGAAGAGCTGGGAGGGTCCATGCAAAGCTCTAACCCCCCTGTCTGTGCTGCAGAGTCAGGAGAGTTCCTCAACTGCGAGGGATCAGGGCTCTACGTGCTCCAGAGCTGCTGTGAGTAACACAACGACTGGGAGAAAAATTGAGTGTAAGGAGGGAAATGTCCTGTGCTAAGCTGGCTCACCTCCTCCTAAAATCCTCCGGAGAAAGGGGTTTGTGCTTCCCAGCCTTGGGGAGGGATGCGGTGGGATGGGATGGATGCTACCCTGAGGCCTGGCTGCTCTCTCAGGGTCTCCTGGCACCTTTGAGCAGTCCTGGCTTGGATGAACTTGGATGTGATTTAGTTTCCAGGAGCCGCTTAAGCATTTAGCAGAGAGACTGTCTTGCCCACAGGTAACCACAGCTGCATCCCCAATGCCGAGACATCCTTCCCAGAAAACAACTTCCTCCTGCATCTCACTGCTCTGGAGGACATTGAAGCAGGAGAGGTGAGATAGCAGGGCCTTGGTGAACCTGGGGCGACATCACACCTTGGCATCATCCCTGTGTCCTCTGCATCCCCCAATACCTCCTGTCTCCTGCATTGTCCTGACAAGGAATTCAATCCCCATCCCACGTAGGGGCTGCCAGACCCTGTTCCTGCCTGACTCTGAGAGTGACTGGGACAAACTGTGCTGCTTTGGGACGTGGGAAGTCATTCTGAGCCCAACCCATTTCTCTTTGCTCCCAGGAAATCTGCATCAGTTACTTAGACTGCTGTCAGAGGGAGCGGAGCAGACACAGCCGCAACAAGATACTCAGGTAGGGTCTGCCTGGGGGGACCCCACACCCCTGTGCACCCCCAAAATGTCTGTCTGGGCCCTGCGTGTGCCTTGGAGTGTGGCTCTGCATGAACTGGTGTGAATTCAATGGGCTTGTGCCCTCTCACGTGCTGTAGCCCCAGGGACTGAGGATTTGGGCTCCCCCCTCTCTCTGCAGGTTTGCACCACTGCAATTTGCTCCTGCAGACCCTTGCAGTTCCCACCACCTTCCTTCTCTGCCCTTCAAGGGTAGAGGTTCCTGCTGGTGGTCACTGTCCCCACATCCCATCACCCCTGGAATACTTTGACCCCACCTGAGCCACCAGGATGGAACCCCCAAACTCCTCCAGGTTTAACAGAGCCCCTTCCTGGCTGCTCTGTCCATTACCCCAGCCCAGCTGTAGCGTGGGGTTGTAGCTGTCTCAACACCGTGAATCTTTTTCCTTCTTCCTCCCCTTCTTCCTTCCCTTTTTCCAGGGAGAACTACTTGTTTACCTGCTCGTGTCCCAAGTGCCTGGCGCAAGCCGACGATGCCGACGTGACGTCGGACGAGGAGGAGGAGGGCGAGGGAGAGACGGATGATGCTGAGCTGGAGGATGAGATGACTGACGTTTGATCCTGGCCACGGGCGAGAGGACAGGGAAGGGAAGGGACAGGAAGGGAAGGGACTGGGGGTTCCTCCGAGAGGCAGCAGCTTTAATACAAGGAACAGGGTTGTGTTGTGGGGTCGGGTGGGCGGCCGTGCGGAGGTGCCGGAGTGGGGCAGCCGGGGAGCCGGAGGCTGGCCCTGCTCCTGTCTGTCCATGTTGTCCCTGTGTGTGTGTGTCTGTGTCAGGTTGTCCCCCAGGCTGTCCCCATCCTCCCTCTGAGGACAAGCTGTGAGCCAGTGGCCTCTCTGCCACATCCCAGTTCCCAGAGGGGCTGGCTGGTGCTTGCAGGGGAGGCTGGAGGCCAGCAGGATCCAGCCAGCCCCTGGGACACCACGCTGGGCACCCTGTGGCCACCTGCGAGGCTGCTCCGTGTCTGTGCCGGCCGTGGATGCGGAGGAGCTTGTCCTTCCCACCCCCAGGGATGAGGGGAATGTGTGTGTGTGTGTGTACATGTGTTTGTGCACGAGGGGAACTATTTAATGTCTATATTAGCACTATCTACACACTACGGAGCCGGGGTCCTTATATATCCTCCATTCCATGCCTTGGCGAGCAGCGAGGGGATTTTGCAGGTGGGACAGGGACACCTTAGAAGGGGGGCTCAGATCCAGAGTCCAGCAGGGAGAGTGGAGCCGACCCTGCAGGAACCTCCTTCCCAACTCAGCCCATCCTTCCAACAACACAGCAATTCCAGGACCATCTGGGGACAGAATGGCCAGGCTGACACCATCCCAGAGCTGCCATGGGCTGTGGTGTCATCCAAAATCCCAACGACACTGGGAGTTGTCCCTCCATCTGGCAGCAGGATGAGGATATGCCCGAGCGGGAGCTGCTGTGCGCTTCCCCACACTGAATTCCCACATGGAGATATCCCAGCACCCAGTGGCCCCACGTGGATGTCCCCTTGTCATCCATCCCATGCTGCCACTGATGAGGCCATGCCACGTGCTGCAGTGTCCTGTCTGTGGGCAACACAGCTCCAAGCGATGGACAGGCAGCAGGCTGGGGATGCACTCCGGGTTATTTCCTTCCCTCACGGATTTTGGGAGCTGTTTTCCCGTTGCCGTGCCCGTGGCACCTGGACTGTGGGACGGAGGGTGACGCACCCCTGACACTGCCATCACCGCCAGCCCTGACCCCACTGCTCGTCCCCAACCGTCCCGGGGCTGTGGCCCCTTCAGTGTTCGTAATAAACCGAGACTGGTGAGAACTGGGACCCTGTGGTTTGTACTGGTGAACTGGAGGGTGGTGGCCCAGGGGCTGGTCCTGTGAGGACACAGCTCTGGGAATGGGAATAAGCTTCTGTGGAAGTGTGGGCTCTGGATTTGTGACCAGCCTGCCCTTGGGGACAAGTGCTGGAGGGTGTGCTGTCCCAGGTCTGGCCTGCACCCTGCCCCAGCTGCATGAGGCACCTTGGGAATTTTACTAGGAAAAATATTAGGGGGATGAGATTTATCCCTTCATCCCCTGACTGCTGAAAGAAAAACCAAGAAACTTCTTTTTCTCTAAAACATTCAGACTTCATTAGCTCAGACAAAAATATACAGACGTCGGGCGAGCCCTGCTGGTCCAGACCAAGCTGGTATCGCTCCCTCTCCCATCCCTGTCAGTCCTGCATCCCTCCAAATCAGCAGCACAAGTTAAAATGTTTCCTGGGAAGGGCTGGCCTGCTCTGGGCCATCACCTCCCTCCCACAAAGTCATGAAGAGGGGCGCTAAGTGCCAGGCTCAAGGTTCCCACCTGGCACTTGGTCACACGCCGGTGCCAGCAGGGAGATCTCCCTGTTGCTGAATCCAGTGGGATCTCTGGAGCATGGTGGGACTCCTTCCTCAAACTTGGTCCTTCGGGCAAAGCCCTGGGATCCACTGGGAAGCCCTTGATCCGCCACAGGCTCCTGCTGCTACCAGAAGGTCCAGGGGGGCTGCATCATCTCGTAGGTGGGGATGCTGGTGACGTTGACGGGGATGGAGATGACAGCCCAGGGGAGCCCGTGCTGCTCCAGGGAGCGCCTGATCATGTACCTGGAAGGATAAAAAGGTGACAGGTGTTCTCAAGCTGCTGGATCTGGGAGAGTGGAGCACAGGCTTGAGTATTAAACCACAGCTGAAACCGTAAAGCTCAAACTCGACTGAATCCACTCCAAGCCTGGCTCGCAAAGCCCCGGAGGGACTCGCTGATCAGCGGGATGCCATTCTGTGGGGACATGGGGTCGCTCTGCCCTTCCCAGGAGCTGCCCCACCCTGGGGAAGTCGTGCCCAGGCACCCACCCGTCCCTGCCCAGCAGGAAGAGCGCGGGGATGTCGGCCGTGCGCCGGGAGCTGTCCTGCACCATCTCGATGTAGAAGCTGTCGTTGTCGTAGGCGTTGTCGGCGATGATGACGGCCCGCCCGCCGTGCTCCTGGATCACACGGGTCTTCGACAGGAACGAGCAGCCCCTGGGGCACAGAGGGGCAAACCTTTGGTGCCCACGGGCAGGCCCAAAGCCTGGGAGTGCCAGGGCTTGCCTGGAGACACCCAGCCCAGGGACTGTCTCCTTGATCCTGCGCCTCACCCAAACCCCGCTCCTCTGAGACTGAATTTTAGGCACAAGCCACCCACATTCCTAAGGAAAGGGTATATAAAGCATAATCATAGAATGGGTTGGATTGGAAGGGACATTAAAGATATTTTGTTCCACCCCCTGCCAGGGGCAGGGACACCTTCCACCAGCCCAGGGTGCTCCAAGCCCCGTCCAACCTGGCCTTGGACACTTCCAGGCATGGGGCATCCTGAACCTCCCTGGACAACCTAGCCAGGCTTCCCCCTCCTCCCAGCCAGAAATTCCTTCCCAACATNATGCACCTGGATTGGGATGCAGGAGGGAAGATGCAATGGGCTCAGAGGATGTGAAGTGGAAACGCCGCCGGATGGAGATGCTGGATGGGGAAATGCAATGAGGTCGGGATGCACCGAGGGGNTAAAGATATTTTGTTCCACCCCCTGCCAGGGGCAGGGACACCTTCCACCAGCCCAGGGTGCTCCAAGCCCCGTCCAACCTGGCCTTGGACACTTCCAGGCATGGGGCATCCTGAACCTCCCTGGACAACCTAGCCAGGCTTCCCCCTCCTCCCAGCCAGAAATTCCTTCCCAACATCCCATCTCAACCTATTCTCTTTCAATTTGAACCCACACAGGGGTTTTTCCACCTTAGCACAGGACAAAAGGCACAAGACGAAATGCTCTGGGGTAGGAACACCCTGATGTTTTCCTCGTTTACCCACGTGGAGAAGAAGCTGGAGGTGATGGGGAGATGTGGCCATGGCACCCCCTCTCCTGCCCGAGGGTCCCCCAGGTGCCCCTGTGACACCAGACCTACCCCCTCTCCACCAAGGCGATCTGGTCCTGGATGAAGACCCCATTATTCAGCTCTCCACAGGCTTCAGGAGGATCCGCCGGGACCAGGTGGATCTGGTCGTACCTTGTGTTCTCCGAGAAGGAGACAGGCAGGGATGAGGCTTTGGAGCTGCTCCCCCTTCCCAGCCCCACTCCTGCTGTCTCCACTGTCCCGTATCCTGCTCCTCCCTATGTGTTTTTGGGGAGATTTTGAGCTTCCAGGTGCCCCCCTCCAAGCACTGCAGAGCCAGCCTGACTGGGGCCAATCCCCACCTCTGGAAGCCTGTTGGGGCCCAGGATGCTCATGGAAGAGCAGTCAGCTCTGTTTTTATCAAAGCTCCAAATCGCTGAGCCCCACCAAGGAGGAACGTTGGGATGGAGGGGCCCAAAGGGAGCAACTGAGTTTTAAATACTTACAAACACGCCACCAAAATCCTTGGCTGGAGTGGCAGTGAAGATGTAACGGATGTCCCCAGGACTCAGCACTTGGAAGTACAAGTATTCATGGATGCGCAGACCTGGGATGAAGGGAGACAGGTGAGAGGCAGGGAAAACTACAGGGAAAATTCCTAAAAACGGGAAAATCCTCGGGTATTGCTCCTGAACCGTGGGGGAGGGAGCACAGCCTTTGGGGTGTTAGGTTCTGTTGAGTTTTGGGATGCTCCAGGGGGAGATACAGCAGTTCCCAGGATGTGAGAGGGGATAAGGGTGATATGCACCCAAACTGAGGCGAACAGAGGGGAAATGCACCTGGATCACAATGCACCGGGGGGAAATGCACCTGGATTGGGATGCAGGGGGTGAAATGCACCCGGATCACAATGCACCGGGGGGAAATGCACCTGGATTGGGATGCAGGGGGTGAAATGCCATAAAACTGGGATGCAGCAATGGGAAACGCACAGGGCACTGAGGGCAAGTGCGGTGGGGTCAGGATGCAGTGAAAGGGACGGATATGCACCTGGATTGGGATGCAGGATGGGAAAATGCCCCCGGAATGGGGAATGCAGGAGGGGAAATTCCCCCGGAATGGGGATGCAGGAGAGGAAATGCCCACGGATGGGGATGCAGGAGGGGAAAATGTCCCCGGAATGGGGATGCAGGAGGGGAAATACCCCCGGAATGGGGATGCAGGAGGGGAAATGCCCATGGATGGGGATGCAGAAGGGGATACCCCATTAGGTGGGGGCGCACCGAGGGGAGCCCCCGCCGTGTCCCTGCCGGGATACGGGAGGCGCGTTGCAATGGGGCCGGGGAGCGGAAACACTGCGGCGTGGCGGCGCCCCGAGCGCGGTCCCTCCCTCCATCCCTTCATGCATCCCTGTATCCATCCCCCCGTCCCTGCCCCGGGCCCGCACTCACCGCGGGCCGGGCCGCAGCAGCCGCACAGCCACAGCCACAGCCAGGCCAGCATGGCTGCGCCCGCGCCCCGCCCCGCGCCCCCCATTGGTCCGCGCCCTCGCCTCGCGCCCTCCCATTGGCCAGCGCTCCCGTCAATCACCTGCCAGCCGCCTGCTAAATAGTGAGCTTCTCATTGTTTTAACGCGGCGCTGCCGCTCCGCCCCTCACGCTGCCAAATAGGGAGCCACGCGGCCCCGCCCCGGGGAAGGTTCTGGGCGTGCGCGGTGCATTGTGGGGCGGGGCCGGGCCGCGCAGCAGCCGCCGCGATGATGGTGAGTGAGCGCCGCGCCATCCGCCGCCATCCGCCCTCACCCGGGCACATCCGCCGCCATCCCCCGCCATCGCCGCCCCACAGCACTCCGGGGAGCCCGCCCTGAGCGGCTGCGGCGCCGTGGGGCGCGGCGA
>VXBX01002267.1:67788-79989 GCA_013400415.1 Scytalopus superciliaris | reverse complement strand
GGCGATGGCGCCGCCCCGCCGCGCAGGCCTCAGCCCCGCCACGGGCGGCGCTTCCCGCGGGATGCTCCATCCCGCATCCCTCCCCACCCTCAGCCCCCCGGGGTGTTTGTGCCTCTACCCCGGTTTTCCAGCCCCCCACACGGGATAAGCAGCTCCGTTCCCTCTCTGGCGCGGGTGGGAGAGGCCCCCGTGGGTTTTCTCGCACGGGATGGGGGATTTGGGAATCAATCACAGGGATTGGGGTGGGAAGGCGGGTCTGGAGGTCCCCCCGCTCCGACCCCCCTGCCCGGGCAGGGTCACCTGGGCCTGGTGGCACAGGGACCTGGTGGGATTGGGATGTGTCTCCAGAGGGGGAGACTCCACGCCCGCCCTGGGAAGCTGTTCCAGGGCTTCGTGGAAAGATGTTCCTCATGGTGGGGTGGAACTTGTGCTGTAGTTTGTACCCTGTGGGTGGACACCACCAAGAAGAGTCTGGCACCGTCCCCTTCTATGGATTGATGAGGTCCCTTCTCAGCCTTCTCCCCTCCAGACTAACCAGGCCCAGCTCCCGCAGTCTCTCCTCATCAGAGGGATGTTCCAGACGCTCCTCAGGGACCCTTGAGACCCTCCAGACCCACCTTAAGGACCTCCCNCCCTGGGAAGCTGTTCCAGGGCTTCATGGAAAGATGTTCCTCATGGTGGGGTGGAACTTGTGCTGTAGTTTGTACCCTGTGGGTGGACACCACCAAGAAGAGTCTGGCACCGTCCCCTTCTATGGATTGATGAGGTCCCTTCTCAGCCTTCTCCCCTCCAGACTAACCAGGCCCAGCTCCCGCAGTCTCTCCTCCTCAGAGGGATGTTCCAGACGCTCCTCAGGGACCCTTGAGACCCTCCAGACCCACCTTAAGGACCTCCCCCAGTAGCTCCTTGTCTTTATTGTGCTTGTCACCCCTCAGGGTGACAGACCCAGTTTAATTTTACTCCCTGTTCCAAACTGGTGCCTCCCAAATTTTGTTCTTGTGTGAGCTCTCCTGTGAGAAAGTCAGATCACTCATGGAATGTTTTGGGTTGGAAGGGACCTTAAAAACCATCCTGTCCCATCCCGTGCCATGGGCAGGGACACCTCCCACCAGCCCAGGTTGCCCCAAGCCCCGTCCAACCTGACTTTGGACACTGCCAGGGATGGAGCAGCCACAACTTCTCTGGTGCTTCCACCACCCAAATTTTTTTGGAAGTACAGGTATTCATGGATGGGTAGACCTGGGGGTGAAGGGAGAGGCAGGGAAAACTACAGGGAAAATTCGTAAAAAACGGGAAAAGTCTCAGTCATTGAGGATTTTTTTCAGTTCCTTGCTGTTCCGTGGTCTGTCTTCTCCACTTCCACCATCAGAACCAGAACCTCACTGAGCAAAACCCCCAAAGAACCCCGCTGATTTTTGGGACAGTCCCAGGGCACCGAGTGGAAGCAGTTGGGTGAATTCCCAAGGCAGCGGGAGGTAGAAAGCAGCAGGATTATGTGGAAGCAGAGCAATCCCAAGGAGCCTGTAGGGTCTGTAGCCTTTTGGGCCGTAAGAGGGGTTCGCTCCGGGGGGGTTTCGGGGTGGGAGTGACGTCCGGTTGTCTCCGCAGCCGACTCCGGTTATCCTGCTGAAGGAGGGCACGGACACCTCGCAGGGCATCCCGCAGCTGGTGAGCAACATCAACGCCTGCCAGGTGATCGCCGAGGCCGTGCGCACCACGCTGGGCCCGCGCGGCATGGACAAGCTCATCGTGGATGACCGCGGTGAGACGGGGCAAAGGGGCTCCCAGATCAGCTCCCAGTTACCCCTATCTCCACATCAGTTAACCCCAGCATTTGCATAGATGGAACATTTCAGCAGCTTCACCCCGTTCTAAAGTTGGCTCTCTCGTTGGCTCAGTTTTTGGTGCCAGTGTCGCTTCAGCGCCCCGGACTTTTCACTGTGGGATAAAGGGTGATGGTCAGGCCAACCCTGTTTGCTGCCTGCAGAGCTGGGAGTCCAGGGAAAGGAAGGCTCCAGGGAGACCTTCCAGCACAGTTCCAGACTTTGCAACACAATTCCAGATGTTCAGAAGTGTCTTCATCTTGCTCCAAGCTCAGCTGCTGATGCTGCAGGGCTGGAGCCCCTCTGGGATGGAGCCAGGCTGGGAGAGCTGGGGGGGCTCCCCTGGAGAAGGGAAGGCTCCAGGGACACCTGAGAGCCCCTGGCAGTGCCTAAAGGGGCTCCAGGAGAGCTGGGCAGGGACTGGGGACAAGGCCTGGAGGGACAGCACCCAGGGAAGGGCTTCCCACTGCCAGAGGGCAGGGCTGGGGGGGATATTGGATAGGAATTATTTCCTGTGGTGGTGAGGATGCCCTGGGGTGAGATTGGGTAAATCCAGAGTTGGTGGGACTGTATAACACAAAATCCATGTCAGAATAGAGAGACAGAGTGTGGAACATGGTCTTCAGGTATTTAGGTTCATCTCTTTTCATGTTTTAAATGAGGCTCATTGAGAGGTCAGTGGATTTTACTGGGTTGATTTTAAATCTTTTTTTGGGGTGTGATTTAAGGCTGAGCCTTGTCCTCACTCTGCAAAGACTTGCATGAGGTCACCAAACTAATTATTGTGTGTTATTTTTTTAACTGAAGGGTGGAGGGGAAAGTCTTTAAATGTTGTCTTTAAATACTGTCTTTAAATAGTTCTTATGAATAGGGAGTGTAATAACTTGTTAAAAAGGGTAATTGGGTTTATCTAATGTATGATTTCAAGTCTCTTTCTTCATGTGAGTGTCAGACTAGAATATGCTTTTATCTGTGTGAGGAGGTTGTTGGGAAGTAAGAGGGACATTGAAGCCCCTCGTAATTGGTGTGGAGAGTTGTTCTGCACTCAGGCTGAGCCTGAGTCTGCTCCAGAAACGGGCTGAGAAGACCCTGTTGAGGTGGAACAGAGGAACCTGCTGAGACCCCTGAGACACAAGGCCAGGGGCTTCACTCTGGTGGTGAAACTGGGTTTCCTTTTCTCCCATCCATCCCAGGCAAAGCCACGATCTCCAACGATGGTGCCACCATCCTGAAGCTCCTGGATGTCGTCCATCCCGCTGCGAAGACCTTGGTGGACATCGCCAAATCCCAGGATGCAGAGGTGGGATGGGCACCTGGCTGTGCTGGGAAGCGTCTGGGCTTTGTGTAACTGGTGGGAATTGCTCATGGACTGGTGGGATTTATCCCGCTTTCTTTATTGATCCCTTTTCCTTTGTGATAACTTTTGAAGGTTTTATGCTGTTTCAGCCACACTGGGTGGGTGGTTTGGGAGTTTCAAGGGTAAAGAGGTGACTGGGAAATGAGAGTTCATCTTCTTATGGGACATAGCCTGGACCCAGCTCAGCTTAATCTTAGACCAAGTGCTGGTGCTGTCAGTCCAGGCTGGGGAACGAGTGGACTGAATGCCAAAAAGGATTTGGGGATGCTGGTGGAAGAGAGGCTGGACATATCCCAGCCCAGAAATCCCCCATGTGATGGGCTGACCCCACAACATGGGCAGCAGGGCAGGGGGGATTGTGCCCCTGTGCCCCCTCAGGGGAGCCCCCCCTGCAGAGCTGCCCCAGCCCTGGGCAACAACAGCACAAGGACGTGGAGCTGCTGGAGCGAGTCCAGAGGAGGCCCCGGAGATGCTGCAGGGCTGGAGCCCCTCTGGGATGGAGCCAGGCTGGGAGAGCTGGGGGGGCTCCCCTGGAGAAGGGAAGGCTCCAGGGACACCTGAGAGCCCCTGGCAGTGCCTAAAGGGGCTCCAGGAGAGCTGGGCAGGGACTGGGGACAAGGCCTGGAGGGACAGCACCCAGGGAATGGCTTCCCACTGCCAGAGGGCAGGGCTGGGGGGGATCTTGGGAAGGAATTGGTGGCTGGGAGGGTGGGCAGGCCCTGGCCCAGGTTGGGCAGAGAAGCTGTGGCTGCCCCTGGATCCCTGGCAGTGTCCAAGGGCAAGTTGGATGGGGCTTGGAGCACCCTGGGCTGGTGGGAGGTGTCCCTGCCCATGGCAGGGGCTTGGAACAAAATGATAGTTAACATCTTTTCCAACATAAACCATTCCACAAATCACTAAAGAGTCCACCCACAAATCTGCGAGCAGAGAAAATCCTGAAACGTGATTTCCCTGGAAGCCCTCCCTGGTTTTGCAGGAGCTGTCCCAGCCTGTGGGTGACACTGTTCCCTCTCCATCCAGGTTGGTGATGGCACCACGTCCGTGACTCTGCTGGCTGCCGAGTTCCTGAAGCAGGTGAAGCCCTACGTGGAGGAAGGGCTCCATCCCCAGATCATCATCCGTGCCTTCCGCACAGCCACGCAGCTGGTGAGCCCTGGGGGGCACCTGGGGACAGGAGCTGTGTGTGTGTCAGAGGGGGAAAATGACACACTTCCAGGGAAATCTCAGCACTGAATGGGCGTGGGGAGCGTCAGGAGTGATCTCCTGGTGTCTTGCTGCCAATATCAGCTGCATTTCTGGTGTCAGGGAGCTGTTGTTACCAAGTTAGTACCTCTGGAGTGCTGTTGCTTCCTTTGTGTTTTTTTCCAAGGAAGAAGGAATAAATGGGAAAATTGCCTTCCCATTCTCCTGATCTCTGCTACTCCACAGTAAACCTTATGTCTCATGGAGCCTGTTGGTCCCATTAAGCTGAGTTTTTGGAGGTGAAATCCCTCAAAAGCCCTGTGTTTTCCCAGATCTCTGCTGAAAACAGTGGGCCAGCTCTGAGCCTCTTCCCGTTCCTCTTAAATCGCTGTGTTTCTTGGAATTACTCTGCTGGAAAGGGTGGAATGGCTTAAATTCTTGAAACTTCAGCGATGTTGAAGTAGGGAATAAAAGACAAAATTCAAAGAGAGAGGCTGGAGATCTGATCCGTTTTGGAACATAAATGATTAATCCAGCTGTTTCCTCGTGTTTTGACAGGCTGTGAACAAGATCAAAGACATTGCTGTTTCTGTGAAGAAGGAAGATAAAGAGTAAGTTTTCCATGGAGATGACCTGGTTGTGTTCCTGGGCTTCAGTGAGGGTGCTCCTGAATTCCCCCATGCCTCTGGCTGAGGTCTGGAGGTCGGACCAACCAGCTGCAGCCCCACACTGGGGTTGCTCTCCAATTCTTTGGGATTTCCTGCTCCTCTGGGAACGGTGCTGTGCTCTCCCTTGGCTGCAGGGAATAATTAGGGCAGTGGCTTCCAGTGCACAGGGAGGGAGCTGGGCGCTAAAATAAGTGGCCTGATTTCTTCTTTGCAGCAGTGGAGACTTGCAGCTCCTGCTGCAGTCTGTGCCAGGGTTAAATCTCAGCAATTCCCTGAGGATCAGATCCCTTTTTAGCTGTTGCACAGAGAAAGGTAGAGAGTTCATAGCAGTAAAGAAAGGATCCCCGCTGAGGTGAGAATACTGGAGTTCGTTTCCTCCCTGGATTTTAAGTTCTTGCCTACTTGACCTTGCTAACACCTGGAGTAAATTTGAAGTATTGCCACTGAATAGCCACCTTAAAGAAGCCAAAGTTCGTTGTCCAAGACAAATGCTGAAAAAATGCTGGAAAATGCTGAAAAAAACAAGGCAAATGCTGTCCTGTGATGGGAAGTACAGTTGTTCCCATGGTCAGCAGGAACTGGAGGGATAAATCCTGCAGTTGGATAAATGTTTCCCTGATGTTTCCCGTATCACCTGCCCTGCTGCACATTCATTATCTGAGTTAATACTTCAGAGAATGTACTGCCTTTAGAGAGTTTTAGAAACTTCTTCCTGCCTTTGGATGAGGGAAAGGACCTGCTGTTTTCATTTTTGGATGGTTAAAAGCCAGTCAGCCTGGTCAGTGCTGGGCTGGTATTCAGGCTCTGAAAGGGAGACTGGGATTTTGGGGTTTGTACGTGCCTTGTTCTCCCCATTGACAGGAGGGGGCTGATCTTTGCCTCTGTCAGAGGGGATTTGGGGTCCCTCATGGCAAAGAAAGACACTGAGGGGCTGGAGCATGTGCAGGGAGGGGAGTGGAGCTGGGAAGGGGCTGGAGCAGCAGGAGGGGCTGAGGGAGCTGGGGGGGCTCAGCCTGGAGAAAAGGAGGCTCAGGGGGGACCTTCTGGCTCTGCAAGTCCCTGATGGATCCAGGGATGGGTCGGGCTCTGCTCCCAGGGAACAGGGACAGGAAGGGAGGGAACGGCCTCAGGCTGGGCCAGGGCAGGGGCAGGGGAGATAGCAGGAAAGATTCCCTCATGGAAGGGGTTTTCCATCCCTGGCACAGCTGCCCAGGGCAGGGGGGGAGTCCCCATCCCTGGAGGGATTTCAAAGCCATGTGGATGTGGCACTTGGGGACATGGGGCAGGGGTGGAGTCCCCATCCCTGTGGGGATTTAACATCCCTGTGGATGTGGCCCTTGGGGACATGGGTCAGTGGTGGCCTTGGCCATGCTGCACCCGATGGATCTCAGAGGTCTTCTCCAACCTAAACAATTCTCTGGTTAATGAAGCCACACAGGTGTTTTGGGCTTGTGAAAAGATTGTGACCAAGCCTTGTTTTCTCTCGTGCAGTGAGCAGAGAAGCCTCCTGGAAAAGTGTGCAGCCACAGCCCTGAGCTCCAAGCTGATCTCCCAGAGCAAGGAGTTTTTCTCCAAGATGGTTGTAGATGCTGTCATGATGTTGGATGACCTGTTACAGCTCAAAATGATTGGAATAAAGAAGGTGCAAGGAGGTGCTTTGGAAGTAAGTTCTGTTTGGAGCCTGTCCTGATGGGATGGGAGACAGGGATCACAGCTCTGCTGGTGGATTGGCTCCAGCAGAAACACAGCCTGGATCGGTAATGCCTGTTTGGAAATTCCCAAAATGAAACAAATGCGTTGATGTGAGGAAAAAGCTTAGGAAATAGGGCTGGATTTCCTTTCCATAGGTAGAGAATCTGGTTTTTGAGCCAGATGTGCTCTTAGCCCACTGCCCTCTGCAGTGAATGTTGTTACTGATACAAACTAATATAACTTAAAAAGTACATTTTTAATCTTTGCAAATAATGAAATGTTTTGGGTTTTTTTCTTGTGGGAAGTCTTTTTTTTTCTTCTGGATCCAAAACTCCTGGGTTGTATGTAGGATTACTGGGTTGGGAAAAATGCAAGGAAAACCTGAAGGAGCTGATTTAGTGGTGGGCAGGGCAGGTGGGATGTGTGGTTTATGCCATAGTGCTGGGGATACTGGATATGAGGTAGGAAGTTGTTCCTGGCTGTGGAACAGCCACTGGGGAATAGGAGATTTAGATCCTGGTTCTCTCCCAGCCATGGAGTCAAGGAGATCAGGTTGGGCAGGGCTGTCCTGCTGCAAAGCAATCCTGGAGGTGGTGATGGAGCGTGGGAAAACAAAGCAGAGCAGAAAGAACCGACCCTGAGTGGGGCTGTGGATGAGAAGTATCCATGGTCAAAGGGTAGGAATGGGGAAGAGACCAAGGAGAGAACTGATGGCTCCATGCCTTGATGTGCAGGTTGTGTGTAGCACTTTTGGCTCTGGAGTCTTGAGGGGGGGAGAGGAAGCGATTGCAGCTGCTTTTGTGAGCAGAGAGAAGTCGTTGCTGCTTTTATTTCTTCTGAAAGTGGGTTAATCAAAGTAGACAGTGTTGGGAAGGCTTTGTAAATGAGGCCTCTGGAAGCAGGGAGTCTCCTGTGGGAGTTATTAACCCTGTGGAGCAAACCTTGGGAGGCTGAGCCTGACACAAATCCCTGCCTTCAAGGACTCGCAGCTGGTGGCCGGGGTCGCCTTCAAGAAGACATTCTCCTATGCTGGGTTTGAGATGCAGCCCAAGAAATACCAGTCTCCCAAAATCGCCCTCCTGAACGTGGAGCTGGAGCTCAAAGCTGAGAAGGACAACGCTGAAGTGAGAGTCAACACAGTGGAGGTAAGAGCCAAAGGGGAGCATGTCCTGCTGCCTCATCCCTGTGGGATGTGGAGCTGCTGGGATGAAAGGAGGACAGTGGAGATGCTGCAGGACTGGAGCCCCTCTGGGATGGAGCCAGGCTGGGAGAGCTGGGGGGGCTCCCCTGGAGAAGGGAAGGCTCCAGGGACACCTGAGAGCCCCTGGCAGTGCCTAAAGGGGCTCCAGGAGAGCTGGGCAGGGACTGGGGACAAGGCCTGGAGGGACAGCACACAGGGAATGGCTTCCCAATGCTAGAGGGCAGGGCTGGGGGGGATCTTGGGAAGGAATTGGTGGCTGGGAGGGTGGGCAGGCCCTGGCCCAGGTTGGGCAGAGAAGCTGTGGCTGCCCCTGGATCCCTGGCAGTGTCCAAGGGCAGGTTGGAGCACCCTGGGCTGGTGGAAGATGTCACTGCTCATTGCAGTGGGGTTGGACTAGATGACCTCTAAAGGTTCCTTCCCATCCAAACCATTAACAATTCTGTGATAAATGGGATTACTTTCTGCCCATCCTTGCCCTTTGAAATCACCTGGTGGGTTGTGCTGCCTCTTTTGGGAGAAGGGTATGGAGACTTGAAATCACAGCATGTTTAGGACACATTTGTGCCCCAGCTGTGCTGTGCCATCAACTGTGTGGTGGCCTTATGCCAGTGGCCTTCCAGGGAAAGCTTATCAAGCAGTGCTTGGAATGCTGAGAGAGCCTCCTCAAATTTTAAGCAAACAAGGTCCCCATCGGGGTAGTGGGGTAAAATAGTGGGGCTGGAAAGTGCACAGGGGCTGCAGGAGCAGCGTTCCCAATCCACTGAACGTGGGTGTTGTCCCCGTCTCCTCCCTGCCAGGATTACCAGGCCATCGTGGATGCCGAGTGGAACATCCTGTACGACAAACTGGAGAAAATCCACAAGTCAGGAGCCAAAGTTGTCCTGTCCAAGCTGCCCATCGGGGACGTGGCCACGCAGTACTTCGCTGACAGGGACATGTTCTGTGCCGGCCGCGTCCCGGAGGAGGATCTCAAGCGGACCATGATGGTGAGCTGCTTGGTTGGGTGCTAACTCTGCCAGGCTGGTGGTGCCCGAGCCAGGGCAGCAGGCTGGGTCTGAGCACACTGTGCTTGAAAGAATCTAGCATGCCAATCACAGCGTTTCTGCCTGCGTGGTTAAAGTTGCCCCAGACAGACGGGGCTGCTCTTGGCGGAATGAACAATCGCACGCTAATTGCATCTGCACGGCTCTTTTGTTCCTCTGATGAAGGTCTGTTCCTTACATCAGCAGAGGTTTGCTTTCCCTAGTTCTTGCCTGTTCCATCATGAGTGTTTCCTTTTTTTTTTTCTCTGTGTATTTCCTGGACTCTGGAGCCTGTGAGTCAGCACTTTGAAGCTGCATAATCTTATTTTGCTGTCGAGGATTTTGCGTAGCCTGCCTCGATCCGTGAGATGGGAATTAAAGGGTTTTGCTGAAGCTGGCCTGCAGGATGGATTTGCATCAGCTAAGCAGCTGGGCTGTCCCTAAGCAGTGGGATCTTGGGCAATCAGTCTGGCTCGGCAGTGTTGGTAATTCCTCACTCTCTCCCTGTTCTGTGCAGGCCTGCGGTGGATCCATCCAGACCAGTGTCAATGCCCTGACAGATGATGTTCTGGGCCGGTGTGAGCTCTTTGAGGAGACTCAGATTGGGGGAGAGAGGTAAATACACCACCTGTAAACCTGTAGTACCTTGCAAGCCCTCGAGGAGCAGTTGGAAAATTTGGGTTGAAGCATTGGCAGGTTCGAGCATCTGTCAAGGTGTTGGTGTGAAAACGGTGTTGTTACAAACCAGGGCTTTTGTGGTGTACAAAAGCTGCTTTTTGAGGCTGAGGGAGTGGGCAGGAGCAGGAGTTCATTGAAATCTTACCCCTTCAGTATTCTTTTAAAAATACGTGTTTATTCTGCAGTGCCTCGTTGAAAGCACAGTGGGATTGCTTGATTTGTAATGGAAAAACAACACCTTTTGGGGTTGATTGTGGCATTTGTGTGATACTGCACAAGGACACTTTACTCAGTGCAGGTGAATGGGGGGGACTGTACACTGGGGTCCTTCCTGGTGCTGGAGGAGAATTCCTGACTCCTGCCAAGGGAAAATTGGAGCACCATTTCAAATCCCTGGCAGCAGGAGGAGAGTGGATTTTCCTGGATTTCACTTGTGTTTTGCCTGGCTCTGCTCCTTCTAAGCCCAAGATCTGGTGGGGCAAGTGGGAGTGACATGGATCTGGCCTCTCCAGAATCCCTCTGAGTCTCAGTGTGCATCCTTTCCAGCAGCAGCCCCACTTCTCCATCACCATAACCCTTCTTGCCTTGTGCCTTTGGCAGGTACAACTTCTTCACAGGCTGCCCCAAAGCCAAGACCTGCACGATAATCCTGCGAGGGGGAGCGGAGCAGTTCATGGAGGAGACGGAACGGTCCCTGCACGATGCCATCATGATAGTCAGGAGAGCAATCAAGGTGAGGACCAGGGGAGCTGCCTCCCTGCTCGACTGGGGCTGTTGATCAGACTTGGCACAGCCTTAACTCCTGGAAACCTTCTCACACATCAGAGGTTGGCTGAGGTCTCTGGAGGGGCCGGCAGTGAGGAGCATCCAGTTGATTAACTCAAGTGCTGTTCCTTGGCCAACTCAACGTTGCTTTGGCAGCGTTTCCGGCTGCTTTCCAGGCACGCCTGGGTTTTCCTTTCTCTCTTGCACAGCTGTAACTTGTGCTTGTTCCATCCCCCATCCTCAATTAGCACAATCCTGGCTGTGCTGGGCGGATCTG
Source organism: Scytalopus superciliaris (assembly GCA_013400415.1). Classification (NCBI taxonomy): domain Eukaryota; kingdom Metazoa; phylum Chordata; class Aves; order Passeriformes; family Rhinocryptidae; genus Scytalopus; species Scytalopus superciliaris. The sequence continues at coordinate 69,324 of VXBX01002267.1, read as the reverse complement.
CAGGAGGTTTGAACAGCAGGATTGATACATGTCCATGCCTACAAAGCCACTTGTTCCCTCCTTGGTGGCCAGTCTGAGGGGGTGACAGGTTGGGAGTACCAAGTGAAGACCTCTCTGGGTGTGTCCTTGGCCCAGAGTGATGCTGCCAAGCTGTGGGTGTTTCTGGGTTACACATAACAACAGTGTAACGTGGTGGTTCCTGGTTATAAACAGCCTTGAGGCTCCGTGTCCTGAGGGGCTGGGAAGAAGCACATCAAGAGTTTTGGAACTGTTGCCTTTGGGAAGAACATCCTGATCTCCCTTGTGAAGTGGGGAGTCAAAACCAGAAGCTGGCTGTGAGGTGTTGCTGCCAGTGTCTTTAGTTCTGGGTGCTTTATGGAAGTGAGGGAAGTTCTCCCAGCCCGAGGGGGCTGTGAGCTGCCATCCCACCCTTTACCTCATGAGTAGCTGGGATGAGCTGCCCCTGGAGGCTCTTGGCTTGTTCCCGAGGCTCCCAGCAGTGCTGTCAGGCAATCCCAGTGATTGCAGCAGCCTGATCTATGGATTCCCATGGGCTGGCATTGCGCTGACACGGAGCCTTTCCCGCTCTCCCCCTCCCTGGAATGAGAGTGTTTCCTGTTTCCCCTCAGAACGACTCGGTTGTTGCCGGCGGAGGGGCGATAGAGATGGAGCTTTCCAAGTACCTGCGGGACTATTCCAGGACCATTCCAGGCAAGCAGCAGCTGCTGATTGGTGCTTACGCCAAAGCCCTCGAGATCATTCCCCGCCAGCTCTGCGACAACGCCGGCTTCGACGCCACCAACATCCTGAACAAGCTCCGAGCCAAGCACGCGCAGGTAGGGTCACCTGGCAGCCCAGGGCACAGCCAGCTGTCTGGGGCATTCCTTTCTCCCTGTTTTTTTTCCCCCTGGAGCTGTGGGATCCGCTGTAACTCAGCCAAGGCTGTGTTAGACTTGTCCTCTTTGATTAAACGCCGTGTTTGTTTCCAGATCGAGTGCAGGCTCGGCACACGTTCCTATAAAAGGAACGGATCTGTGTTCCCTTTGATCCCAGCTGTCGGGTGACTTCCAGAGCTGGGAGTTGTGATTTGCTCCTTAAAAATGCATTATTTGTCAGGAGGGAGCTGCTGTATTAAACATGAAAGGAACCAATAGAAGTTGGCTGAGCCGAGGGTTTTCCAGAGGAGCTGCAAGCTGAAGGTCCCCATTGCTGATCTTGGGGAGATCCTGATTCTGGTGTTTGGAAGTCGCCCCTTGGCTTTGGTCACTCCCACCATTTCATCCTGCTGCTGGTGCAGTGGGAAGGCCCTGGAATGAGTGCCTGCAAAACCTGGGGCTGTGGGCAGGGAGTGAGGCAGCAGTGGGGTGGGAGGCAGTCCTGTGGGGCTTTACAGCTTCATGGAATGGGCTGGGAATCAGTCCTGTGGGAATGAGTCCTGTAGGGCTTTACAGCTTCATGGAATGGGGTGGGAATCAGTCCTGTGGGGCTTTACAGCTTCGTGGAATGGGGTGGGAATCAGTCCGGTGGGGATTTACA
>VXBX01002267.1:26805-37969 GCA_013400415.1 Scytalopus superciliaris | reverse complement strand
CCTGCGGCTCCCACATTTCTGTTTGGGGGGGTGGGGGGTGGGAATGCTGGGCATCCCCCCGGTTCTGGCCCTTGCTCCGCAGCCTTGGCTCCCCTCCCGACGTGGGCTGCTGTTCTCCCGCATTTACATCTCCCCAGGCTCTTATTCGCCTTATGCTATTTTTTTCCCCCCCGTGAATGCCTTTTGTAGCTCTTGCTCCTTCTAGAAGCGTGAAAGGTGCCGGGTTTGCTCCCCCCCCCCTCCTTTCCCTGCCCGATTTTGCCGTACTTTTCTGCTGGCATTTCGTGGTTGCTGGGATGGGGAGCCGGGAGGTGGATGCCGGCTCCTCCTGCCAAAAGGAGAAGGCACAGGCTGCGTCCAGCTCCCTCCCTCGCCGGGATTCAGTCATCCCGGTCCATGGCTCCCACCCAGCCTGGCACACGGGAGGCACGGATTTGCGCCGGGAGAGGGACGATCCGCATCCAAATCCCACCAGCTCCGAGGGGGTGTTTGAAGAGCGAGCTCAACATAAGCCGGGGATTAAGAAGGATCCTGGCAGCGCTTGCACACCCTCCGAGCATCCTCCCGACCCCCCCGAGCGCTGCCAGGGGCTGAAACCTCTGCGGGAAGCAAAGCCGGAGGGCTGGAGGGTGTTGCTGTCCCTGCTTGCTTGGCTGGAGATTTCCAAATTCCCAGCATCGGTTCGGAGCTGATCCTGGAGAAACAGAGATGCTTTGGGGAGTGGATCAGCACCGGCAGTTTGGATGGGGAAAAGGATGTCTCTGGGCATTTTGGCTGCTGCGTTTGGACCCCACTATAAGAAACACCTCTAAAAGTATTTAGAGGCACAAACCTGCTGTTCTCAGCACGAGGTGGATGGTGAGGAAGTGACCTCGGAACAGAGAGAGCTGTGGGATGCAAAGGAACTAAAAAAGACGGAGGGCACCTCTCCCTGGCCTCCTTACCTGAGTGCTTTCCCTGCCTCCCAGTGCTTTTAGCCCTCGCTGGAAGGCCGGGTGTGTTTGGGATGCTCCCCAGTGCCTGCTCCCACGGGCAGTGCCGGAGCCCGGGAGCAGCAGGTGAAGGGGGGCCCTGCTCCGGAGCTATTCCCGGCTCCAGGCATGACTCACCGTGTTACCTTGGGCAGATCCCTCGGAGCTGTGTCTGGCAGAGCCTCCCCACGTTGGGGACAGGCTACTGCCTCTGCAGAATGCACCGGGATCGCTGGCAAAGAGGGGCAAGGAGGCAGCAAACCCGGGTAGTGAGTCAGGGAGCATCAGGGAATAACGAGCTGTAAGGATCAGGCTGGGAATGAGAGAGGGGATGAGGAGATGCAGGACATTATCAGAGTGGGGATTGGTGAGGGGGATCCAGTTATTCACTGTTTCTCACCTCATGGGAGAGGAGGGGAGCCTGGTGCAGTGGCCAGAATGTGGGTTTCAGGCAAACCAAAGGTAACATTTCACCCTGAAGTCCTCAGCGCCCCTGGATTTTGGCATTTCAGGACATCGTGGGGACCAAGGTGAGGAGCAGGGTCAAAATATTCCATCTGTGGCTGCTGCACAGAACCCCAACCTGCTGCTGAGGGATCTGCTGGATGCTGGGGGTTACAACCAAGGGATGGACCTGGGGTCCTTGCTCTCTTCTTCACCTCTCCTTGGCTGCTTTAGACAGACCCACCAGACTTTGGCAGCTCTGGTTTTATTTGGCTGTGCCCATTTGACCTGGGGTGTCAGGCTTTGGGATGTTTGGGGCCTCCAGTCTCTGAGCTGGAGTTGGGATCGGTGCCGTGCACATCCCTGGGCAAACAACTGCCAGGACAAGCAGCTCTCCTTTCCTCCCAGAGATGGCAAAAACCATCCCACCTTTCATACACCACCATGGGAAGGTCTCCTGCCACCACCACGGGTCAGAGGCAGCTCTTGCAGACCTCTCTCCATCCTCGCTAGCTGATCCTAAAATAGTGGTGATATTTCACCCCCCAGCATAAGAAAATAAACAATTACTGTGTGGTTTATAAACCCTCAGGAGAACATCACTGACTCTGCAGGGGTGGCTGTAAAAGGCCTGTCTGATGTCCCCTCTTCCTCTGGATGGATGCTTTATTTTATATATACCCTGACATAAATAGAGACCTACTTACATGAAAGGAAAACCAGTTTAAAGTGACCCTCTTGGATGGCACATTCCATGGGAAGAGTGTGGCTGTGCTGGAGGTGACACCGCGCATGAGGTAATGGCATAACGTGACAGTGACCAAAGCCAAGCTCTGGGAGCAGGTGCTGGCACTGCTTTTCCCTTCCCAGAAGGGGCCCTTGGCCGGGGAGGAGGCGGGATAACCTTCCTGGGGTGACATGTGGCGTCACAAACATACAGGGAGGAAACCCGTGCAGGATCCGGGTCCCCCCCACCACACAGAGACAGCACCAGGGCTTAGGCTCTGCCCCGGGCTTTGGGTCCTCTCTCTGGTTTTAATCCCTGAGATGCTGCAGGAAGCATTGCCGGAGGTATTTAGGAGCTGAAGCAGTTTGGAAAACGCTGTGTGTCCCTGGGGCATCTCACAACAAAGCAGGACTTTGGGCTCCTGCTCCCTCCAGGACCTGGGAGCATCCTTGAGGCAACAACACAACCCCAAAACAAGGAGTGGTTTTGCTCCAGTGGGACTGGGAGCCTGGAGGTGTCTCTGAGCTTTCTGGCAGGGCACGACTCTCTGGAGCCTTGGGCTCCCCCAGTCCCCTGCCATCTGGACCCAGCTGGCACAAGCCACCATCCCTGGGCACTTGCCCACCTCCAAGATTCCTTGCTTGGCGAGCTCCTCGCTGGCTCCTGTTGATCCACCCCAATTCCTCCACAGAGCTGGGGGTCAGCTCTGTCCCAGGGATCACCTTCCTCCTCACCACCCCACCACGCTCCACAAAATCCATTGCTCACCAGCCTTCCTTCCCCTTCCAGTTTCCCAGTCTGTGCTCCCAGCATGGAAAACAAGCCTTGATTCTTGGCTTTGTCCCATTTCACCCCTGGTTTTCATCTCTGAATGTTTGGCTTGGGGTTTTCCCTACAACCTGGCAGGTTTTGGCAGGGGGTGGGATGCTTTCGGTTGGATGCTCCTGTTTAAGGGAGAAGTGCCATGGAAAAGAGGCAAATCCTCCTCTTCCTCCTGCCTGGCCTTGCCACAAGCCAGGGAGAAGCTGGAGGAAGGTTCAGGGAGCGTTTTCCCACTGCAACAGGAAGGCAGGGAAGAGCAGGATGCCCCAGGCAAGGGCAAGGGCAGAGATGGGCAGCACTGATGGGAGCTTGGAATTCATTTTTCCAAAGGGATGGGCCGGGGCTTGGCTCATGGCAACACTTCTTTGGCAGCCAGCCTTGGGTCTGTGTGCCCAGAGCCGACAGGTAACTGGGGAAAAGTGTAATTCCCTTCTCCCCTTCATTCCCTACACATTCATGGATCGTGCACCCTCCACAGTCAACCTGATGCCTGACATTTAACAGTCCTCAGTGGGTTTTTCCAAGGATTCCTTTAGGAACCTTTACCATTCCTTGTGCTGGGAGGTGATGTCAGTTTTAGGTGTGTTTGGAATATGCCCAGTGTTTCCACCCTTGCTGGCTGGGAAGAGGCCCCAAGCAATGGGTGTGAGTGTGATAAATGTGTTGGCTGCTCACAGCAGGTGATGAATTCCTTCCTCCTGGAGATCAAAACCTCTCTGGGTGATGGGCAGAGCTGGAAAATTCCCTGCTGGTGGCACTAACCCCTTCCAAGGGCTTCTTTCATGGATAAGGAAGTGGTTTCATTGACTCTGAGCCGCTGGTCCTCAATATTCAAGAAGATGCTTCTGGAATTCCAAAGTGGTTTTTGAACCTGGAAGCTGAGGCAAACACAACATCCCCACAGCACTTCCCACATTCCCAGCACTTCCATCTCCTAGAGCCAAGAGTATCCTTTGGATTTTCAGCCTGTTGCTCAGGTTTGCTCTGTGGATGGGGCTGAGCAGCAGACGGAATTGGGAATATTAAAGAAACCCAGCTGGGAAGTGTGGCTGCTCCTTCCCACAGAGCAGGGTTAGGGGTGGGCACCCAAAGGGTGCTGGTACCACCCTGTGCTCCACGAAACCCTTGGAATTACCTTCCATGATTCCCATCTTCCAGATGCAGAGCATGTCCTTTAAACCACCTCCAGCAAAACCACACCAAAAGCCAACCACAAAGCCCAAATTCTTTATCAAGCTCCCCAAACCTCCCTCTGCCAGGTCCCTGAGATGCAGAAAAGAGTGGAATTCCAAACTCTTGAAGCTGGCAATGGATTTTATGGAGGGGGTGGATGGCACGAGGCGACTCAGCAGTGATTCCTCCTGGGATGGCCACAGGAGAGGGAACACTGATTGGTCACAGCCCACCCCCTGGATTATACAATTATGGAATGGTTTGGGTTGGAAGGGACCTCAAAGCCCACCCAGTGCCACCCCCTGCCATGGAGAGGGACACCTCCCACCAGCCCAGGGTGCTCCAAGCCCCGTCCAACCTGCCCTTGGACACTGCAGCTCCTCTGCCCACCCTGTGCCAGGGCCTGCCCACCCTCCCAGCCACCAATTCCTTCCCAATATCCCATCTAGCCTTGCCCTCTTTCAGTTTGGATGCCATCCCTCTGCCCTCCATCTCCCTTCTGTGATCTCTCCCGTCTCCCCTTCCAGGAAAACTTCTAGAACGCATCGCTCGGCATTTCCATGGAAACTGGCACACGCCCAGCGGCGCTGCCTCCCTGCCTTCCTATTCCTGGGGCCCAGGATGCTCCTGTGGCAGAGGAGACAACCCGGAGAGGTGGAGCAGGAGCTCCCCACCAGCTCCGTGCCCTGGGATGGAGACGGGATGCTCTGCAGGTCTTTGTGGAGGAGCATCTTCCCTCCGGCCCCTCGGAGCAGCACGTGAGGGCTCCGTGAAATACCTGCCAAGAGGGGCTTTTTATTTTTAATTACCAGGCACGAGGGAGGAATTGCTGGCTGGAATTTCAGAGCCTGGGCAGGTCGGGGCGGGTGGATATCTCCCTCCCGGTTTTATGTTGCTGCCCATCACCATATTCTCCGGGTGCTCAGCCAGTGATCACAGCTCTCCCCCACCCTTAAAATCCGGGCACGGCTTCTCCTGCCGCCTTCCTTTATTCCAAACCGGTTTGATCCTCCCAGGCACACGGTGTGACTCTTTGGGGGTGTTCCTGTGCAGGGCTGAGGGTCGCACTCCATGATCCCTGGGGGTCCCTTCCAGCTCAGGTGATTCTGTGATTCAAACAGCTGAGCTTTTTGGGGTAAAATCCCCCCGATTTGGCTGCTCCCTGCAATTCAGGAACCACAGCGACTGCGTGCAGGGATGGCAGAACAGTTTGCCAAAGCAGGGCCCTAAAAATAGGCAACAGGCAGAAATAATCTCATCTCCTGCCCCCCAGATAATAAACTCCAACCAAGTGCTAATTCTGGCAGCTCTGGGAGAGCAGGGATGGGCTCTCTATTCTCTCCTTCCTCACAAGTCCCAGTCACAGCATTTTTAGTCCGTGTTTTTCACACGTGGCTCCGGGGCAGGGGATGGGTGGTGCAAACTCTCAGGCCGGGGCTCACAGTAATTAAGAGAAGTAATTAATAAAGCAAGAAGAGACGATTTTCTCCACATCTTTCTAAATTCCCCCTTTTATTCCCCCCCCCTCCCCCCAAGAGTCTCTCTGCCTTCGTGTAGTGCCTGGGAAGCTGCAAACGTTTCCCAGCTTTCCAGTTTGAATGGAATGATTCACAGAGCTCCAAGTAAGTTTTCCTCCCCTCATTCTCACACTGCTTTTAATCACTTCTGCACAAATCAGGTATATTTTTAAACAAAGCATGTTTCAAAGCGAATTATTGGACTGTTTTATTTAGAATAAGCCCGAAGCAAAATATTAATATTTTAGTTTTCGGGGGGGAGGGGGGGGGGGCGGTTTGAAGGGGAATTGAAGCTCCCAAATGAGCATCATTAGGCTCCTAATTAGCTGCAGGACACCCCAATGCCCATCGTGGATGCAAACCTAGAGGGTTGTTTGTCTTCTCCAGGCCCCTTTTGCTCGGTTGGACACGATCCCAAAGCCTGGGCAGGTTGTTTTAGGGCAAGCAGAGGCTTGCAGGGTTGCAGGTGATAAGGGAGGTGTGACAGGATGGCAAAGGTGTGATGGGATGGCAAAGGTGTGTCAGGGACAACCAGGCGNGTATTTTTAGTCCGTGTTTTTCACACGTGGCTCCGGGGCAGGGGATGGGTGGTGCAAACTCTCAGGCCGGGGCTCACAGTAATTAAGAGAAGTAATTAATAAAGCAAGAAGAGACGATTTTCTCCACATCTTTCTAAATTCCCCCTTTTATTCCCCCCCCCTCCCCCCAAGAGTCTCTCTGCCTTCGTGTAGTGCCTGGGAAGCTGCAAACGTTTCCCAGCTTTCCAGTTTGAATGGAATGATTCACAGAGCTCCAAGTAAGTTTTCCTCCCCTCATTCTCACACTGCTTTTAATCACTTCTGCACAAATCAGGTATATTTTTAAACAAAGCATGTTTCAAAGCGAATTATTGGACTGTTTTATTTAGAATANAGGCTTGCAGGGTTGCAGGTGATAAGGGAGGTGTGACAGGATGGCAAAGGTGTGATGGGATGGCAAAGGTGTGTCAGGGACAACCAGGCGTGTCGGGGACAGGGAGGTGTATTGGGGACACACGTCCCAAATGAGATGCAAACGTCAGCCTGAAAGGGAGCTGCCCTACAGTCAGATAAGGGTGCTCATTAACTATCCATTGGAATAAAATCCCTTCGGAGAAGCAGAGGTGAGAAAAGGTGACTTGGCTGCAGAGGGAGGAGCATGTTTCCTTGCCCCAGGAAAGGAAGAAACCCTCCAGGCTGCTTTGTCTCCACCCATCCCTCCCTTCCCAGGCATCAGGACAGTTTTCCAATGCCCGTAGGGATTCCTGGGAACTGGGGTCGACCTTGGAAACGGGCAGGGGGATTCCTTGAGAGACTCAAGCAAGGTTGTGCCGGGTCCTGCACGTGGGTCACAACGTTCTCCACTGGGGGCAGAGCGGCTGGAAAGGAGGAAAAGGACCTGGGGGTGCTGTGACAGTGGTGGGACACGAGCCCAGGGGTGCCCAGGTGGGCAAGAGGCCAAGGGCACCTGGACTGTCCCATCCCAGGGCAGTGCCCGTCCCTGTGCTGGCACTGCTGGGGCACCTCCAGCCCCGGGGGCAGCTCTGGGAGCCTCAGCCAGGAGAGACCCGGAGGGGCTGGAGCGTGTNGGCCCGGTGCCTGCTCAGGGATGAATTTATCCAACAACTTTTCATTTGTGAGTGTTATTTGCTTCCTTGACCAGCTCATTGCTCCTTTTCAGGAAACCTTCCAAGAATCTGGAGAGACTCTCTCCAGAATCATTAATCAGAGCAGCATGAAGATTTATTAACTCTCCTCCCTGTGCAATAAAACTATCAGCCTCCAAACTCAGCTTTCTGTGCCATCAATTCCTCCTCCCAAGTAAATTTAAGGGCTGCCAACGGAGACAAATCCATCTCTCCAGTCCTGATTTATTGCTTGTCGTTGCAGTATCGTGATCTCGACTCATCTCCCAAATCCAGGAATGAAATGATAGCGCTGCCTTCTTTTTTTAGGATTAATTATGTTAATAAAACTCGATGATATTCATGCCAAAGGTTGGAAGTGCATGGAAACTCATGGAACTTCAAATTAACTGCTTTGGTGTCTCAGTATGTAATTAGGAAAACTATTAAATGTAGTATGGTATGTAAATGAATACAAATTATATCCATTACAGTGTTCAGCTCTGAGAGGAGCAGAATTTGCCATCTCACTCACAGGAATTCGGCTGCCAAGCCAGGTAAAAATGGGAGAAATGTCACTCTGAAATGGATATGCCAGAGTGCATTTTTTACCAGAAAATACCAGGAAAAAGTGCTCATTTTCCCTACTCTTTAAAATGGCTTAATATGGATTTTGCAGCCAATTGCTACAGATTGCCAGAACCTGGAGGGATGTACCAAGGGGCTACCACAGAACCATGGAATGGTTTGGGTTGGGAGGGACCTTAAAGCTCATCTTGTTCCCACCCCCTGCCGTGGGCAGGGACACCTCCCACCAGCCCAGGGACACCTCCCACCAGCCCAGGGTGCTCCAAGCCCTGTCCAACCTGGCCTTGTATACTTATCATGGAATCCCAGAATGTCCTGAGCTGGAAGGGACCCCCCCAAGGACCATCCAGTCCAACAGACACCCCAACAATCCCAGCCTGTGCCCCAGAGGATCATCCCAAGGCTCCTGGAGCTCTGGCAGCCTTGGGGCCGTGCCCACTGCCCTGGGGAGCCTGGGCAGTGCCCACCACCCTCTGGGGGAAGAGCCTTTCCCTGAGATGCCCCCTGAGCCTGCCCTGGCACAGCCCCAGCCCTTCCCTGGGTGCTGTCCCTGTGACAGGGAGCAGTGCCACATCCACATGTCTGTTAAATCCCTCCAGGCGTGGGGGATTCCACCACTGCCCCACCACCCTTTCCATAAGGAATTTCCCCACTATCTCCCCTGCCCCTGCCCTGTCCCAGCCTGAGGCCGTTCCCTCCCCTCCTGTCCCTGTTCCCTGGGAGCAGAGCCCGACCCATCCCTGGATCCATCAGGGAGTTGCAGAGCCAGAAGGTCCCTCTTGAGCCTCCTTTTCTCCAGGCTGAGCCCCCCCAGCTCCCTCAGCTGCTCCTCACAGGATTATGGGACAGGGACAGGTTTGCATCCAGCTGCTATTCCAAGACTCTCTGTGCAGAAGACTTGGCCAAGAACTAAATAATTCCCTCGTGGAAAACAAGATTGTTGTCTCTGTGCTTGTGTCTGGAGCTCTGCTGGATGGATCCAGAGGGAATCCTGTGTCACTCCACACGGGCAGAGCAGGGCTTGGCCCACTCTGGCTCTGTGACAAACACAAATAAACACAATTGGCTCAAGCACAAACTGCCTGCCAGGACAGTGCAATGTCTCCATAGAAACCCCTGACAAGAGAACCCGGCGCTGATTTAACGATGGCTGTAGCCTGTTGAGGCTTTAAACTTCCTCATTCCAGCTCTTTTTTCCTGTTTTTTTTTTTTAAAGGGAAGCAGGATGTAATGGCTGGAAATGCTGCTGGATGCAAGGCAGGGGATGGGCAGGGCATCTCTGGGGTTGTGACAGCCAGGGATGACAGACACAGGCTCGGCTCCCACTGATTTCTCCTTCACTGCTCCAGTTCCCAACCGAAAATAAGCAGGAGGAGCCGCTTCATGGAACTGTGGGGCAACAGATCAGTGGAAATAACACACGGTGTTCCTGAAGGGAGGCATTCCTAAAGCTGGATCACCTCTTTCAGGGCTGGCCCTTTAAAGCTCTGCCCAGAAAAAAAATCGCCAGGTCAATGTTTCTCCATGAAAAACAAACATTTCTTTCCCCTACAGCAGCAAAAATACACGGAGATGGGGATTCAGTCAGAGCTGTGCACCCAAAGGAAACACAACGGTGACTCCCCAGATTTATGGATCTGTATACAGAGAAAAAATTGTGATTTCCTGGTTTTTTTTTTCCCCAATGCTTTCTGCTTTGAGGTCTCAGAGCGCTGCTCCCACTCATCCCTGGCTGCTGGCATTCCCGGGATCTGGGTTACACTGTACCTGTGCACCAGGCAGAGGTTGTATTTCAGCTGGGAATCCCTCTGCAAGTCCTGAGTCTTGTCTCTCCCCCTCTCTGGCTCCATCCCAGCTCCCTGCCGAGGTGAATCCCGGCCATGCACTGCCCTGTCCCTCTGCTCCTCTTTATCCCTGAGCCAGGAAGGACACGGAGCCACAGGGAGCTCTGACTGAGCTGTGGGAGGGATCAGGATCCTATGGCAAAAAAATTATCCAGTTGCATATTTTGGCCCTTTGAATTTCCACCTGGAATCTGCAGCTTTTCCTACAGCAAACTGGAGCTCCAAATCCAATGCTGAGTTGCTGGGAGCATCCCTCTCTCAGCAGGGAAGGACTGAGCTCCCTCTGCTAATTAGATGAGGTTTAACTTGTGCCTTGATCACTTCCCAGTGGGAAAAGGCCTGGTTATCCATCACTCCATGGCCAGGGCAGCCGTGGAGAGGGAATACATGGGGATGCTCCAGAGCCAGGAGCTTGCACAGCCCAACTGGTTCAGAGTGGGATCTGGAGATGACACACATGAGTGAATGAATCATGGAATGGTTGGGGTGGGAAGGGACCTCAAAGCCCACCCAGTGCCACCCCCTGCCATGGGCAGGGACACCTCCCACCAGCCCAGGGTGCTCCAAGCCTGGCCTTGGACACTGCCAGGGATCCAGGGGCAGCCACAGCTTCTCTGGGCCAAACCCAGGAAGGTTTATTTGCTGACCTGGTGCAGAAGAACCTTGTGAGATTTAATTCATTGATGCCTGGGAAGTGTTTTAGAAGGGACCATGAGGTGAAAATCCCCTGCCCATGGGGATGGGGGGTTTGGCAGAGGGGTTGGAACCGGATGGTCTTCAAGGTGCATTCCAAGGCAAACCATTCCAGGATTCTGTGCTTCTGCCCTGCCTCTGACTTCACACACACAGACATTTGATGCTTCGTACAATTCTGTTTCTTTAATGACTGACTGGTCTGAATTCTGCTTTCCTCTTTGCCCAAAGAAATAGATAAAGCTGATTGCTCGGGAAATTTGCCCATTTTCCCTATTTCCTGACTTGTCCTGGGCATATCCAGCTCTTTTCCATGTCTGAATATGACCATTTCCAGCTCTGAAACAACCACTTTTGGTACAGAACACGGAATAGTTCCCATTTTCACTTCCACATGGCATTTTCTTCTTGACCTCCCCCCTTTTCAGCCTTCCAATCCAAACACTGATATGAAAAGCTCTAAACCCCACAAAGCACCGGGAGCTCGAAGATTTCCAAGGAAGAGGCACACCTGTGTTTTTCCAGGAGATGGAATGAGGTCACATTTCCCTGGCACTGCTGTGACTTTCCGTGGTGAAACACGCCAGAAGGTGCTACATCAGAGATGGTGATTCGGCACTTTCTCCTCCTTCCCTTTGGTGATTCCAACCCCTCCTTGCTCCCTTTGGTGATTCCAACCCCTCCTCCTTCCCTTTGGTGATTCCAACCTCTCCTTGCTCCCTTTGGTGATTCCAACCTCTCCT
>VXBX01002267.1:10542-25919 GCA_013400415.1 Scytalopus superciliaris | reverse complement strand
TCAATATCACAGAATAATTATATTTTCAATATCATAGAATAATTATATTTCCAATATTATAGACTTACTATATTTCCAATATTATATTTATATTTCCAATATTATAGAATAATTATACTATCAATATCACAGAATAATTATATTTTCAATGTCAGAGAATCACTATATTTTCAATATCATAATTATCTTTCCAATATCACAGAATAATTATATTTTCCATATCATAGATTCACTATATTTTCAATATCAAAGAATCACTATATTTTCAATATAATAAAATCACTATATTTACAATATCATAGAATAATTATATTTCCAATATTATAGTTTTATTTCCAATATCACAGAATAATTATATTTTCAATATCATGGAAAGTACCAGATTTTCCAAAGCTCTTTACCAAAGAGGGATTTTCCTGGGATAAGTATCTCCACATTCCAAAATTGTTCTCTTATCTGGCAAAACATTTTTCTTCTCCCCCTCCCCTCATTCCTGAAAAACCACAGACCTCTTTTATCCGCACCTTCGTCTCAGCCGGGGAGAGACATTTGTCCCAGAAAATTCTTGCCCAAACAATTCCAGCTTGGCCAAAGTTCTGAGCAGCTCAAGGGAGGTGTTGGGAAAGGGAAAAATCCTGGATGCCTTCGGGAAAAGAGCAGCTGGAGCAGGAGGATCCAGGAGCAGCGTCCGTGCTGTGTGCTTTGCAACCACGAAACAATCGGGATTCTAAACATTTGGCTGTTTTATCAGCAGGATGTGGCTTTCCAGAGCCTGAAGGGGCTCCAGGAGAGCTGGGCAGGGACTGGGGACAAGGCCTGGAGGGACAGCACCCAGGGAATGGCTTCCCACTGCCAGAGGGCAGGGCTGGGGGGGATATTGGGAAGGAATTGGTGGCTGTGAGGGTGGGCAGGCCCTGGCCCAGGTTGGGCAGAGAAGCTGTGGCTGCCCCTGGATCCCTGGCAGTGTCCAAGGGCAGGTTGGATGGGGCTTGGAGCAGCCTGGGCTGGTGGGAGGTGTCCCTGCCCATGGCAGGGGGTGGGATGGGATGATCTTTAAGGTCCCTCCCAATCCAATCCATTCCATGACTCTGTGAAGTTCACCACCCACTTGTCTCACTGTGCAGTTTTGCCTCTCCCTTCCCTCATCACTGTCCTGCTCTGAGGTCAAAAACACGGACATTGTGGCCTTTATGGCTGAACTCCATTTCAGAAGCAAGAGAACCCAAAAATCAGGTGGCTGCTCTTCCCAAGGCAATGGGATTCCAGGATCTTCCAGAGACCTGTGCTTAGCCAGGGCTTTGTTTTGCTGTAGAACATCCCGAACTTTGGTCCCTTAGATTTTCACAAAGGAGCTTCTAAAATCCTAGTAGAGTGGACAACCAATGGCCAAACCCAGGGATTTTCCTTCCCAGATGGAAGGAGACAGAAATCCTGCTGATAAAATTACTGAAAACACCCACAATTTTTTTTTCCCCCCATTGTGGGTGATCCTGTAAGCCAAAAGTGCCAACCAGAAAAGCCACTTGTGGGGACAGAATTCCCTCACCTAGCTCTGTGTCCCAGGATAGTGATGGATGTCAGCCGTGTGGATAGGAGCTGATCCAGCCCAGGTGACTCAGCTGGCGAAATGGGAAGTGTTACTCACTGTGAGAGAGCCACAGGATGGTGTTGGCACCTCGTGGGCACGTCAGAGGGTGAGGAAAGCAAATAGAGAAAAGGGTAATGGCATGGAAGAGGAGATTAGGAGGAGATGGAGGTGGAAAGGGCAACTTCTCAGATAAAGAATAGTCTGGAAGGTGAGAGCAGCGTTTGGGCATTGATGGGACAGGGGGTTGATGAGCCACGTGTGTGAACAAGGTGGACAGTGGGGTCTGATGTCTCACGAGGCTCTTGGTTGGGTCCTCTGGTGCCCTGTAAGGCTCTAATTAACAAACTATACAAGAATCCTGTGATTGGGACATTCACATTTGGGTCATAAAATCATGGAATATCCCAAGCTGGAAGGGACCCCCAAGGACCGTCCAGCCCAACCCTCAGCCCTGCACAGACAGCCCAACAATCCCAGCCTGTGCCCCAGAGGATCATCCCAAGGCTCCTGGAGCTCTGGCAGCCTTGGGGCCGTGCCCACTGCCCTGGGGAGCCTGGGCAGTGCCCACCACCCTCTGGGGGAAGAGCCTTTCCCTGAGATGCCCCCTGAGCCTGCCCTGGCACAGCTCCAGCCCTTCCCTGGGTCTGTCCCTGTCACAGGGAGCAGAGATCAGTGCCTGCCCCTTGTGAGGAGCTGCAGACCCTGATGAAGTCTTTCCTCTCCAGGCTGGACAATCCAAGTGTCCTCAGCTGTCCCTCATATGGCATCCCCTCCAGACTCTTCCTCACCTTCGTGTCCCTGTGGCTGGGGCTGCCCAGTATTTGCCAGCCAGTTCTTACTTTATTCCCTTAAAATATAAGGAAGATGAACAGGCTGAGGAATGGATGCAGAGCCACCTGAGCCCTGTTTCCAAGGGAGCCACACTCACAGACAGCCCAAGGAATTAGGATGGATCTCTTACACCCCTCAGGTGTTGAATCATAACCCTCCCCCTACTCGGAATGACCTCCCAGACAAAAGGCCACATCACACCTTCTCGGTAACAGGCTCTGACAACTCGGGTGTGTGTGTGAAATACCAGCCTGGCAGGGCTGGAACGGGCAGCAAAGGCAATCAAATGCACTTTGAAAATCAAATCCCCACTTCAGCTTTGTTTCTCTACTGAAAGGAGAGGGGGAGAGCATGAAAGGGTTGAGGCAGCACAGCCAGAGTGATTCACCAGGGAATGAGGGTCAGCAGGGATGGACAAACATTGGAGCTTTGCTGGGCTCTCAGGGGTGAAAACGAGGAGCTGGCATTAGTGGATGTGTGACCCTCCCAAGGCTGCACGGTGGGGTTTGCATTTTGGCCTTTGCAGCTAAAAATAACAGCTTAAAACCTGAGGAAGAAGATGCTTTTGGTTCAGCAAACAGAGTCTGCAGAGGGCAATTCCGAGTTGATGATTTCCAAAACTAAGCAGATGACTCTGTGCTGATGTAAACAGGCTGCATGTCCGTGGTGCCACATCCACCTGGTGAGCTCAGATGGCAGAAAGAAGGGCCCAGCAAACCCAAGCACCCATTTCAGGGGATGTGATTGCTCCCCAGGCTCCACTGCCTCATCTCCACGGCCTCTGTGGGAGCTTGGAGGCGTCCCAGTGGGACAGCCACGTGTGGACAAGTGAAATGGGATCATTTTGGGTGCCTGTTCTGTCTCAGCTGAGGTCAGGTGACTTGGAGTTATGTCTCTGTACCCTGAAGCTCAAGGGGAGCCATTTCTTTGTTAGGTCATTACCAGGATCCAAATAATATTAACAACAACTAAAACTACTGATAATGAAGGACTGATCCAAATAACACCACGTGTAGTGATTTTTCAGTCATCACAAGGAATCCAAGGACTGAAAGGGAGGATTTACCTGGCTTGGCTTGAAATGTCTGGTGGATACAAAGCACTGACTGTCCAAACTCCCACCTCAGGACTGGTTTCGCTTTCCTTGTGCCCTCCAGAGAAGGGCAGTGGGGAGTAAGGGGATCTGTAACTCGGGGCTGTGTATGAAGAGACCCCACTCTTTTTTTGGGGTTGATTACAGATTTATTTCCCAGCACTTCTTCCCAGTCACCAGTTCTGCCTTTAGACACAAACCAGGTGCTTACCAAGAGCAGCAGAACCATGGAATGCTTTGGGTTGGAAAGCCTGGAAGGGACCTTAAAGATCATCCATTCCCATCCCCTGCCATGGGCAGGGACACCTCCCACCAGCCCAGGGTGCTCCAAGCCCCGTCCAACCTGCCCTTGGACACTGCCAGGGATCCAGGGGCAGCCACAGCTTCTCTGCCCAACCTGGGCCAGGGCCTGCCCACCCTCCCAGCCACCAATTCCTTCCCAAGATCCCCCCCAGCCCTGCCCTCTGGCAGTGGGAAGCCATTCCCTGGGTGCTGTCCCTCCAGGCCTTGTCCCCAGTCCCTGCCCAGCTCTCCTGGAGCCCCTTTAGGCACTGCCAGGGGCTCTCAGGTGTCCCTGGAGCCTTCCCTTCTCCAGGGGAGCCCCCCCAGCTCTCCCAGCCTGGCTCCATCCCAGAGGGGCTCCAGCCCTGCAGCATCAGCAGCTGAGCTTGGAGCAAGATGAAGACAATTCCCAACATCCCGAGGTGACCCCACCTCTGCCCACCCTATGCTGCTTCAGGACAGCCAAGTGTCCCCTCAGGGTCTGTTGGATCTGAAATCTGAACAAAGAGGTGATCCGAACCCTCCTCCCCGCCCATCCCACCCCACTCCACACCCCTGGCTCTGCATTCCACGGGGAGGAACTGGGCACTCGGGGCTTTGCCCGGAGCCGGCTCTGCCAACTTCCCTGCCTGTGGAATGAGGGAGTGATGACAGCGATGTTCGCTGTGAATTCCCATCCGCCTCCCATGGCTGTTTTGGGCTTTAATTAATACTTCCAAGCTCCTTAAGAAGCCACATATAGGAGCTGTTATGTAAGCAGGAGTTATTATTATTAAAAAAACATTCCGAGTGCGTTATTAGTCTGACAGATGGAATTATCAGCGGAATTACATTTTTATCAATCACCCTGCATTCCGTTTCCTCTCCTCTCTCTTTTATCACCCCTCAGCTCCAGGCTGGCAGCCCTATCACTGTCTGCATGGAGAGCACTTGGAATGTTTCATTGCCGGATGGCTCTCCATGGCATGGATGAGTAAATCCTGCTCTTCCCAGGCAGGGAGGAGCCCATGCTGGAAAACACACCGGAATCCATCTCTGGGTTGAAATGGGCATAAATCCTTTAGAACTGATGATGGTGGAGGCCCTGAGTATCATTTCCCTCACCCAGGCTGGCTCTGAGCACAGGCAGAGCGAGCGGCTGCCACCCTCACTGTGGGCTGGGAGGAGGAAACCTGCCAATGGGAAACATTTACTATTCCCCAGCAGGAATTGTTCTTCACCAGAACTGGCCAACTGCTGGGATGGGGAAAGGTTATTTTCTCTCTTATCTTCTCCAGATTGGGAAGTTAATGGCACTATCACATAGATGTTCTTCCCTGAGAGCTGCTGATTTGCAGCTCCCTGGGGAGGGGCAGGCACTGAGCTCTGCCCTGGGGGACAGGGACAGCACCCAGGGAAGGGCTGGAGCTGTGCCAGGGCAGGCTCAGGGGGCATCTCAGGGAAAGGCTCTTCCCCCAGAGGGCAGTGGGCACTGCCCAGGCTCCCCAGGGCAGTGGGCACGGCCCCGAGGCTGCCAGAGCTCCAGGAGCCTTGGGATGATCCTCTGGGGCACAAGGTGAGATTGCTGGGGTGTCTGTGCAGGGCTGAGGGTTGGACTGGATGGTCCTTGGGGGTCCCCCCCAGCTCAGGATATTCTGTGACTCTGTGATTGGTGCTGCCTTCAAGCCAGGTTTAGGTACAACAGGAAAACACCACAGGGGAGGCTCCAAGTCCTTGTGCCCCTGCTCTGTCCTCCAGGAGAAGCTGATGTCTCCAACACACTGGTGACCTGTCACAAAGAAGAGGTGGGGGCAGAATTTATGAGGATGAACTGACAGGGGACAAATATTATAAAGGAATCCTTCCCTGGGAGGGTGGGCAGGCCCTGGCCCAGGTTGGGCAGAGAAGCTGTGACTGCCCCTGGATCCCTGGCAGTGTCCAAGGGCAGGCTGGATGGGGCTTGGAGCACCCTGGGCTGGTGGGAGGTGTCCCTGCCCATGGCAGGGGTGGCACTGGGTGGGCTTTGAGGTCCCTTCCAACCTAAACCATTCTATGACTCCATAATTAGGAAGAGCTCAAGCTGCTCTCACAGTGGGAGTTTTTTCCTCACATTCCTCCAGGAGGTCGATGGTGAAGCAAAACTTCCTGGGAGTTTTCCAACAGCCAAATCCCCCAAGGGGATGACCTTCTGCACCACAGGGCAGTTTGGGAAGATAATTCTTGTCTCAGTCATTGGTGGGTAACTCTGTGTATGAAAAATCTCCTTCCTCCCCTTGGCCTTTTGTTTCTGCCTGGGGCTTTTACAATCCCAAGACATACATATACCTTTGGACTATTAGCTTTCTGTGCAGTGAATCTCTATCCAGAACTGGAAAATTCTCTGGGGTATAAATCATAGAGTCAGAGGAGTCTAGAATGGTTTGGGTTGGAAGGACCTTAAATATCATCCATTCCCACCCCCTGCCATGGGCAGGGACACCTCCCACCAGCCCAGGGTGCTCCAAGCCCCGTCCACCCTGGCCTTGGACACTGCCAGGGATCCAGGGGCAGCCACAGCTTCTCTGCCCAACCTGGGCCAGGGCCTGCCCACCGTCCCAGCCACCAACTCCTTCCCAAGATCCCATTTAAACCTTCTCACTTTAAAGTCATTATCCCTTCAATAGTAACATGAAGGAGTCCATGTAGAAAACACTTACTGATAACATCATTCTAATTTCTGTGCAAGGAAATCCCATTTCCTTCTTGACTGCACTGGGAATGACCACCTGGGATCCTATAAAATACCCTCTTGGCACTCTTGCTTTGATACCCTTCTCCCCCTGCCAAACTATCCCAACCTTCATATATTTGTTATTTGCCACACGTTTTCTTTTAATTGCTCTGTTAATTTATGATGCTGTTACAGTCAAAAATAGATTACCTGCTTGGCAGCCTGTATGCCTAAAATAATCAACTTCATTAATATGATTAAGAGCAAAATCTTTTACTGCTTCAGGTCCTTGGTTTTAAACTGAAGAATGAGCATTTAAATAGTTTCTCACGTAGGTCTCTTATTTTCGCAAAGCATAAAACCCAGTCAGTTTTAAAGCTTTATATCCCAAAAATAGGCCTGTACTGTACTTTAATAGTAAAGCAATAAAAAAAAAAACCCCTTTCCATGAAGTAAGAAAGAAACACAATGTAAAGCATTATAAGTTCCCAGACATCCAGTGCATGACTAATCCTGCAAGGATGATTTTTGACTGGTCAGAAGCCATGAAATAATAAGAAAATGATTGTGCAGTTCACATGGGCCAGTGGTTTATGATTCGTGGGATTTGAGTTACCAGGCTAAATTTAAACCCTTCATTTGCCTAAATGGAAATTGCTCAGTCTGGTTACAGCCTTTTCTCAGCCAAGTCTGAAAATGAGCTGCAGTTGCATGTTATTAGTCTTACTTTGGAGGTTTATAATTATAACTTCAGTAGTTTAAGGATGATCAGATGGTTAAAACGGAGGTAGTCACTCATTCCCCCCGAGGAGGATTTGGGAGGTCAAGTCTTGTACAAATTCTCTCCTTTCCCATGAGAGATGAAAGCCCCACACCGATTGCTGCGAGTTCAATAAAAGAAACCATTACTAATAGATAAACTCTATAACTCCCCTGGTTTTTTAATGGAATGTTCATCATTAAATGGAATTTATCATTTAATGGAAAATTTATCATTAAGGTGCCTTTTAGCCCTGCTCACAGACCAGGGCCAGGCTGCACAGACACGGGGATGAGAAGGACAGCCTGTGTCTCGCAAAGGTCTGAGGACACAGCGAGAAAGAACAGATGGAGACAGACAGATGGAGGAGAGCAAGAAAACAATGATCCAATGTCAGCCAGCGTGAAGGGAAGGCAGCTCTGCACCCCAGGGGGCTGCTGGGCAGCTTTGGCAGGGATCACAGCAACAAGCAGGGAATGGACTGGGAAAGGGTGTGAAGGAGCTGGTCTGCCCTGCAGCACTGAGGGATGGGGGGCTGGAGCTGTGTCCTGATGGGGAATTGTGGAATTCTTTGGGTTGGAAGGGACCTCAAAGATCAGCTCATTCCAACGCTNCGCTCCAGCAGCTCCACGTCCTTGTGCTGTTGTTGCCCAGGGCTGGGGCAGCTCTGCAGGGGGGGCTCCCCTGAGGGGGCACAGGGGCACAAGCCCCCCTGCCCTGCTGCCCACGCTGGGGGACCAGCCCAGGGCACTGGGGGTTCTGAGATGGGGCATCTCCAGCCTCTCCCCCACCTCATAAAGAAGTGAGAAATATCCTCCAAAGTCCTCACTGAAGAAGCCACTGGAGAAACAGGAAGATTCCAGAGAAGGACAAGATTTAAAGATGAGTGTAAATTCTGGAAATTATTGTCAGGTGAGGATGAACCATGGGTTTTGAGATTAAACACTTTAACTTTTTATTCATTTAACTTTCATGAAGGCCTCTGGAATGACCATTTCTTAGGGGATGGACACTGGAAGAATTCAAGACAAGTTTGGTATGTCCATCCTCAGAGATAGTCAGAACTTCACTGGACAAAGTCCTGAGCAACCTGAGCCAGTTGGATCTGTGAAGTCCCTTCCAGCCTTGAACTATTCCATCTGTGGCAACAATTGTTCAGTGACCTTAGAGGTGGAGGAGACTCAAGGTGGGGCAGGGATGGAGGTGTCAAACAGCTTTCAGAGAGGAGGTTTTAGGACAGGAGAGAACCTGAAGTGTGATTATGAGGAGAAATGAGCAGGATGAGGGTGTGAGGGCAGAGCAGGGAATGGGATAAAAGGAGACAGAGGAGACAGTGTGAGATAATCGAGGCAAGTGAGGGGATAATCAGGAAACTCCTACATTTGTGACCGTGGAGGAGAAAAATGAAAGGCAGGTGGAGGGCAGGGAAGCTCAGGAGGCAGGGAAGGGTCACAACATTCACGTTGACCATGAATTCTTGGGAATATTCAATAAGATGCTCTCCTTGGAAAGAAGCAGAGCAAAGAAGAAAGGGAACCTCAAGGAGTGAACAGTGTATCAGCCAGGTAGCAGAACCTGAGAGTGAGTGGATCCACCAAAGAATGAATATATAATGGGTGAAGTCACCCTTTGCCTTCAGTGCAGCGACTCATCAGACCAAAGATAGACTTCCACTGCACAGATACCTCCATTTGAGCAAGTCACACCGGGTTCCCTTTGAAGTCAACGCAGAATAACAGAAAATTTGAGGACTTGCTTCATCTCCTCCTCCTAAAATAGGCACCTCAAACAGATCAGCTGACTCATGTCCTAAAAGAGTCGGATTTCCCCCCACGGATTACAAAGGGAGCTCACACCCCGCGTTAGTCTGTGCTGCTGGAGCTGAGCCTTTGCTGCCAATCCCCCCCAAACCCTCTGCACTCTGAACACGGGGCACAGAGCTGGTTCAGGGCCGGGCTCAGAGGGGCAGCCTGGCACGAGGGCAGAGCAGCCAAAGGCACAGGAGCCTGAGGGGTGGGCACAAGGCAGAGGTGAGGTGGCTGAGCACAGGATTCAGGAACACTGGTCAGCTGGACATCATGGAAAAGCTGCCTGTGGGTTTGTGGTCAGCAAGGGAGGAGAAGGTTCTTCACAAATCACCATCAGGGAATATTTGTTGCAAATACTGAGTATTTGGCTCCTCTCAAGAGCACAAGACTGGGGCCCTTGAAACAGGAGCGTGTGAACATGGGAACACCTGATCTGCATCTCAAGGAGGTGTCTGAGCTCTCTTTAGGGTCAATTAATGTCTGAGGGTCAATTCTGCTGCCCAAACCGAGGCACCCAGCGCTACTTGAGATGCCAGAGGTATCACATCTCCATTTCCAGAAGGGCACAGGTCTCCCACAGGTCTGGTGTTGGATTTACTGGCTCTGGATGGAGGTCTTGGGCACTCTGCTACATCTCAGGTGGCTCTGGATGTCTGTGGGTGGGCAACAAGGGCTGTCCCAGTGAGTTGTAGGAGTGATTCAACTGACCCCCCAGCAGATTCCCACATCTCAGGAGTTCAATTCATCAGGAATCACTGAAAGCTGCTATTGCAGGATGAGGGACTTCCCCCCTCAAGCTCCAGGAAGATGTGGGAGTGTCTTGGACTAAATTTTTAGGCAACTGTAGAGAGTTTAAATGGGAGTTTAAATGCACCTGTAGAGAACCCTGTGTAAAGATGTACACTCAGGTTTCAGTCACCTGCCAGCTGAACTTCCCTCTTGATCCCTAATTCAGATCCCTGAATGCCAAGGCATGAGGGCACTGGTGTGATGGGCAGGCTCAGCAATCCGCAGCTGAAGAAGGCATTGAAAAGTTAAGACTTCTCAACATTTCAAGCATAAACCAGATGCCTTGGATTCCACAGGGACAGCCCCAGAGCCCTGATACTGCTGCAGGTTTGGACATCAGCCTGAAGGAGAAGGTGGCCCTGGCACAACGAGGTCTGAAGTGCCTAAAACCCACCAGCACACTCATAAAATCATGGAATGGTTGGGGTTGGAAGGGACCTCAAAGATCAGCTCATCCCACCCCCTGCCATGGGCAGGGACACCTCCCACCAGCCCAGGGTGCTCCAAGCCCTGTCCAGCCTGCCCTTGGACACTGCCAGGGATCCAGGGGCAGCCACAGCTTCTCTGCCCAGCCTGTGCCAGAGCCTGCCCACCTCCCAGTAACCCAGGGGAATGTGTCTGGCAGCCCATGGAAGCAAGGGCTGAATGGGTGATGGAGCCCAGCCAATCCCACTGTGGGAGCAGCAGCAGCAGCTGAAGGGATGGCACAGACAGCAAATGTTCTGCAGGAGCTGCTCTGCACCTGAGGGGGAAAGAAACCCTCCAGTTTCCAGCACTGCCACTTTGTCATTTCTCATCCCCACGAAATTCACTTATTTCCCTGTTTAAACTTAGCACATAACTCACAGAACTCAGTGTTTTAGCTTGACAAGTGGTTTATTCAGGCAGCTGATTTACCAATTCCAAGGCTACTCCCTCCAGACTCCTACCAGAACCATTCAGTCACAAACCTCTGATTTAATTAAAGAAAGACTTAGACCCTCCAACATTATCACAGCTGGAAAAGCCATAATTAGCTGTACATTTTTCTCAAGGAACTTTCCCCAGATCTGCCTGAAAACCTGGGGAAGGGCTTCATGTATCCATCATGATTTCCTGCCACTTTCAGCTCAGGCATTAGAGACGCTGTGTGGGCAGATTTAATAGGTTCTTTCTGGCTTCCTGGGGAGGAGAAGGATTGCATAAGATGTGAGTCAAGGCACCAGTCCTGAAGCTGTGCCTGTGGCAGTTGCAGGAGCTGCACTCTCTGTCCCTCGGGACACTTGGGAGCAGGGATCAGCCCACTCTGGGTCACTGGGGAAAGGGTGTCCCAAATGTTCTCCTTCTGTCTGAAATCAGGGCTCAGCATTACCCACGAAGGCACTGGAGTTCCTTTTCTCATGCCAGTTCACATTCCAGAATACATCCTGAGCTTTCTGACCTTTAAGATGGAGTTTCCTTTGGTGATGAAGCCTCTCAATCCCTCTCCTGAACTCCCTGTTTATTCCCAGTACCCTCTTGGAGGTTGTTTCCCACCCAGGCCCGGAGCTTTCCAACACAGGGTTTTCATCACTGTACATGGAATAAAACTGTAAACAACTAAAGCACCACTGACAGGAAGAAATTCCAAGCTTCCTCTATGTTCAGGTTCCCAAAACTTGGCTCTCTTTAACCTAATTTTGGGCATCCTACCAGAGCACTTAAAGTAGATGTCTGGTTTCCTTAGGCACCTTCTGGGGGTCACTGGAAGGAAATGTGTCCCCTCAGAGAGTGGACCTTCCTGAGTCATTTTCCCATGAGGGTGGGCAGGCCCTGGCCCAGGTTGGGCAGAGAAGCTGTGGCTGCCCCTGGATCCCTGGTAGTGTCCAAGGCCAGGTTGGATGGGGCTCGAAGCACCCTGGGCTGGTGGGAGGTGTCCCTGCCCATGGCAAGGGGTGGAATGAGATGGTTTTTAAGGTATTTTCCAACCCAAACCACTCTGTGATCCTACATCTCACTATGGGCTGTGAGGCAGCTGCCATTCCAGTTTAAATATCCTAATGAGGTGCCTGAGGCTGGGCTGAGGGATGCTGAGCCCGAGTTCCTCCAGCCGTTTTATCCCATTAAACCCTTTTCCCGGTTTAATCCCGATTTGCTCTTTTCCGACCAGAAACAGCTGGTAAGCCCAGAATCTGTTTATCCCTCAATCTGATTTAGGCACAATCAGCTCATAAACCCTCCTGCTTTCCCTGCCAGGATTTCAGCACTCTCGGCATGCCGTCAGTGCCACAGCAAACCTGTCTCCAGCTTTTCCTCCTTCCATCCGTCCCATCCCAGGGAAGAGAGAACACCCTCCCCATTCATACAGTAATTCCCCCTTTCCCCGAGCAGCTCCGACTCGTCGTGAGCTCTACCTCGTTATTATCGTCGTTATCCTAATTCCTGGTTCCATGTCCTGCAGCCACAGTCTGAACTCCTTCCCTGGCACTAATAATACACATCCCAGCTCCTATTTTAGCAGAGCACTCCCACTGTCCTTCCTTAATTGACTCACCTGCCTAATCACTCTCCGTGTATCAGCACCTTCTTTCTCCTCGCTGCCCACCCTTCTGCCCACTGACACACTTTGTCTTCGCTTCCTTGCTTTTTCCCCTCATTGTTTTTTTTAAACTGAGACTACCTGGATCTCTCCCATTAAACCAGATCCATTTTTTTCAATCACAAACCAGGAAAAAAAAGCAGCTTAGTCAGGTGTACATGAAGTGTCCTTGAGTTACCTGAGTCTGAAATGCACAAACACTGAAACAGCTGAGATTTATTTTCCAGAACAGCTGAAGGACCCCGTTGATCACATCCCAATAATTATGAATTTCCAGCTATCTCGGTGCATATAAATCTGGAAACTCCATGAGATCTGGAACAGGCTGCCCAGAGAAGCTGTGGCTGCCCCTGGATCCCTGGCAGTGTCCAAGGGCAGGTTGGATGGGGCTTGGAGCCCCCTGGGCTGGTGGGAGGTGTCCCTGCCCAGGGCAGGGGGTGGCACTGGGTGGGCTTTGAGGTCCCTTCCCACCCAAACCATTCCATGATTTTATGACCTTGTCACTTTTTGTCCCATCAGGCGTGGGGAGGGACACAGACTATTAATTAAGAGGCCATACTCTTCCCTGTTATTAATCACTTCCACCAAGCTCACATCCACCTGGGACCAAGACCAAAAGAATTCCCACATCAAAAACGTGGCAATTAACACATCGCTGGCACAAGCCACGACCTGATGTTTAAATATCCCTTTTTTCCAAGATATATGCTGTCACAAGGAACACCTGTATTTTACTTTCTCCCCTGCAATTAGCACATTAATCAATAAACCATATTTCACCTTTAAAAGCCCTTGGGGTTCACAGAAATTTGGGGGATGCTGAACCAGGCAGGCCCACCTCTCTCTGAAAAAAATCTCCCCCAGCCACGGCCTTTTTAAAAATTCCTCTCCGGTTTTTCATTTCAAGTGACATTTTATTGGAAAGGCTTTTAGCATATTACATCTCAGACTGAGTAAGTCTCTGGATATTGTTAGAAAATTAATAAGGAACGTGAACAGCTTCCTGTGCCATGTGTGAGCGATAAACAGGCAGCAAACCCGGCCTCCTCCCCTCCCTGCCTGTGAATTGCTCTGCTAAAAATAAAGGCAATGACAGAATTTCGGGACTGTATGACAAGAGGAGCCCTTCAGTCACTTGCAGCCGAGAAAAGCAAGTGGCAAGTTTCCTCACAGATGACATTTGGAGGTGCTCTCAGCGCTCTCCCGCTCTCCCTTGGATTAATGGGAAATGGCACTGAATCCAAGCAGGCTGATCCTTGTGCTTCCAGAAAAAGCCAGCAGGGAATTGCGGGTTCCCTCAGTGGCATTTGCTCTGCCATTGGTGCCTTCTCTCCTCCTCACCCATGTGCCTCCTTAGGTGTTATTTTCTTAAGCCTCGCCCGTAAATCATTAGCTGCTGGTTTTTAGGGAGGTGGATAAACAAGGACTGAGCCCAACACGTTTAATTGCATTTGTAACAGGAGCTGGCTTTGGATACCAGGCTGCATTTTAATTATTCTCAGGAATGTTTGCCTTGACGTCCTCGGATTCATCTAGTGCTGAAAAATAACCCCCCAATCGCTGCAGCACCAACGCAGGCTCTGCCTTTTGGGAGATGTTACGTTGGATACATGGCAGAGAAATGCTCTGAGAAGAATAAATAACTCAGGAGGCAGGAAATGTTATGGAGGCACCTTTATTTCTCAGTCTAATTCAGCTTCGCTATTAGGG
This sequence comes from Scytalopus superciliaris, assembly GCA_013400415.1. Lineage (NCBI taxonomy): Eukaryota > Metazoa > Chordata > Aves > Passeriformes > Rhinocryptidae > Scytalopus > Scytalopus superciliaris. Next base: position 11,812 of record VXBX01002267.1, on the reverse strand, counting down.
GAGGAATAAAACCCAGTGCAGTTATTTATTGCCTGATATAACTGGGCAGTGTGGAGCTGTATCCATGTGGACAGCTGGATGTATTGCTAACAGCCAAGCCAGAAAGGCTTAATTGCTTTCGAGATGGAGCTCAATAACTTTATGAAAGATTAAAGGAGGTTGTGTCTGTAAAACAGGGATGGTGGAGCTGCAGTCAGTGACCCTGGAGATTCCTCTCCCTCCTCCACAGCTCCTGATCCGTGAGGGAAGGACTGTCAGTACCGTGTCAGATCAGTGAGCTGCATCTTCTGCTGCTCCAGCCTCAGCTGTCACCTGCTCCTGCAGCTTTAGAGGGAGTAAATGAAACCCGTAAATAAATAAAAATTGGGATTTTTTTTTTTTTTTTTAGGGGGAATTCCTCCTTTGCCCCTACTGAAACGTGGAGTGTTAATCAGTTCTTGTAGCAAATGGCTCAGGGAGAGCATTATCAGGGAATCAGGGAATGATTTGGGTTGGAAGGGACTTTAAAGCTCATCTCGTTCCATGGGCAGGGACACTTTCCACTGAACAGGCTGTGCCAGAGGAAAGGGGAGATCCTCATTCCCTCATGGCACCTGAAAGGAAACAATAGAGGACTGCAGGGATTGGGAAGGGAGGGAGGATTGAAGGGATGGGGAATCAAGGGAGGACTGCAGGGATTGGGAAGCAATGCAGGACTGCAGGGATTGGGAAGCAAGAGAGGATTGCAGGGACTGGGAAGCAAAGGAGGATGGCAGGGATTGGGAAGGGAGGATTACAGGGATTGGGAAGCAATGCAGGATTGAAGGGATGGGGAAGCAATGCAGGACTGCCATTGACACCCAGGTCTAAAGGTGTCCTGGCAGAGGTTCATCTCACCTTCTCCCCCTGCACAGACAAAAGGGCATCTCCCCAAAACTTGGAGCTTTAATTCCCAGCTCTGCTGTGAGGTTTCAATGCCCATCCATCACTAAGACCCAGAGCTCAGGGTTTCAGGGGGTCTCTGCGAGTGGGACAAGCCCAGAGCCACCAAACTCGTTTGGAAAACCCTCTAATTTACAGGAATTTCCTGCAGAGCTGCCCCAGCCCTGGGCAACAACAGCACAAGGACGTGGAGCTGCTGGAGCGAGTCCAGAGGAGGCCCCGGAGATGCTGCAGGGCTGGAGCCCCTCTGGGATGGAGCCAGGCTGGGAGAGCTGGGGGGGCTCCCCTGGAGAAGGGAAGGCTCCAGGGACACCTGAGAGCCCCTGGCAGTGCCTAAAGGGGCTCCAGG
>VXBX01002267.1:0-10272 GCA_013400415.1 Scytalopus superciliaris | reverse complement strand
CGGGAGGGGTTGGTTCGCTCCGGTTCGCCCTTATCCCTGTGGGAATGGGGTAATGGCCTGGGCTCACCTTCTGCCTCGCGGAGGGGCTTTTAGGGGGGGGTTCGTACTCGGCAGAGAAAGGGGGGCCCCGGCTGAGCTGAGCCCCGGCCTCCCCCACCTGCTCCAGGGGTCGGTCTGGGCCTTCTGTTTCCTACAGTGTCCCTTCCCATCCCCCTGCCCCGTCCCTTCCCATTCCCTGCCCTGTTCCCCTGGGAGAAGGGGGGCTGTTACTGGTCTGAACCTTCCTCCCCTCCTGGGTAAAAGGTGTGTGTTCTGTTGTTATCCTACTTATAATATAATAATTATAAATTATCCTGTTCACTTTGTGCCTTACTCTGCCCTGGAGAGGGGTGGGTGTTGCTGGCTGGGTTATTGACCCATCTGGGACAGAGGGGCTGCAATCATGGAATGGTTTGGGTTGAAAGGGATATTAAAGATCTCCCATTCCCACCCCCTGCCATGGGCAGGGACACCTCCCACCAGCCCAGGGTGCTCCAAGCCCCATCCAACCTGCCCTTGGACACTGCCAGGGATCCAGGGGCAGCCACAGCTTCTCTGCCCAACCTGGGCCAGGGCCTGCCCACCCTCCCAGCCACCAATTCCTTCCTAACATTAATCTGAGTCTCTCCACTTTAAATGTCAGTGTGTTCTCCCTATCACTCCGCTTGTCTAAAAAGTTGCTGCTCTTCTTCTTTATAAACCACCATTAAATCCTGGAGGGTCCCAGTGAGGTCTCCCTGGAGCCTTCCCTTCTCCAGGCTGACCTGGAGTGGTCCTTTGGAGCCATCCATGGCCTGGCAGGGCTCAGACACAGCTCTGTGCACTCTGCTCTGTTCATGTCAGTGCTGCAGACTGGGCAGACATCTCTGGAGATCCTGTCCCATCCCATCCTGCCACCTCCACATTCAGGAGTCACTGCCTTCCTGAACTTGCCTCTTGTCCTTGTTGGACACTTTGGGCTGGAGATGTTTATGGATCTCAGCTGTGTGGTAGGAAAGGTACACGAGGACAACCCAAAATGAAATGTCAGAAAGTGGTGGTTGCTCCAGAGCAGTGAAGGAACTCAGAGGTGCAACAGCAACCAGTTTTAGATGCCACATCAACTGTTAGAAACGTTCCCTGGGAAGAACCATGGATGGGTAGAGGTTCAGCCTTACCAGGAAAAATAACAAAAATTAAATCAAAGAGTGGAAACTGCCATGGGAACAAATAGGATGTGTTAAAGGCATGTCTGACTTTAATGAACTTTAAAGAACTCAGTGTAGTCTTAATTCAGTTTCCAAAAACCTTCTGCAGAAGGACCTTCACTGTGTGTTTTCAGGCAGGACAGTTTGCCACAGATAGCAGGGATGGTTCTTAAACTGCTGCTTGTTGTTATATATATATTTAAATAGAAGTAAAGTTCATTTAAGTGCTGACTTACAGGCTAATTTCAGAGTCAGGTTAGTGATTGTTGTGTGTGATGTTATAAACCAGTGAGTTTACCTCCTGCTGCTTGTTTCACCTTTCTGTTCCTCCCAGGTGAGGGTATTTTGACCCTTTTAGGGTGTCAGGCTGTGTTGTTTTTTTGGAGGCCGTTGCTTCCCTCTCTGGGTTTGTTTTGCTCTGGGGTTTCAGTGCTGCTCTGACAACCTGAGCTCAGCTCTGGGAGTTGCAGATGGAGCTGAGCCAAGCTTGTTCCTCCCTTACTGCTGCTCTGGGTCCAGGGGATGCAGGAGCAGCCAGAGTAACCCAGGAAGGATCTCCTGCCTGTTTGTGCTGTTTCTAATTTTATCACACTTTGTCCATTTCTTCTTTCATTTTTTTTTTTTTTTCATTATGAGCATGATTTAATCAAGGTTTTTAATTCTACGTTTAGGTAAACATAAGGATTACAAATAAGATTCAGGAGGATCAAGTTTTCATTCTTAAATGCTGCAAATTGATGGCTTCGTTTCAGAAATGTCCATTATTCCTTGAAATTCTACTTTCTCCCTTTTTAAAGCTGAGTACAAACACCAGACTAAGGTACCTACTGAGAGAGGTACCCTTGATTTCAGTGGTGATTTAATGTGGAAAAGATAAGGGGATGAGCACTTTTTTAAAACCCAGAGGACAGTATGATACAAATTGGGAATAGTAGTGGAAAAAAATAATAAATTAAAAATCAGGGAATACTCAGAGCTTTCTCAGTGGCCCAAAGCTGAGAATATAAAGTAGTTGAGCTTTTCATTGTTAAAAAAAAAAAAATAAAAATTCAGGAGCACTGTTAAGTGCTCATATTGAAGGTAGGATTTGCACAGCAAGGAATTAAGGGGTTTTTGCACAGGTGGCAGAGCTTCACAGGGTGAAGCTAAATTTCCTGTGCAGATTGATCCTTGGAGGGGAATTACTGGCTTTGGTTGTTGGCTGTGGGGTTGTTGAAGTGGCTGTAGGAGTGTTAACTGTGGTGTGTTGTTACCCAGCTGAAATTAGGCTTCATCAAGGCTCCCTTTCCCAGGTGAGCTTTGAAGGTCCCTGTTCTTTGAAACCCAAAATAACCAGCTTAGAATTAATAGAAAGAGCTTCAATTGCAGAGGACTGGAGTAAACCAAAAACTCATTTAGATGTTCCTCCTTACCCCTGGGGCACAGGCTGCCACTCAGGGGCACCTTGGCCAGCTGGATTAATGTCCCAGGGGAATCTCCTGAGCTTTAGCTGTGGAAAAAGAAGAGCCTTTGTTTTTGAGGGATGAAAGAGCAGAGCCTAAGGACCCTGTGGGCAGCAGGGGCAGTGTGAGCTGGCAGTGCCCTCTCTGCAGCAAGCAGGCTGCGTTCAGGAAGGGAAAACTGGCAGCTGGAGGGAAAACATTCCATCCTTGGCCACAGCTGGATTGTCTCTGGAGGAGGAGGATGAGGCTGTGCTGCTTCCCTGCCAGAGCAGGGGGTAGAGGAGGCAGAGGAAGGCTCTTGGAGGAGCACGGCCATGGGACAAGCAGCAGTGGTGAGGAGAAATTCCAGCTGGAAACAAGGAAGTCAGCTTTTATGAAGAGGATGGTGAAGTGCTGGGCCGGGATATCACAGTGGTGGCAGCACCTGGATCCTTGGAAATAGTCACAATCCAGCCTTGGAGTTAGCCCAGCTTTGGGCAGGAGGTTGAACCAGGTGACCTCCAGAGTTACTCTGGGATGACAGGAATAAAACCTGTGCTTCAGGCATTGAGGGGCATTTCAGTGATGAGCTTTCACATTGCCCTGCAGTGCCCTGTTCCCTGGCTGTGGACAGGGAATTCTCTCTGCCTGGGAAGCCTTGCATTCCTAGGAAAAGCAGGTCTGCAGTACCTGATTTCCCACTTAATTTGGGCCACTCCCTAAATCTGTTGATGTGACAAACTTGTCAGTGGAAACTGATGTATTTAAGACATTCAGAATAGCCAGTCCTTGCAAGGTCACGTTATGTAAACATCCAGGTTCACCTTTCCTGGGATGTTTTCAGCTCATCCCTGACAGTTTATTGTGTCATTAATCAGCACTTGAGATCTGTCTGATCTCCGATGGACCTTCAAAATAACACAAAGTAACCCAGGTCAGAATTTACCAGATCTACTGATTGGAGGGAATTTTGAGAGGGAATGGTTTGGGTCTGGAAAGCACTTGCTGAAAAAAACAAGGTACAGATTAATTAGTGTTTCTCATACCTGATTGCACTAAATCATCGTTACGTTTTTCTGACTAATATTTTGGAAGTCTTTGTTGCACATTCATAGATGAACTTCTAGTTTGCAGACAGTGGGAATTTTGTTACTCGTTTCAGTAGCTGGACTTACATGCTAATGATTTTCATCCAATTTGTGGTACTGGGCTTCTGGCCAAAAAAGAGAAAATGTAGAACCTTGCTCTGTGCTTGAATGAGACTCATGGTTTTTTTTTTAGTCTGTGTTCTGACACACTAAGCAGGGTTGATAAGGACTATAAAGCCCCAGTAAATGGAATTATTGGGTTATCATGAAATCCAGTGGCATTTACGTGGCATTAAGGGAGTTCTGAGTCTGTGTGTGGCCTCTGAAGTGCTTTTGCCCCACAGTTGTTTGCTGTTGCTTGGCTGTTCTTTCCAACCTGATAATTGCTCCATGAAATGAGCAGGTTGGGATGAGACACTGTGACCTACATTCCAGATGTTCTGGCTAAATAGTGTCTTTAATCCTCAGGCACAGAGTGGCCAATTCCATGTTTTACCAGGTGGGTGGGTGCCTGTTTTCCCATGTCCCTTTGTTCCTTGCCCTCAGCTGTGGGGCTGCTGGCTCCAAGTGGCATGGGGCTCACACTGCCCTGGGGACAGGGGATGGAGCAGCTCCCACCTTCCCTGCTCCTGCTTCCAAAGGCTTCCTAAGCCAGGGAGAAAGCCTGGATGGACCGGAAAGCTTCAATTAGGTGTTACTTGTGACAGCTTCTCTAGTTTTTGAGTTATTGCCACAGGCAGTTTGACCATAAACTAACGGACAAATGAAAACCAGGGCCTTTGACAAGGTCTCTCCTTCCAGGTAACAAGAGACAGGACAAGAGGAAACAGCCTCAGGTTGTGGCAGGGGAGGTTTGGATTGGATATTAGGAAAAATTGATGCCTTGAAAGGCATGCTGATGACACCAAGTTAGGAGGGAGGGAGTGTCAACCTGCTGGAAGGCAGGAGGGCTCTGCAGAGGGACCTGGAGAGACTGGAGGGATGGGCTGATTCCAGTGGGATGGAGTTCAATAAGGCCAAGTGGCAGGTCCTGCACTTTGGCCACAACAACCCCATGGAGAGGCACAGGCTGGGGACAGAGTGGCTGGGGAGCAGCCAGGCAGGGAGGGATTTGGGGGTTTGGATTGGCAGGAGGCTCAGCATGAGCCANTAACCACCTGAAGGGGAGTTATAAGCCAGGGGAGGTTGGTCTCTTCTCCCCTCAGTCAGCAATAGGACAAGGGGGCTTGAGCTCTGCCAGGGGAGATTTAAGTTAGATACTAGGAAAAAATCCTTTCCAGAGAGAGTGCTCAGGCATTGGAATGGCCTGCCCAGAGAGGGGGTGGATTCACCATGCCTGGAGGTTTTTAAACTGAGATTGGCCGTGGCACTGAGTGCCCTGATCTAGTAAAGGACTGAAGTTGGACCAGGGGTTGGACTTGATGATCTCGGAGGTCTTTTCCAACCCTATTGATTCTATGATTCTATGTCAAGCACTGGCACAGGCTGCCCAAGAAGGGGTGGAATCACTATCCCTTGGAAGTGTTCAAAAAAACATGTGGATGTGGCTCTTACAGACACAGTTTTATGGTGGACCTGGCACTGCTGGGTTGATGGTTGGACTTGATGCTCCAAGAGGTCTTTTCTGACCTTCCCCCTTCCATGAAACCACTTGAAATACAATGTTAAGAGAATACCCAGGAAAATTGATTCCCAGCCATTTAATTATCCTCTTTGAGAGGGTAAGTGTTGCAGTAGCTCAGGGGGCGGTGGAGTTGGTTTGTACTGGGACCTCAGAAGAGTTTTTGATCTTGGGAGGAACTGAGAGAATATGCAGCAAATTTGGAAGGCTTTTCAGGTACAGGTTTTGGTGGTTTTTCCTTGTTGCCTTCAAGTATTTTCCTTGCTGAATCCCATGAATAGCGAGTGGTGAGACTTAGGAAATAAGTGATAAATGCTCTGGATAATGGTGCCAGGATTGGGAATGTTCTTGACAAAATGGGGAAAAAATAAGTCCTTGAAGTTGTCAAATTGGAGTCCAGCAATGTTAATTGATTGCCTAATTCGGTGTAAAAGCTCCCTGGTGTTGTTGGAGAAGTTGGTCCTGAACTCCACTGCCTGTTTTTGCAAGGGCTGGTGATTCTGCAGCTGCTTGTTCAGGAGGATGAGGAGGCTGAAACACAGGTTTGTATGCAATTAATCTGGCCATGTAGCTCTGGTTCTTAGGAAGGAGAAAGGAGCTGAAGTGTTTAGAAGAATTTCTAGTGTGTTTCTGATATTTTGGGAAGATCAGATTGTTAATCATCTTGGGAATTCTCTTTCCCATGTCGCTCCAGATTTTTTTACTTTTGTTCTCCTGGGTTCTATTGTGTGATATTTTTACTGGGATGTTTTAGAGGTCTGTGGGGCAGAATAAAGTGAGAACTAACCTGGCTATTCAAACTTTCAGTAGTTCAAAACTGAACATTGTTCCTGTGTCAGTTCAGAGCCAAACAGGAGCTGCTGTTCCAACTGTTCCATTTTCTGGCACTGTGTTGTGTGGGGGTGGTTGTAGTTCAGCTTTATTTTTGTCTTTCCCCCTCTTTTATGTATTTAGCAGCAAAACTGAACTTTTGATGTGCTCGATTTCAGGAAGGAAAAAAAAAAAAAAAAACCTTGTTAAGTTTTCTTCATTTGAGTTTAATTACATGGAAGCCCTCAGAGATGATTATACTAATTTACTAAATCCTTATTTCCCCCTTGCAGCAGCTTTGTTACCTGTACCCTGGCACACACCATGCAAATCCCTGCCACTGTGTTATTTCTTTAATGCTGCTCTTTGGAATGAGGATTTCAAATGAAATAATGAGGCAGAATGTGCTGTTGCCTCTTTGCTTCCTTCCAGCTGCTCCCCCCGGGAGGGTCCCTTGGAAAGGAGGGATCAGTCCCTTTGTGGTGGGTCTGGTGAGAGTTGCTACTTGGGAATTTTGGCATTTGCTCTGGGCAAACACAGGTTGAGCTCAGGACCAGCAGGAGAATCGTGCTCATGTGGGTGGTGTTTGACTTCAGGAAGGGATCAGCTTTCCTTCAGATTCTGTTTTGGTGGAGTTGCCAGCCCTGGAGGTGCCCAAGGAATCACTGGCCGTGGCACTCAGAGCTCTGGGCTGGGGGACAAGGTGGGGGTTGCTCACAGGTTGGACCCCACGGTCTTGGAGGGCTTTTCCAACCTCAGTGATTCTGGGAGTCTGTTACTTCAGTCTCTCCTGCATGGTTGGATCAGCTTGTGATCCACTTCAGAGCATAAAATGTGGATTAAATGGAGTTGTGGATAAGTGCAGATGTGTAAAACTTGCATTATTTTGTTGTCTTTGAAGGAAATTTCGCAAGAGCAAACTCTAAAGGAGGTCTTAGGTTTTTTTCTGCGAGGATTTTATGAAATATATTGTTATCATAAAGAGTTTGGGTTGGGAGGACCTTAAATATCATACTCTGCCCTGGAGAGGGGTGGGTGTTGCTGGCTGGACAGCATCTGGGACAGATGGGGCTGCAATCATGGAATGGTTTGGGTTGGAAGGGACCTTAAAGATCATCCCATCCCACCCCTGCCATGGGCAGGGACACCTCCCACCAGCCCAGGGTGCTCCAAGCCCCGTCCAACCTGCCCTTGGACACTGCCAGGGATCCAGGGGCAGCCACAGCTTCTCTGCCCAACCTGGGCCAGGGCCTGCCCACCCTCCCAGCCACCAATTCCTTCCCAATATCCCATGTAACCCCATACCCTGTCCTTTTGAAGCCATTCCCCCTTGTCCAGAGTCCCTGCTAATAACAAATAACCAGTGTGGGAGCACCATGGGCGTGTGATGCAAACATTTATTTAATATCTTATTTCACCTTCTCATTTAATGCCCTTGGCTTGTGTTGCCATAGGGTGTCCTGTGTGACTTTCCCATGTAACCTGCAGGCAAAGCCAGATGAGATTTTTGGAGCATTGAATAAAAAAAAAAAGTGCATTTTTTGGTTATATCAAACCACTCAGGTGTCAGCTCTGCTGCTTTTGTTTCACACCGAGTTCTCTGTGCTTAGTAAAAGGGGGGAGAAACATTTATTTTATATATTTATTTATGCCATGAGTACTCAGAGCAGTGTTTTAATTCCTTGTGCCCTTCCAGGGGATGGAGTGTTTGAGCCCCTGGGATGTCCCAGCACTCAGGAGCCTCCCCAGGTTTGCAGTTTGCAGTAGTGACATCAGAACTCCTCGGTGTTTCCTGACCCATTTCTTCCTGAGAAATCCACACATGGGCCAGCCTTTGGTTTTCCCAAAATAAGGCTCGTTGGATTTGCTCCAAGTTCTGGTGTGAGCTGAATGAATGTGTTTTGAAACCTGGAAGTGTGAAGGGAGTTTTTCTGGGAAAGAATTCCCTCAAAGGGGAAGCTCAGTTGCTCTTTTTCCTTCTATAATCTTCGTTTTCATCCCAATTTGCCCGGGACTCGTTCAAATTAAATTCCCTCTCCAAGGAATATTCTTACTGACTTCAGTTGATATTGACAGTGAACTGTGATTATTTTTTTTTCCCATTCTATAATAAAATATTGTGATAAAGATTAAGAGGAGAAGCTACAAATAGACAAAACCTGCTCAGACTGTTTTTCATCATGTTTTTCAACACCAGATGGGTTGAAACCATAAGGAAAAAGTCTCAAATTCCAAGTTTGCCCTTGAGGTTCAGTGAAATCCTTATCTTGGCCATATTTTCTTTCCACTGCCAGTGAGTTTTGGTTTTTCCTGGAATCAGGGTAGCCAGTGGGCTTTGGGAACTGAAGGGTTCTCTCCACGGGAGGTGGTTCCTCTCTGTGCTGTGCTGGAGGGAGAGTCTGTGATGGGAACAGGGTTGTGATTGAAGTGCCTGACAGGAATGTGAGTAATTAAACAGTTTGGAGAGAGAGAGGAATTGCTCAAGAAGGTCATTTTGAAAGGGGGAAAACCGGGAATAGCAGCACGTGCAGTTTGGTTGTGTTGCCTTTGTTCATCCTGCAGGGGGATGAGTTGGGAAGAGTCTTTTGTGATCAGTAATAAACATCATCCCTGGGATTCTGTAGCTTTGGAAACCTGGAGAACAAAGATTCCTGCTTTCCAGGAATCCTCGAGTGGTTTGGGTTGGAAAGGACCAATCCTTCTATACAATCTTCAAGCAAGCCTAGTTAATTTCTAGATTATAATTAGGCAATACCTGCCACGCTTTGAGGGCAGGAATTGCAGTGAAATTGGATTCCTGCCTGGAAAAGCAGTTGTAACATTGATTTATTCCCACAAATTCCAAGTGATTTACTTGACCTGTGTGGGAAAACTGTGGCACGTTTTCATTCCAGGGGTGCTGTTTTGTGGGAGGAAAATCAGGGTGTTTGAGGGGGGTTAAAGGAAAAAGCTGGAATGGGAATCCCATCTTTTCCCTGCAGCTTCCAGGGAGGAGAGTGGGGGAGAATTAGGGAGGGAGCAGTTGGGGGTCCAGAGGCAAGTTTGGCATTAGAAGTTAAGCTCTGCATGTCCTCAGCCTTAATAAGGATGAAAATAAGCTATTCCCTGGAAACTTGGATGCCTGGGAATTGGGAATTAGGGAGAAGGGCCAAATTAGGTGCCAACAAGGTGAGGATTTCAGGTGTCTCTTGACCAGGTTGAGCCAAAATCAAAGAAAGGGATTTTTTCCTCATCTGAAACTTGGAAATCCACTGTCTCCAGGGCAGAACTGATGGGTTCTTTGGGATGTAACAGCTGGATAAAGATTGATTTGTGATGGCTGTAATTTATTAATTACATTAATAAACAAAAGAGTGAATGCCCTTTCTGAGATTCCAGAATGGATGAGCAGTTTTGTAATAAATTTTAAAATATCTGGAGCTTTTTATTCCCATCCTTTCCAGCTTTTTAGTGCACAGGACCCAGAATTCAGATGTCAGCTGATCCAGGAGGGAATATTCACACTTAAGGAAAATAATCTAAAATACTGAATTTTGAAGGGTTTTTTTACATTCAAACAGGGCTGATTTCTGGACTTTTCCCTCTTTCAGTCTGGAAATCCTTTTCTCTGCCCTTCACATGTGAATTCCCACATCCTGGATCACTGTAATTCCCAGGGCAGGCAGGCAGTGGATCCCTAATTCCTGGAGCAGCTGGAGGTGACAGGGAGCATTTCTGTGCTCCAGAAATGTCTGTTTTCCCAATTATAATCCATCCTGTGGGAACATTCCTGACTGTGCTGGCTGGGAAAAGCTACTCCAGCCACTCTGACCTCAGGAATGGGATGTCAGAGAGGAGAAATTTCCTTTGGAGTTCAGGAACAGCTTCCTCTGGTACCTTGTGGGGAAAAAAAATCAATGTTACAACTGCTTTTCCAGGCAGGAATCCAATTTCACTGCAATTCCTGCCCTCAAAGCGTGGCAGGTATTGCCTAATTATAATCTAGAAACTAAGTAGGCTTGCTTGAAGATATTTACATGAGGTGGCTTTTAAAATGTGAGTTTATAACAGTGATGTAAGTAAAACTCTGGGTTTAATAAAATCATAAATAAATTATATATATATAT
>VXBX01002266.1:94857-108835 GCA_013400415.1 Scytalopus superciliaris | reverse complement strand
AAATCTTCGTTCGCAAAGCCTAACCATGATGAGATGTGGCACTTAGGGACATGGTTTAGTGGTGGGCTTGGCAGAACTGGGTTAACAGTTGGAGTTGATGATCTTAGAGGTGTTTTCTACCATAGCCAATCCTATGATTCTAACCATGGCCTGGGGACCTATAACCATGTAATTATTGCTGTGACTTTTATGTTTCTGGAGAATAATGTTTCCACAGTGTCATGGTTTTGGCTAGGACAAAGTTAATTTTCTTTCTAATATCTGCTGAAGTTCTGTGTCTTGGATTTAGGATGAGAATAATGATGACACACTGATGTTTTAATGGTCGCTGAGCAGGGGCTTACATTAATTGAAGAACTCAGCTTCTCATGCTGTCCTGCCAGTGAGTAGGCTCTGGGGCACAAGAAGCTGTGAGGGGACACAGCTTGGACAGCTGATCCCAGTAGACCAAAGGACATTTGAGACGCCATACTCAGCACATGAACTGGGGGGAAAAGTGGCCAGGAATCTAGTGCTTGGGAACATGCTGGGCATCAGTTGATTAGTGGTTAGCAATTGTTTTCATTTGTATCACTTGTCTTCCTTGGGTTTAATTTCTCTCTCTCTCTCTCTCTCTCTCTCTCTCTAATAATTTTATGTCAATTATTAAACTGTTCTTATCTGAACTCCCTTTGTTGCCCCACCCCAATGGGGCATGCAGTGAGCAAGCAGCTGTGTGGTGCTTAGTTGTTATCTGGGGTTAAACCTCAACACAGAAATTAAGTCTGAAGTGTATTTTTCTCTTACCTACAGGTTAGAGACAGGAAAAGATAACAAAGACACTCTGATATACCCTTGCTAAAAAAAGACTGTGTTTGATTTGCTTGTCTGACAGTTCAGGAACTGAAGGAAATTTTGGCATTGAAAACCTAGTGCATCAGAAAAAAGACAAAAAAATTATAAATCTGACAGTAACAGTGAAATAATTGGGACAGCTAAAAAAAACAAGAGAAAATTTAGGCAACTGTTGTAAGGAGAAGATATATTCAGTAAAGACAGGGAGGAAAGCCTAAGACTTTGTAGAAGTCTGTGTTTTCTTAGATTAGCATACATGAGATCCAGTACCCTTGAACTGGGCCAAAACTAGCATTATATCAAACAACTCTTGTATATTAATTACACCATTTTAAAATACATTTCTGAATTATTTTTTTCCTGGTATGCATTTACTTGTAATTTCTTTTTACCCCAAAACCAAATTTAGTCTAAATTTTCCACTTGTATCATGCAGAAAGAGCTAGGAATGGAGACTCCAGAAACTGCCTAAACTGATAGTTGTATTAGTACACTTCTTGATTCATTCTTCATAATGCTGAAAGCCCTGTTTACTCTTACAATTTCTCCTTAGTCTTTTTTTGACAAGGGATGGGCTTTGTTGCTAAACAATCCCACTAAAAAGCTTGTTTTTTTGTACAAGTCAGTATTACATAGAACAAACCCAAGAATTTATTAGTTCTTAATGAATTGCATGCAGATACTAATATAAATAGGGTAGATTTTTTTAATTGACAAAGGTTTAGTGGAGAATAACTGACAGTCTGGAAGGTAGGAACTGTAAATAAACTGGGAATGCAGTCAAAACCAACAGAAGGTTGTTATGGATTTAAAATCTTGGAATTTTTCTTTCATCTACCAACCCTGTGCCTCAGAGGGATCACCTCCTCTCTCTTTTTTATCAACCATGGAACCAGGAAAGAGACTGCCTGCCCCATGGGAAAAAGAGTTCCACCTGGTCCCCTCATGAACTGCTAACAATGGATCATTTGCAGTAGCTGCCTGAGGCACACCCGACTCCTCAGGCTACAAGCTGGGTGTTTGGGAACTCCTGTAAGATAAGAAAGGTTTCCTGTCTTCACATCAGTGACTCAGTGTGATAACGCCCCTTGGAGAGCCATCAGCACCTCCACACCCAGCCTGAGGGGTCATGTCTGCTAATGGGCCATCAGGGATTCCAAAAATATGTCAGAGTGTAAATCACCCATTGTGAAACTCCCCGCCCTGGGGGGAGGTACTGGGCACTCCCACCTGAGCCTAAGCACATATAAACTGGGGTTTTGGGACTGGTTGGGGGCTGATCCAGAGGAGGACCAGAGCTTCAGCAGGACTGCAACTGCCACTCTCTACCGGACCGGGACCATCCGCTTCACTGACAGGTTTCTTCTTTCCTTTTACTTTCTACCTAGGAGGGCCAGGTGGTACTCAGCACAGGGGTTGACAATTACTATTTTGTTTGTGCCCCAGGCTGCTGGGACACACACCCTTTTTTGTGGGTTAAAGGGACTTCTCCCTCTGTACCCTTGTACTGATTGTGATTTTTTTTTCTTTTTTTTATTAAATTATAGTTCTGATTTATAATCTGTTTGTGAATTAGATTTGTTTCTCCTGCCGGTTTATCTTTAAACCAGGACAAAGGTATATAGAGCTGGGAAGTTAAAGGTGTGCATAATAACAGCTGAAGAGAAAGAAGAACTGAGTTTCTACACAGTAGCACATACTATCTGAAGGTGCACTTAGCCTACTGTTCATAATTACTGTTATTAATGAAGCTGACATATTTAAAGCATGTTAAAAACAGCATCTCAATTATTGTTCATTTCTCAAGCATGAAACAACTATTAAAACATGACTAAAAAGCATATGTCCACAGCCAGAGGAGACTGGGAATGTTGCCTAGGTAATAAAATGGAAATGCCAGACTCTTTGATGTGCCTTTTGTGTCTTTTCCCTCTGGGCACACATGCAGAATGTACATTATTGTTCTCTATGGCACTGACACTTTTCCTTGTAGACACTTTCCAATTTTGGACTTATTTAGAAATTGTTCAGTGACAGTCATCCCAGATGGGCAGCTAACCAGCAAGTGGCAACAGATTAAACCAAAAAGTGTGTTGTGTTTTTCTATGCTGAACAAAGTAGAACATTGTTCCTCCTAACAAAAGGAAAAAAAAAAAACCAAGAAAATAGAATAAAAAAAACTCCCGACAAAATAAAAACAAAAGACTGAACAAAACCCCAACCAAAACCAGTTCAATATTTGAAACTCTGTCTCTCACACTACATATATATATATATATATTAGGACTAAGCTAATTTTAATGTTAAATTTCGTATTTCTAATGTTATTTTTTGAAGTGTTGCATGTATTTTATTTTACTCTTCAAACATTAAAAGCAGAAATCATTTTATGACATGAATCTTACATGAGAAATGGCTAAGTTTTGCAGATTCTAAAACAGTTCTACAAAGTCCATAGTGTGGATACTTGTTTCAAAGAACATTTCAGATATAGCATAGCAAAAACATGTGTGAGATGAGGGAAATATATAATACCAGTAACTATTAGAGTTATTTATTTTAGGAAAGTTTAATGCATTTGTGCTGCAATTAAGATGGAACAGTATAGGCACTCATAAACTGCAAGAAAGCAGACCAACTGAAAACTTTTTCAATCCTCCACCAGGAGGATTTTTTTTTTTAATTATTTTTATATCTTGGTGATTGCATTTGAGTGAAACTGGAACAGCAAGGTTCTTGAACACTACTCAGCACCTGATGCATCAAGGAACACGTATCAAGAAACAAGATATTTTTGTCCTTAGTACTCAGAATCAAGGAACTGGAAATACCTCCTTACTATGATTTTATTTCATATCACTAACTGAACTACATCAAGACAGATGTTCCACTGAGATACAAGTCAAGCTTGTCACACTGTGAAGCTGCCTAAAGCATCTAGTCGTTCACCTTTCAAAGAAAATGCACTTTCTTTGATATCTGCCAGTGCAGTGCTAACAACTAGCTGATTCCTTTATGGTTCAATTTCAGTTCAATATTGTACCTCTGCCAACAGGTAGATTGTCAGTAAGAACAATCTGAATTTATTCTCTGATGTATTTAAGGGTGTGGGACAACAAGCAGAATTTTTTAGAAGCATGAATGCTGAGTTTCTTTTGTGGTATGACATGGACTGTTACAGACCAGTAAGACTTAAACCTTTTCAATCACTTGGTGTATTTCATCTGGCTCTGTTAAATGGACTACTGATTTTCTAGTAGGCACAAAATCAGACAAACATGGATAGTATTTATAGGCAATCAGTACATTTACACTTAATTTGAGTATCTCAGCTGACTAATGAGGAACAGACTTAAAGCCAGAGATTTCCAAGCTGTTGTCCACTGAGATCACAAACTGCTGTTTCAGAAGACTTGTCCTTTAGGAATCTTTTATGAATCTTTATGAATTAAGAATTGTGGTCAATGGCGCATTGTTCACATGGAGACCAGTGATGAGTGGTGTCCCTCAGGGCTCAGTACTGGGGCTGATACTGTTAAACATCTCTGTTGGCTGTGTGGATGGTGGGATTGAGTGCACTCTCAGCAAATTCGCTGATGACACTAAGCTGTGTGGTGCAGTCAACACACTAGAGGAAGGGGTGCCATCCAGAGAGACCTTGAAAGGCCAAGAGGTGGGCCAATGCAAATGTCATGAAGTTCAAAGAAGCAAAGTGAAAAGTCCTACACATCGGTCATGGCAATCTCAGGCACAGCTACAGGTTGGGCAGAGATGTGACTGAAAGCAACTCTGTGGAGAAAGACTTGGGGGTGATGGTTGATGAAAAACTCAACATGAGTGTGTGAACTCACAGCCCAGAAAGCCAACTGTGCTGGGCTGCAGCAAAAGGAGTGTGACCAGCAGGGCAAAGGAGATGATTGTCCCCCTCTACTTTGCTCTCATGAGACCCCCACTTGGACTACTGTGTACAGTTCTGATGTTCTCAACGTAAGAAGGATATGAAACTGTTGGAGCAAGTCCAGAGGAGGGCCATGAAGCCTCTATGAAGATTAGAATACCTTCCCTAAGAAGATAGGTTGAGAATGTTGGATCTGTTGAGCCTGGAGAAGAGAAGGTTACATAGAGATCTCTTAGCAGCCTTCCAGTATCTGAAAGGTATCTACAGGGCAGCCAGAGAGGGACACTTCATTGGAATTGTAATGATAGGACAAGGAATAATGGATACAAATTGAAAGAGGTGAAATTTAGATATTAGGAAGAAATTCTTTACTCTGAGATTGGTGAGACACTAGAACAGATTGTCCAGGGAGGTTGTGAATGCCCCAGCCCTGGCAGTGTTCAAAGCCAGGTTGGATAAAGGCTTGAGCAACATGGTTTAGTGGGAGATGTCCCTACCCATGGCAGGAGGGGTTGGGATCTTTAAAGTCTATCCCAACTCTTTAACATTCTACAATTATATAATTCTATGATAATTTACTGGCCCAAACAACTTCAAAACAATCATGTGTTCCTATGTTCTTGTGATCTACAGTTCTTATGGTTCAGGCTCATTAGCGTTTTAGTTCAGCCCAGGACTATGATTTCGACATTAATTTCTCAGTGGTCCCCACTTAACTGTGCTTTTCTACACAGCGGTCTCAAGTGCACACAAATCCGATTACTTTTGAAAGAAACTGAAACAGAAGATGTGCCCACCTAATGTTCTCCAAAAGTTAAAAAAATAGCAAAACTCCCTTATATTATTTTTCCTATGCCTTTAAACCATGTCCATAAAAATTTATATTACTGTAGCAAAAGGTATATATTAAACTGTAAGTGCTTGGACCTGGTACAGGAGTCAAGCTTCTGCATTGCAGAATCATAAATCAGTAGACAGTGGAAGGGAGCTTTGGATATTGCCTAGTTCCCACCACTCTGCTTACAGGAGGGTCAATATAACATGCTGTTCAGAACCATATCCAGTTGGGTTTTTGATATATCCAAGGACAGATACTTCCTATCCAGGCAATCTATTCCAGAGTTACCTTTACAGTAAATAAGATTTTCCTTAAATTTAAATGGACATGCCATTATTTCAGTTTGTGCCCTTCGCCTCTTTGACTGGACACCACTATGTACTGAGAAGAGTGTGGCTCTGTCTTCTTTGTTTGCTGGTGTGCTGTATGGTTTAATGCACAGGTACTTCAGATGGTCTCACAGTTGGGCTCACTTCTCAGAAAAGGTGTGATAGTTTTCTCCATAATTCTGTTCTCTTGGCACCTCCTTATTTTTGTGTATGTACTCAGGCAGGCCCTTTGCAGCCCGTCTGTTGATGAGGAGGTCTTCCTAACCTAAATCCTCTGCACCCTTTACTTGACAACTGAGTCCATCACTTCTTTGCTTGATTTCAGTTGACCAATCTATTGTCAAAGATACTTTTGCCCCTTTTGATCAAGCCAATACCATATCTTCCTAGCCTCAATCCTGAGAGAAGGTCCCATGGTCCTGAAAGTTGAAACCCTGTTTGTAATGCCAGCTATGTAACTAGTTGCTGACCAACAACTGTTAAACAATTTATCCACACCTCTTAAGCCCTTTCCTCTCACTGGCAGGATTGTGGAGAAAACCACTGGGGTTCCCATGCTTCTGGAGATACGCAGTCACCTGTGATGTGTTACAAGTCTGGACTGGTACCTACATGGAAGAGTAGCAAGAGATGATAGTCCCAGTGATGGACAAGCCTTGTTAGCCTCACCATGACATCCAAAATCAAAGCCCTTGGAAAGCAGCAATCCTTCTTAAACAGCAGGTAGTATTGGCAGATGGGAGCCTTCAACCTCAGCATGGAGTACCCCAGTATTGTCACTCCTGCTTCTTTGTAGTGCTGCTGAGTGTCTCAGGCTTAGTTGGTTTGGACACTTTTTTGGCATAACTCCCAGTTCCTCATCTGCTACCAAGACAGTGAACCTGTTCTGCATAATTATTAAATAAAATATACGATAAAATTAATAAATTCTTTCCAAGTTCTGTTGCTTCTTGGTTTCACCTCAGGGGGATTTCAGATGAAAATCTCTTGTACATTCTTTTTTTTTTTTTTTTGTTCCCACTAGAGAAGGTCTTGTAATTCCTGAATTAAAAAAGATTATCTTAATTGGCATTTCTGAAATTATAACTGACATCTGAAAAAACAAGGGAGAAAACACAGATGCAATGCAAAGAATTGCTTCATTCTACTTATGTCTTCTTCCTTTTTTCTTTTTTTTTTTTTGGTTGCCATTTGACTGTTAGAAAGATTCAGCAGCAGATTTTGAATACCTCTTGCTGATTTGCTTAAGTTATCCTTGACAGAATAGAAACATCTGAGTTTTTCCTATGGGATATCTTTCTGTATTGGCAACATGTCATCTTGGCAGGATGTTACTCAGCAGATGATGACAAGAAATTTTAAGAGCAAATTATCTGGTTTTATATATGGAACACTAGTGAGATGAATAAAATTTTATGTTTGCTTTCTGCAAAAATCATCATAGTTATTTCAGTGAGGTAGTGCTTATCTCAAAAGATAAGGTGAAGATTCATGATACAAGATATTACATGTAATAAGTAACTGGGAAAATGAAAAGTCAAGGCATGGACTATAGATGAAAGAACACAAGCATTCATCAGATCATAAGTGAACAAGTAAGGTGCCTTTTTGTTGAGTGAAGCTGATTGTTTTACAAATTTCTGGGACCAATTGCAAGCACAGGCTCTTTATCCAGCTGCTGACCATATTGGATTAGAGACTCATACTCTTAGTAGAACTTAATCCTGCTGTAAAAGTGGAAATAGATTAAACCTATAATAACCAATAATATTGTTACTATATTAATATTAATATAGTAATATAATATTAATATACTATTTAATAAAAATTAAAGTTTTTAAGAACTGACTGCTTGGTGCTAATTCTTAACTTTTAAAATCCTGCCCTGAAAATAGTATGTTGTATACAACAGCAAATATTTCACAGTATTATTTGACTTAATAATAGTAGCTTAGCAACTTAGCTGTTCAGATGTGTTACTTTTGATGTAAGATACCAATTGTGATTGTGGTGCAAACTGCAGGTGTGGAAAGTTAAATACATTCTTAAAATTTTATGCCTTGGGATGTGGTAGGTACCTCTCAGAAACAAATGAAGAAGCATGGACTACTCTTGTGATGAGAGTTTCTAAGGACAAAATGAGACTAATGAAACAAGGAATAAAATATTAGTTAATTATATGCATATATATGAGTGACCTGTTTTGGGTGCTAAAATTGCTTAAGCAACAAGATGTCAGTTGGTTAGAGCATGGTGATAATAACACCAAGGTCATGGATTTGATCTCCATACAGGCCATTCAGTCAATAGCTGGACTTGTTGATCCTTGTGAATCCATTCCAACTCAAGAACATTCTGTGATTCTGATGTCCCAGGCCACTTGATCTTAAAGATCAGGAACAAGACCTAACATTGTTCAATTTATGATTTTAGAAGAATTTGGTTAATTTACATTAATATGGTGAAGCTTTTGCTTCAAATAATCTATTTTGCCTAAGGCTGAAACATATTTCATATGAACATGAAAAACAGTATTAGATGAAACATGAAGGATATGATGTCCAACTAGAACAGAATTAATCCGAGTGGCAAGACAGTTCATTGAGACATTCAGGGAATTGCTGGCTGGTGTTAAAGCTGTATTAAAATATAAGAAGGCATTTACGCAATATATCAAATCTTTGCCTTAGCATAAAAAAAAATTCATAAATTATTAGACATGTTAGTAGAAAACTCTAAATAAGCTTTCCTTTTTCATAATAGATTCAGAAAGTGATGCAGATACCTATTACTAAATATTTTTAAAGTCTTGGTAGCATGCCTCAAATAATCAAATGCATATGTAATTACTGCTTCAGAAAGCTTCTCGTTAACCACAAGTTCTGATTGGGTGTATGTGCAAGTGTATCCCTGCATGTGGCTTGAATAGCCCTTTTACTGGGCTACTAAATGACAGACAAAGCAAGTATGAAGGCAGACCTTGAAATAATATGGGAGATTAAGGAGGAAATAATCAAATACTATCATGATTATTTTGAAGGAAATTTGGTCAAGAGTTTTAATTTCAATCAAACCCAAATCTAATGTAATCTTGCATTTTCACAATTCCATAGTACTCTTGCAGAAATCAATTTATATGATTACTCACTGAATGAATGAAATGTTTTCCCAGTGCTTTCAGAGTCAGATCTTTTGTAAAAGGATAAACTATTAATCTTGAAAATTACTTTTTTTGGGCAATATCACAAAATATTTCAGGCTTTTATGTTATGCAAATTAAATTAATTAGACACAGACGGATTATATATTTAATATAGTTTGGTTTTTTTTAATTTCTTTTCTCTGAAAGAGGTTAGCTAAGATACAGAAATAAGAACAACTGACTCATATGACAGGTAACAGTGCCAAGTAGTACAGGACCTGCTAAATTTTCTCAGGTGTTCTTCAGCACCCTCTTTTCCATTGTCATAAGAGAAGTACGATAAGGGTCAAATGGTAATGAATAAATAAATGAACAAAAAATACTGCAAGATATGGTCTCTGGGCAGGGTCCTCTTCTACTAGACCATGTTGCTTCCAGGGATGGGGCATCCATAGCTTCTCTGTGCAGTCCCTTTCAGTGACTCATCATATTCACAGTGAAGAATTTCTTCCTAATGTCTAATCTAAATCAACCCTCTTTCAGTTAAAGGCTATTCCCTCTTATCCTGTCGCTACATAGCCTTGTAAAAATTCCATTTTCACCTGTCTTGTAGGTTCTCTTTAGGTACTAGAAGGCTATTTAAAGGTCTCCCCAGAGCCTCCTCTTCTCCAGGCTGAACAGTCCCAGCTTTCTCGGCCTGTCTTCACAGGACAGGTGCTCCAGCCCTCCGGTCATCTTTGTGACCTCCTCTGAACTCACTACAATGGGTCCACACCCTTCATACATTAGAAAAATATTATTTAGAGATTCAAAGGAAAACTGTTGCAATGTTGGTCTTGATCATGGAATCTTTTTACTCGGTCTAGTTGAGGGAAATATACTCAGAGATGTAAAACAGAAGTAACTTCTATATTAAATACAAGAAATCAACACTGCTTTTTTCAGAAAAAGCTTTTAGAATAAATGGACTTCACGAGGTAAATTTCAGACTCATGCAGGTTTTCAGCAATTGCACGGCTAACTCTAAGCATAATTTTCAGCATTCTAAGGTATATGAGGGTGCATTTATAGAGTAAAACAATGTTGTTAGACTGGCTGACAATTTACTTTGTAACAACATCAATGGTAAAATAAATGTATATATACATATGTAATTACATACATCTACTAAAGCCAACTAAAACATACATCTACTAAAATACTGTGCAATTTATGTAATTTGTGTACATCTAAAAGCAAGTAATATGTGGTATGATGTAACCAGGCTGGATGAATTGTGCTGTATTTTCATGAAACCTCAGATTACGTTGGCTACATCTACACTAGCAATAGCAAAAAATCTCTGAAAACTGTTGTCACTGAAGTCCCAACATGCACACTACCTGGATTCATAGGGTTTTACTTTAAAATAGTTTTTATCTAAACACACAAACTTAAAAGCAGTGATTGGAATCCATAATATGCATGTGTGGAGAGCATTTTCTGGTTTGGTTTCTTTTTTACTCTTGATTTGCAAGATGGAAAGATGTAAAAATAACTTGTTTTAAAGAATTCATCTAGCAAGACTGTGGCACAGAAGGAAAAAGAAAAAAAGAAAGTGGACAGGGAAAACACTGGTCCACAGAGCGATGCAGTACAAGAAAGTAGCTAAGATACCATCCACCACTTATAATGAAATTCAGAACTATGAGCAAAAGCTTTCCCCAGTGAGGAAAGCAAACTAGATTTGCTTTTTTTTTCTAAATTAGTGAGCTAAAGCAGAACATTATTAAACAGTTTGCTCAGTGTTAGAAAAGCCATTTTATCAGGTTAGCTGTTGAGCTGTTGAGCATCTGCATTACTGGAATTTCTCTGGTGATAACACCTCTTCAGGAAGAAACATTACCTCTAGCCTGAGACCTTTGAAAATTTATGACTAATTAAGCCAATTTTCTATGTTAGAATGTGAGGCAGAGTTGTGTGACTTAGTGATTAGTGTTCATGTGGAAAGAATTACTTATGAGAAATACTCCAGAATATTTTATTTTGATGGGAAACCCTGTTTTCTATCAATCAGCACACTGGGCACCTTGACATGTTTTTATCACAGTATAAACTTTTAACATGAAAACAATCAGTTACCTGATTATATGGGAACCTCTCATAGAACCCTTAAATTATCCCATGCCTTTAGCTTCTCCTCTGGCCTCGAATATGACACGTTTTAAAGTCTCTGTGATGCATGATCAACTTTAGATAATTTTCATCAGTGAAGGAGAACTTATGGAGACCGAAACTGTAAGAAATAAACTTCCAGCTGACGGCATAACTTTCCATAACAAAAGAGAGCCAGTGCTGAGTGGATAGTCTGAGCGAAACTATAGGAATATATAACAAGGAGAGAATCTAATCTAACCATCTGCCACCACTGAACACCTCAATGTCTTTCTAGTTTTTATGTATTAATTTAAGTCTGCACAAACAGACTGTGTAAATTCTGGGTAACTGGATTCTACAAAGTATATTTCTTAAGAAGTCAGTTATTACATTATCCACAGTAGAATCAAAGGGAAAGACAAAGGCAGACAACAGAACAAAGTTTTTCACAGGTTTTGACTGAGTACAAGGCATATAGTGTAACAGAACTGGATACACAAACAGAGAGGGTATTTTCAGCATTGATAAAAAGGAAGGATTCAATGATGGTTTAGAAATGTCTGTAAGCAGTGATGCATACAATGAAATCTGCATATGAAAACAGCTTATTAAGGACTTAATAAAGCTAGATGAGTCAGCAACACAATAACAGCTATAACTCAATGTTTATTAATTATTGTTGATAAATAATGTTTCAATTATTTAAACTCAACATATATATTAAGAATGTTTTTTCTTGCTATGAAAACCTGTCCTCACCAGTGACATTAGAACAGTAAAATGGAATTGAGAAAGGTCTTCTAGTGAGCTTCCTTAGAACTTGATTTTTATAGAGAGATTTTAAGCAATGTCAAAAATATAATTTGAGAGGAAATAAAAATGAGTAGCATCCTCCAGGACATATAATACTTGAAGGTGTTCTTCCCCTACACATGCTAATCTAGGTATGTATTCAACCACAAAAACTTGCATGTCAAATCTCATGTACAGCACTATCTGCATGCCCTTAAAATCATTTAATCACAGTGAAAGGATGCCAGAAGCTTGGATTTTCACTCACAGTTTTTTCAGTCAGAATGCCTGGAATAGAATTTTAAAATCTAAAAGAGGACAGATCGCAGAACTTTAAAGTAATGAAAAGTAATGGGATAATAATTCTTTCTCTGGGCTGTTTTCCATGGCAAATGCCAAGCATTTTCCCCATATCTGAAGGTAATTCTAGGTAGAGGTTAGCAGCGAGAGAGACTTACTGAAAGTAGCAAATGACCTGCTCGTCTTTGGATGACAAACATAAGTATATTAATTGTCAGATCTACATATTTATTATACAAACAGGAAGAAGAGGCTGTGCTTTACTTCTGCGGAACTTACTTTATGGTAGAGATACCATAGTGTAATCCGTAATTGATAGAGTGGAAGTAATATTCACATTTTATAGAAAAGCAAAGTTTCAGGCAGATGGCAAACTATTTCATATACTTCAAGTAAAAAAAAAAAAACAAAAAAACACACCATCTCCTACTGTATGAAGAAAATTATTCTGTTTTACCCATGTAGCTTTTCAAAGGGAAAATCCTGTAAGGCTTGCAAGACTGTGTAAAGTAAAATGTATGTAGCATAAAAGAATTTTTGACTGATGCCTCAGGGGGAATTTGTCATATAGCATATATTTGTCCAATACAGTGACACAAAGGCTCGGTTATTCTCATGATCTGAGAAATAATATTGGTTCTTGTTTCTTATGGAAACATCCAGATGTCAGTAGAAACATTACTAGAAACAGGCATTTGCAAATACAGCCATCCAGCCCTACACTTATAAATACATTTTCCCTCAAATATATGCTCCAAAGTAAATGTTTCCATGAAACTAAAAGGATAGTTATCAAGAATATTTTGTTTAGATATTTAATTTATTTTACTATTGAAATGCTAATATCTCTTAGTTCACTCCATAAACAAAACTTCATTTGCCTCACTTATCTAAGCCAGTCCTCTGGAACTAAAAAATATCTTGCTGTACAGTAATTTTGATATTTTCCCTCTTACTACGACCTCAGTTCTTTGCTTTAGAACATAAAGTTTTCAGCAGAAAAGTTTGTATACTCTTAAACCAATCTTGCACTGAAAATGGACAACATGCCTAAACACTATGATTTCTGAAAAAGTGAGGAAAAGATTACAATCAAAATCTCATTAGATGAGTAGAAGAAGAGTATCAAGGTATTGACGAATCTAACAGGGTTCTTGAGAGAATAGTCAGCTGCTTTCAGGGTGCTAAAATAGCAAACTCCCCATTGACCACAGTATAGCAATTAGCACAGCTGATAGTAAAGGACCAACTAATTATATTGCCAGGGAAGGATTTTCAAAAGACTTGATTTCATTTGTTGTTTGATTATCAGTTTATTATAACAGCACTCAGCAGTGCCTCTGAAAAGTCAGATGACTTTCCCTTTGTGAAATTCTTGGAGAAGAGTTGATAACCTAGGGAATTTGCATACACTGGAAACTTAGTATCCTTGGGTAAGAGCTCTTATTTCATAAAAAGAGAAAACAGATGGAGTTCATTTGCATAAATGGAGATATTCTGTGGGAAACAGAAAAAGAGATAAGAAAACCTCAGAGAAGAGGTATTTCAGACCCTAGATATTTTTTCTCCTTTAATATTTCACTTGTGAAGAAAATAATCTCTGGATACTGTTCTGGATCTTTCCTTGCCTTTCCTTTCCTTGTTCCTTTCCTTGTTCCTTTCCTTTCCTTGTTCCTTTCCTTTCCTTTCCTTGTTCCTTTCCTTTCCTT
>VXBX01002266.1:55229-94576 GCA_013400415.1 Scytalopus superciliaris | reverse complement strand
TTTCTGTCACTGCACAAAAAGTTGACTTTGGAAATAGAATATATGTGGTTAATGGAGCTCTAAAGTCAACAAAAAATTTTCTGTCACCTGTGTTGGGAACAGAACAAGGCCAGGACTGAGTGCTGTTCTGAAACTACTGCAAATATATGTAGCACCTGCTCACATTTAGGAATTAAAGGTATCTGCTATATGAATGACAGAAAATGGTTTCCTTTCCAAAACTCATCCATGTAATGATTCAGATTAATTACATGTATTTTACTCAAAAATATGTACTAAAAGTAAAATGCAGGAGTTGGAAAATCATACATACTCAAAACTTAGGGAAAGGTTTACTTAATGATTCATTTGATTTATCTCTCCTCCACCTAAATGCCACAGAAGTCTTTACCTACATGGATTAAATAACTTCATCACTTCACTCAATGAGCTCTAGAGGTGCAGTAAAGGGAAATATGCTTTTTTCTGTTCACTTGTACTTAAAATAAAGAAGGAAACCAGAAAAGACAAGTCAGTTTTATGGTTTCATTTAATTATTGCCCTAACGAAGTGAAAATAAATCATACTTTGGCTGAAGTTGCATTACCAAGTATCTTTTTATAGGTAGAAATCAATTCTTCCTTCTCTTTCTTTCTGAATTTTTAGTTTAAGGTGTGATTTTCAAATTTTTTCAAGACCTGCAACTGAAGCCAATAGGTGTTGTGCTTTAAACTAAAAAGTAAATATTTGCAAGAATCATAGTTTTTTGATGACAAATGTCACAAAAAATATGTAATGAGTGAATGAGAAATGCTTTTCTTGGAACAGTGCATAGGTGAGCCTTAAAAATTCATACCAAGAATCTGCTGGCTTTACTTTAGAGAGAATGAATTATTGTAATAAAAATTGGGTTGTGAAATTACAGTCTGAGAGCTCCTTTTCAGTAATTGTCCTCATGCTCAGACTTATCCCACAGTACGTGGATTGGATTGTCATCCTTTTACTGAAAAATAAATTTAATTCTTGTGTACTGTGTGCTAAGGACACGTATGTGAGCAGTTTCTGAAGAATGACTGATGACCTATAAATTTCACCATTTAACTGATATTGAAATAACTTTCTTGTGGAGCCATACCTTTCCGTGACCTTCTGCTCTATACATCTGCTAAATACATACAATTTACTGTATCTACTTCTCTGCATCTAAATATTCTTTCATAGAATTCTCTTCCATATGAGTCTCTATAATACCACTGCCAGTCTTTTAATGCTTTCAAAGCTACAAACTCTTCCTATCCCACCTCAAACATAATGTCAGTCTCCAGATAACACACAAATCAAATTTAGGGTTATGCTTTCCACAAATAGGCCACAGTGCTCCAGCCCCTTCCTTATGTTGTTAAGTTCTTCACTTCTCTCCCTCCTGTCACTGATTTTCTCTGTCCAGCCTCCTCACTGCAGGCAGAACTTAGAGCACGCCATCTGGGACCACCTTCCTGTATCTTTACCACATTGATTTGCCATCTGTTCACAAGTCTTATTGGAAAGCCAATCTTTAACTGCCTCTTAATCTCCATTTCCTCCACTTTGCCACGGTTTTATTCAGTTCTGTAGACTATTTCAAATTCAGTTTATGAAAATGACAATAGAAGGCTTTCACTCCTGTGGTATTTAATGACATAATTGAAGCTACAGATTTTCACATTGAACTTCATATGAACTTCTTCTAAAAAATTAAACAAAAGCATTTAAAAACAATGTCATAAATAAAACAAACAATTGCAAATATGATACTTGTTTGCCAAATTCAACTTTCAATTAGATGAATAAGGCATAAGACATCATAATCCAAACAATGTATAATACTGTAGATCAATATTAAGGACATTATCTTAAGTCAATCAACCAATAGTTAATTTTGTGCATTCCAATGTTTTTGACTCAACTGGACTTACTAGAACATAAAGGAGTACACCCAATAATGACTGTTCTCTGTCTTTGTACTGCTATATCCACCAGATCTATAGTACAAGGCAGAGGAGAGAGGCATTTCAATTGATCTTCTTAAAAAAACTTCTATTGAAGGACTATGAAAATACTGTTCAGTTTTTAAGCTAAATATAAGTGCAAGATATAGTATTTCAAGGTTGCAAGTCAAATCTTCAGGGCAGCACAGTGAGTTGTATTAGCAGTACTTTGCGGAAGCACTGCTGCAGTTGCTAATCTTTTAGGTGAACTCCAGGTCCTGTATAGTTCATTTCTGGCATGTGTAATTGGCAATCTGAAACTCACTTGTCAAACATTACATCTATAATTTCATCACATGGATTCTCTCAATGAATTCAGTGCATAAATTTAAGTCACATAGAAGCCAACTTGAATTTATGTGGCCTGGGAACCATTAAGAGTTTATCCTTTGTTTTGTACACTGTATGCCATTCTTGGTGTGTCATCTGACCTTTAGGTAAACTGAGGTACCGTTTCAGACCAACTTCAGTGGCAGACCTTGTTTGTTTTATTGAGCTTAGAGAATTTCCACTCCCGTAAATATCTGGAAACTTTTCCCAAATATAGGCCTATCAATCCTTTTATCTCCTTTCAAGTGTCAGATTGCCTTCTATTATCAGCTAGGAGGAAGATCCACCTGAAGCTCAGTAACTTCATCTCTTAAGTGACTCTGGATGTTCTAAAATAAATTATAGTTTGGGAGATCATTCTTTTTCTTTTCTGTGTTTAGCAGAAAGTACAGAAGATTCTGTTTAACGTGGAAATTAAGTGCGGATTACCAATTTAGGAAGTAATATTAGGTTAGTCCAAAGACCTAACTAATTTCTTTTTGGTAACATAAACTGTAAACAGTCAGCTACTACTTTGTACTTTAGTTCTCAATGCCACAGTTCCTTCTAATTAATCCTCTTTTCACAATTTATTCAATGAGCTAACCTACTTGTGGATTACATTCTTGAAATAAGATCCATGGAATAAACCTTCTGTCTGTCAGCTCTTGTGTAAGCCTTCACTACAACCCAAGATATAAGTTCCTAAAAGACCTGAACTACTGAATTTTACCTTGTTATGAATCCCCTTTTTTTTCTGCCAATATAAAACCAGAAACCAAACAAGAAAATATTTGTTCTTTAGGTTCAAATTGACAGTATTGTATGTTACTGTATTGGAGAGCTCATTTCCATAGTATTAATTTTTATTGAAAAGGAAATAATTATGTTATAAATTAAGTACTGATAGAGAGTTAACCACAAGGAGGACACAGGATTGCAATAAAAGCACTGTTATACAACCAACTTTACCTACAGTTTATATTTTTAATTTCACTATATGGTAAGTACAGAGAAATAATAGCTTCCAGAAACAAAGCTCTGAAGGAAATATCTATCACAATTTTCTGCATGGATATCCACATACACTAAAGTGACAGGATTTGCATTATATTTTGACATACAGAACAGCATAAGCAAAAACTGAAGTCAGTGCTATTATGAGGCTACTACAATTTTTTTTTTTTTTTTAATGCAAATACCCCAAAATAATGTTTTCTGTAATACAGACTACAGTTGCAATCTGATCCCATAAAAAAGTATTATGGACAACACGTCTTTGAATGAATAATTTTAAGGTTTTAAAGAACAATTTGAAAATTGCTCTGTGCAAAGCCTGCCTTACCATAAGCAGAGCCAGAGGATAAAATATTTTTTTTCTTTACTCTTTACTAGCTTTTTTTTTAGTAAAATATTTTACTGTTCATATCTTTCAGTTTTTTTCTATTTTTATTCATTATTTATACAGTAAATACAGGAAGCTTCACACATTTTCTTTTCCCGAGTTACTGCAGTTTTCCTGAAAGGACTGCACATCTTTCTTTTTCAGTGTCAACACTACAGACTTTCAACTATTCTCATACTTCTATCATTCTATTATATTAATCTACCTGTCTGATTGAACAATTGAAATATTTCTTTATGCAGGTAAAATTGAGAGTTTTCATTGCTTTACACATGACTAGCCAAATGTTTCTTACTACACTGAAAATCAAATCACTTAGATCTTAATCAGAAAGTTTCCATAATTAACAAAAAAAAAAAAAAATTCATGAAGTGCAACTCATGTCAGACTAACCTTCCATCTCCATTTTCAGTATCTTAAGTCTTTTGTAGTCAGTCTACAAAAGAAATGACAATTCTTTTGAGCTGACTGATGGCTAAGAATATATAGGATAGGCATCTGTGCTAACAGTACTAAAAGTATTAGCAACTTTTACTTTTTGCTGGTCCAGGTGACCTAATGAAGGAAGTATCTACTACAATTGGTTCTTTATTATTAGTTACAGTAGGTAAACATACTTCTTCCGTAACACTTCTGTAGAGAAGCACTTTATAGTTTGTTGCATATTGTTTAAGTTGGTATGTTTATAAGATGACTTTTCTGGTTTTTAAAAGTCATCTGTTAGTTCTATGTCTGCTTGTCACTATGTAATACTCTATTTCCTTAATACTGTGTCTGGCTAATGTAATGCCCAGACACCTAACTATATGAACAAATTTGGGAACTGAATAAACAATAGATGTTTCAAAGTTTATCTGAGGAACTCAGAAGTGGTATTTTTTGAGTACTCAGTTATAAACATTTGTCCTTACATTTTGGGAAACAGTCTTGGAGCACTCTGTTGTTAGAATCTTGAGAATACAAGGGCAATGGGCCTGCTTCTCTGTATAGTTAGCTAAGCAAAACAATTTGTGTTTTTATCTTTTCTGCTGCTGCTACTTACTATGTCTTACATTAACATTGGGAATACTTTTTGAGTGGGAATTTTATGGTATTGAGAACCTTTATCATAGAGAAAACTTAAAACTCTGACTAAGCCACCAAGAAAGAAAGACTAATCCCTTACTGTATAGTGTTAGAAGCTTTGGTTGTATTAGAATGGAGAGGACCACAACTCTGATGGGACTGGCCAATATAAACATCTTACAAAATATTGTGCAAAGAGATTTTACAAACCAGACCTTTGAAAGTATTAGGAGCTGCATCACAAATCCAGCTTTTGTGATTTCCTGCTATGAAATTTAGCCAACCTCCTTTCTTGGAATTCTGTTCTGTAGTAGGTCTGTCAGTTGGTCTGATAAGGAGTTAATTTTCTTCATAGCACCCCATATGGTGCTACATTTTGGATTTGTGGCCAAAAGAATGTTGATAAAACAGCAACATTTCAGTCATTGCTGAACAGGACCTTTTTATTTTCCCACTCTGCCTCTTTAGAGAATAGGCTTGAGATGCACAAGAAGTCAGGAGGAAATGCAAACAGGAGAGCTAATCCAAACTGACCAAAGAGATATTCCGTGATATGTAACATCATGCTCAGTAATGAGAATGGAGGTGAGGTGGATTTGGAGGTTTCCATTATTTGAAAACTGGCTGGGCATCACTGTACATGTGGAAGGTGGTGAGTGATTGCCTTTGAGTCACTTGATTTGTTTTAGTATTTCTTTCTTCCCTCCCTTTCCTTTTTTATTAAAGTACCTCAACTCACAAATTTTCTTCCTTTTTCTCTTCCTATTCTCTTCACCATCCTATAGTGTGGATAGAGAGAGTAAATGGCTGTGTGGCAGTTACCTGGCACCTGGGGTCAAGCCACCATGAGTGTAATTTTTTGTGCCTGTTCTTTCTGCTGCATTGTTACAATAACATGGTTATATAATTTTAAGGCTCTATACTATACAACATTACCAACATCAAACAGGAAGAATATATATTGCAACTGTCATTATGACAATGCTAATTCTCTCTCTCTGACCTAGAAAAATGCAATCAAGTTGTTTGAGCTGAATGGAGGATGGAGCTTTTATTAGTGTACGGGTAGCTGATTCCTGAGCCACTAGAGGGTCTAATATAACTGACAGAGACTTGTGCTGGTATATAATAACTCACTGGCATATGATAACTCTTGGGCGATTGAAATTCTCATGTGCAGTAGAAAATCAGAGCCTCCTTAAGCTGGTGGAGTTGTGTCATTCATCTGTGTACTTCACCTATCCTGATCTCCCATCAGGGAAGGTTTAGATTGCATATTACAAAAAATATATTCCCCAAAAGGGTGGGTAAGCACTGGAAGAGGCCACCTAGGGAAGTGGTTGAGTTACCATCCTGGAAGTATTTTTTAAAAAAACATGTATATGTGGCATTTAGGGACATGGTTGAGTGGTAAACTTGCCAATTAGGAATAATACCTGCAATGCTGACATAAACAACAAAATCTCATGGAGGATGGGGCAGCACCTGCCTTAGAAGCAAAAAATTTGTTTCTGGAATGCTCTCTAACCTGATTTTAAGATAGCAGTATATGTCTAGTATGAGAGCTTGAAATATTAATTGTCTACTAGTAGAAAAATGTACATTACAATAACATCCAAATAATAACAAAAGTATCACAAGCTCTGCGATCTCCATATAAAGCATTTGATTTAGTCCAAGGTGTTTACTAGTTATTGAAACAGTTAAAAACCCCTCCATCATTATACAATAAGTGTTCTAACTGTGAAAAGAAGAAATAACTCTGGAAACCAGAGTTGACTATTTGAGAAAATTCTTTTGGAGCACATAACTTTGGTTCAAGTTTAGGAAACAGTGACAGCTGCAGGTTACCACCAGGATTTGTCAGAAAGAAGTACAATTTCTTTATGCATGTACCAAAACAAAGACTCAAACAAAAAAACAAACAAACAAGGCAAAAAATAACCCAAAACAAACAAAACCCCAGAAGCCCACACACCCCTCACACACTTCAAGGCTTCTGGGGTGGGATTCAGCTGGAATTGCAGACACCTTCAGTAATAATGCAGCAATCAGTGGTAGCTCCAGGGCTGCTCAGTTCACCCAAAGTGAAGATTTAAAAGATCAGCAGTTGAATTGTGGATTGTGCTGGCACTTTGGCTGCTGCTTAGGTGCTTAGCTTTTACCATATATAGACACCTGCATTTAGGCATCTTAATATTAATCTGAGTTCTACATTTATAGGCTTAATATTCTCACAAACATGCTGGGAGAACCTAGAATAAGAAAGAAAAAACAGCCTTTCTTCCACCTTTTTTTTTTTTTTTTTTAAACCACACACAGTTTTCCTGACATTCTGAATATTTCTTAAGGAAAATATTTATGCTGTATAGTCTTCGTGTTTCTATTGAGCACATTGAAAACAAATTGGTTCATGACAGATTTCTGGAAGGAGTGGCAACATAACATGGGCCACCTCTGGTGCCAAAGTTTATACAATGTGAAAGTCTTCTTTTCTCTCATAGAGGAATCAGTTGATAAAATGCTTTTATTTCTTAGGTGAAATAATTTATTTTTAATGCATTTCATATTTTGGGAACTAATATAGCTGGAGAATTTTGAAAATAAATGCTGAAGTACTAAAGTAAAGCCTTTTTGAGGGGTAGAGATACTTTTTAAGCCCCTTTGAAGCCATTGGTGTAAATGAGTATTCCTGTCACTTATAATGAGGCCATAAACCTGCCTAGTTGAAAATTTTCCATTCCTTTTGAAATTCCTGGATACCCACATTGACTCAATAGCTGCTTTTACATGACAAAGCATTCCTCTTTCCCCACTGCCTATATAATTACAAACAAGCAAAAAAGCAGTGGCTGGAAAGCATGATTATAAAGTCCTTAGTAAGTGGAGGTTTAGAACTCTCAAAAGTATTGCTTTAGATTTCAGAAAGAAGACTTAATAATTTTAATTAGAAATATTCTCTACTAACCAGATGTAGATCAACACATGTAGAATTGTGTTCACAAGCATTGACTGTGCAGTCATCAATGTCTTGGTCGCATTTCAGTCCTGCATATCCTGGGTTGCACAAACAATAGAAGCCATCGACAACTGCAAAAGAGACAGTACTTTAGTACTAAGATACTCCATTTTGCATCAATTTGAAATTAAATGGAATTTTTGGACTTCTTAGAATTATGACATATACTTCTGACTGCTCCATGAGCTCCTTTTCAGCACCTGAATATTCTCTCATCAAATGCACAATGTAGGATGTGTTTGGTTAATTTAGGTATCAAAGGAGACAGCACAAATCTCATTAAAATTTCTCATTAGCTACAATTCTGACCCCTGAACACACAAACCCCAGTGCCAGGAGCTGAGGCATTTTGGCAAAAATAATCCTTCTGGTACAGGCTGTGGAGCTTCAGACAAGTTAAATTGCAGTAAATTATCCACTCTTCTCCCCAGAGCAGCTCAGCAGCTACAGAGGCTTCAACAGAAAGACTACTCTACATTAAAGAGAGTAACCAGACTGAACTCACTGTCATAGCAGTATCCGTGAAGGCAAGGGTTAGAACTGCACTCATTGACATTGATCTCACAACGCGGACCTGCAAAGCCCTTCACACACTGGCAGTGGAATCCAAGGGGAAAAATGTCCAAATTCATTTCTTCTATGCACACAGCTCCATTCTCACAGGGATTGCTGGCCTCACAAGGCCTAAACTGACAGTTCAAACCTGAGAAGCAAAACGGCAAAGCTGTCAGTGTTTAACTAATGAATATATTCCTGCAGCTGCTGCCTACTATGAGTTATATTTTCTTTATAACACTGGCTCAAAATTAATTGGAGGGTCTCAGAGGTACATGTATGTATATTTTCATGAAGAAATATTTACTAGTTTTGGAAAATTAAAAAAAAAAAAAAACCTCGAAATTTTATCTGTATGGTTAATATAATGGCAATGCATTTAAAAACTATCTCATAGCTAGAGATAGATGGGTATATCTTATGGTTTTTCTGTTTACATTTGTGCTCTAAAATGGCTCAAAAAGTGTATTTAAAAAACAATTAATTAATTTTGATTGAAGCTTCCTGTTATTTACTCCTGATAATCTGTTGTCACAACTACCACATGAACTATTCGTACATTAACCCATAATACTGAACATGAATTAAATGTATGTGACCTTCTATAATTGTTTTATTTGCAATCCATGACTGAACACTAATTATTTTACTGAAATTATGTATTTATTTAATAATGATTGACTGCCTCCATAATTAACAAAAATTCCATGCAATAGAAAGTCTCACACAGTTCCACTGTACTCATTCCTCTACTGTACTCTTGTGTATAGCAGATTATGTATGTTTATGTGGGCAATCCAAGGAACTGTGTGATGTTGGATTTTGGTGTGGATGGTGTGGATCTTGGGTAACAGATGCCCTCATCTAAATCTTTAATTTCCAATAAATAGCTCAAAAGAGATTAAAAGACCCTATAAAATGAGTCTTAGTTTGTTAGAACATAAAGAACTGATTTATGCTTTCAAGTACTGAAACTGGAAATGAGGAGGGCAGAAACAACAGAGATCAAATGGCTTTGGGTTTGTAAAGCTGCTTTCCTTTGTCTCCAGTGCTGCTGAAGACAAGTCTGTTCTTTCAGGTTTAATTTCAGAGCTCAGTGGCTCTTAGGGCTGCAAAAAAAAACCTGTGCACAAGCTTCTCTGAGCCCCTTTGAAGCCCAGCTGCCTTCCCATGACTTCTAAGGTTGGGCTGTCCCCATGCTATGCTTTCTGGTTGAGCTTCCCAGTGTTTGCTGTACTCCAGGGCCTCTGCTCAGGTGGATGGGGAATGGGTGTTGCAGTCAGTCAAAACAGCTCCCCTCTGACCATTTTTACTTCTCACACGTTTGCTCTTCAGTGCTGACCCCTCACAGGTCTCCGTTCCTGAGAAACCTTTATCATAATAATGAAATAAACACTGTCCAAGATGTCTGCAGGATCTTAGGTGAGCTTACTGTGAGACAGAGTCATCTAAGTTCTGAATTCTTAAGGCTTTTAATGACAAAAACAAGAAGTAGGAACAAAATTGCGGTAAAAATAAAAAATAAAAAAAATAGATCAAACAACCCTTTGACCCCAGTAATGATGCTGACAAAAGAAGGAAAAAGTGTCACAACTTGTTCCCTGTCTTTATGCACCAGTGATCTCTCTGATGCAGCATTATCCTGCCAAAGACAATCATCACTTTCAGATCTGGAATTCATGAAATTGCATAGCAAAAAGAGCCATATGGCACATTGAGATTTTGCCCTGAAGTTTTCATATTTATATCACAACAGCTTGACATGGGTGAAAACCCTGCTGATTCCTAAAGTGGAGTTCACACACACATACAAATAAGCTTAACACATGGCTCACAATCCTGAACAGAGTGGTCAGATGATCTAGTATCAAGGTACCTGATTTTCTTTACCTGGAGAGTTGCTTTACTATTGCATCTACCTTCTGTGCACTTCCTTTTCTCTTTACATTCAGTCAGGAGTGCCCCATTTATCTCTTTTTCTGCCACACCTGCTTGAGTTCCTGCACATTGGAAAGAACTGTGCTTTGAGGAAATTCTCCTTCTAGATAAATCAGTGGGCTAAAGATAAATCTGCTTTACCTTTAGTGTAATCTCTAATGAGAGCTTGCCAAACAGATCTCTGAGCAAACAAAAACCAGGTCACTGAAGTCCAGAATCATTTTGCTACTTGCTTTTCTCATTTCTCTTAAGACTATGAACTCCATGATCTCACTGCCATTATTGACAAAGCTGTTTTTCACCTTTATATCCCAAAACTGTTCTTGCTTATTCATGAGCATAGAGTACAGATAGATATGTCCCCTAGCTGTCTCACCCCAAAATCGTTTCAAAAATATTGTCAACACAGTCAAAAAATCTCCTCAATTATTTTTGTCTTTCCATGTTGTCTTTCCAGCAAAAGTCAGCTTGGCAATATCCCAATGAGAATTAGGGTCTGTGTTCCTAAGTATTTTTCCAGTTTCCTAAAGGTGACTTCATAAACTTTTCTGGATCAAGCTGTCTGTAGCAGACACACACCACAATATTTCTTTAAATGGCTCCCTTTCCATTCTCCCTGATCAACTTAAGAAGTTCATTGATGAAGTCTTGCCCATAACACTAATCAGATATTAGCTCCCAGAATGCTTCTATTCCTACTCTGCAGTACTGGGGAAAATTCTGACCAGGCTTCCACAGCCTTTGCCCCTGCTGCCACGGTCCACTGGTCACTTTTGATATGCTCTGGGTCTCTGTTGGCAGTGTCATTGTTGTCTTCATGGACAAGGAGCAAAAGGTAGTAATCTGGACATTAGCAAAGCTCTGGCAATCTCTTTCCCAGGTCCTGAATCCAGATCTCTGACATGCAAATAAACCTCCTCAGAGAATGACTCTGGTCAACATTGTGGGTTCCAATCTCCCTCACAGAAGTGACTTTTACCTATTGTTAACCATTCTTTATTTTATTAGTACTGATGAGGGTGTGTGCCTCAGATTCAGTTTACATGCCCTTCCAGATAAAATGGACTCTTCCACACCTGTTGTCACAGCCTAGTACTTACTCCATAAACGAACCTCTCATCCAAGTAGTCAGAAGGAATCATTTTCCAGCCTTCACTGCTGGAGTCTCTGACTACACATGCCTGAGTGTATCCTCTACCTAACCTGACCTTCTACTTTGATATTGTTCCTGTGAGCACCAGACTTTAATGCTTTTCGGGTCGCTAAGTAAAACCTCTTTATCTTTCATTTTCTTATCACTGATGCTGTGTAGCCTGTTTGTACTTGCAAGGTCTTTCCTTGCAGCATGGCAACTAAATGAGGATGCATGTCTGACTGGCAAGGAGCTCACACACGTTCCTTCCATTCTGTTCTGTGAGCAGGAACATGATTCCTGCTCAAGGCAGCTCCCCAGAAGGGTATGAATTGCAATAAAGTTTGTATTAATTTGAAATTACACTAAATTTTTTTCCTGACAAATAATAGTTTTTCTCCTTTTTTACAGAATTAGGGAAAACAAATTACTCATTTCAGTCTAGCTGTAATAAAGTGAAACAGCACAAAGCAAAAAAACCAGCAAAACAACAGCAAAAACCCCCAAATCTAAACCAACTCCAAAATTTGCGTTATCCTGACATTTATAAAGAATAGTAGAATAAAATACAGCCATACAGTTGATGACCTGGGTTAACAGTTCTGTTTACCAAATGAGGATAAAACGTGGTATAATGCTAATTGCTAATAATATAATGCTTTTTTTCAGTGCCCTCTTTCAAATAGTATTTACCACTCTTTAATTAGATATTCAATGTATTTTTCTTCCCACACAGCTTTCATGCATATCATTGCATGAAAAATCATTTTTCTGCTACTGGCAGAATTGGCAAAGGTTTCAATCTTATTCTAACTGGAAGATTGGTAAAACAAAAGATAATAAAATAATGGGACTGTCACCATCCCACTCAGTCCTTTTCCCTGAATCAATTAATATTTAACTGTTGGTGTTGAGAATTAATAATTTTAAAGACCATTTCCTCACTTGGAAAACCACAACTGTTTATATTATTTTAATACATTTCTGAAAAACATTTACTATTAAGTAATTGACTATTATTACCAACCAATACAAGGAGCAAGAAAACAAGAAAAGAAAATTGGATGATTTAAAGTAGAATTTTTTTTGAAAAAATCATTTCCACACAAAGATTAAGGTTGGTAGTAGTAAGGAGTGGTGGTTACACATTAGCAAAAAGAGGGCACTTGCTGCTGTTTCTCTCATATCAGCATTTTTTTACAAAGCTGTAAGTGTATGATTAAAGCTATTTGGATAAATTAAGCAGTGAACAGGCTATAGGTTGAAAGTTACTTTATGAAAGGAACTTAATCAGAAAACAAAATTCATGTATTCTGCATTTTATCTTGTTAGAGAATTTCTGTACAAATATTTTTGTACAGATGTTTTACTGTAGCTGATTTCATCTAGTTTTTACTGAACACAGAAAAGTTCTCACTTGATCTGGTAAGCTTCTGATATAATGTCTGTGATTCTTGACAGAAAGGAAGGCTGTGCCAGGAAAACACTTTATAAATTGTCTTCTATCACTGACATATCAGAATTTTTAAATTTGCCATGGCAGATTAAAAAAATAATGTCCACTAAACATAGTTAACTGACCAAATAAAAAAAAAAAAAAAGAGAGTATGCTCAACAGATCAAATGTGAAAGAATCAAGCACAGAAATTAATTAATGAATTAGTAAGTTCAACACATCTTTCCAACTGTGCTTATTTCCATTAGACAGATTTAACATTTTTTGTTGTTTAATTCTTGGCTGTATTTCATTGATTACAATAACAGATTGTTTTTATTAGACAATTAAAGGCCTCTCTATCAGAATAAACCTGAACAAACACCCAAAGTATACAAACAAATGATTAAATTAAACAGTCATTTGAAGCACAATTTTCTTTTCAGTTGCACAATATATTGGATTAAGAATTATACTTCTTTCTCTATATATAAACATATACTATTGGCATACAGTCATAGCATACAATATGCTTCTGTATTAGCATACTATATATCAAATAATGAATGATTTATTTGGAAAATCGTCTTTTTTTTTTTTAAAGAATGAGAAGCATATTACATATTCAGAAAAGACATTTTGCTGATATTAATGAGTTCTCTTTTCTGCTGTGTTTGCTTGTAATATTTCTAGAGTAGAATCTCTAAATATCATAAATGAATACCAAAAACAGATTTTATTTTGCTGAAAAAGACTCTACTGTTAAGGCTATTACTAAAAGTCAAAAGCCTAGTTTATAAAAATTACATAGAAAATAAATTGCCTGATATAAATTTTCATTCTTTCATGTGAAACTATTGACATTTGTTTGTTTTATTTGCTCAGCATAAATGTGTACATGAAATATTTTGATGTGCAGTACTGAATTCTCTTATAATGAGAAGTGGCATCTCTTCAATGTTGTTATTATTTAGGAAAATAATCTAATAAATAAAACATTTGCTACTAAGATTTGAAGGAATTAGTTCTGACAACAGTTTTCAAACTCAGCATTTTGCTGTAAAACTACGGACTGCATCAATGACAAAATATATCTCTTTGCAAACTGTGATGGCAATATAGTGGAAATAAAATATCTATGGCTAGTAACAGAACAACAAGTCTGTCATTTGGATGGCAATTTAAATTACAAGTAGGCTGTTAATGGTATTAAATATACACTCATGAGGACAAAAAACTCTCAGGACAGAACAAGTGTCATCATTGTCAAATGGTTCACGGGAGGTGTTTGGACAAGAAGGGAGAACCAAGCAGATAGCAGCACCAGCACTTCTGCCACACACTGGGGCCACAGGAGGTAGATGTGAGATTATGAAGAGTCACAGTCCCAGTTCTATTGTCTGCTCTGACAGAAACTGAGACTCATCTGATCTTCATATCTGAACTTTAGACACTAGCTAAGAGCTTTATTTATTAATTTTGTTTTATATTGCTGGGATACAGCTCTAGTAACTTTATGACACTTCTGTCATTGAATTTCAGTAGCCTTGCTAGTCTATTTACCATTGTTATGAAACAGTGTATAACATATGAATGAAGATAATAACATTTTCTTCAATGAAATGAGAAAATTACAACAGCTTAAAGTGTGTCAGGAAGAAAAGAATAGAGAGAAAATCTACAATGGACTCATTTTTACATGGCATGCATGAATACACAAAAATTTTCAAAAGTCCATGTTTGCTCAGATTTTTTTTTATTTAAACTTTCATTGATTAGCTTATATACACAGGTTCAGAACACAGAGAATATTTTTTCCAAATGACACAACCATAATTCCATATATGAATTAAAAGCCAATGACTGAAGTGAATCTTTCACAATATTTGCTTAGTCATGTTCTATGTTTTATTTCTTTTCCATAATCAAATCCTAGAATTAACTCACTTGGTTAGAGCATGATGCTAATAATGCCAATGATGTCGATCTGATCCCTGAATGAGCCATTCACTTCAGTTGGACTAAATGATCCTTGTGGGCTCCTTCTAACTCAGAATATTCAATGACTCTGTGATCATAACATCACTGCAAATGTTTCAGTGTTTTTTAACTCACTTTTTAACAACAGAGCTAAAAGACACTTCTAACATTAAAATGAATCATCACTGTTTTCCAAGGCTCTTCAGTAAACTAAATACCGTACAATAAAACTAAAAATTTGTTTAGTTATTGGGGATAATCCAGTGTACAAAGGCACTATAAGACTACATAATGACACTCCTCCCCACACCCCCAAAAAAATTCCTGCCTCCAATCTATATGCAACTTACTGGTTATCCCAAGATTCTTCTTTTGAAACTAGTGGATACAACAATTTAAATTCAAAAAATTATTTGATCACTTCAGAGAAATCCATGTTTTTGTTTCCATGAACAGTACACATTCATGCTCAGTAACTCTCACTCCTTTTCACTAGGAAAAGGCTTTCACAGACTTACCATAAAATCCCAGGAACACTAATGAGCAAGAAGTTAGATACCTAAAATTTGAGTTGACTGCAACTCTAAATATTAGAAGTCTTAATGCTAAATATAAATTATCTCAATTAAAAGTTCATAACTTTGAAAAGTTTAGATGTACCTCTAAGTTTGTCATTATTTTATAAACTCACTGCTTATTTTATCTGCTTTGTGTCATAAGAAAGAAAATACCTCCACAACTGAGATGAGAAAATGTTAGTAAATGTAAATAAAAAAAGACCCAGAAGTATCCTAAAAGTGCATAGGAAGAAAAAGAAAATAACTGAAGCATGCATGTACTGATATTACTTGAAATTAAGCTTAGTATTATCAGAACCATTTAAAAACATAGTGTTTTCTTATACTTCAAATTTATAGAAAATCCATTTTTTTCCTTGAAATGCAAATTCTGCTTCCCATAAAAGGAATTGCTTTGTGATTCTGTATATAATCAGTGAAGAGACACTTTTCTGTGAAATTCATACTACTTGAAAATCATGTTTGTTTGTTTTTTAAAGGAAGGATGTTTGAAAAGCAATACTTAGCATTTTTCAAGTAAAAAACATTTTGGTAATTGCATATGGTAATGCAGAGCATGCAACAGTGGTGAAATAGAGCATGAGAAAGACCCACATCACAAACTTTAAAATGAGATGCATATATTATTGCTCCATACCTGAATAAATTTCTGTAAAAATAGAGAAGACAAAAAGTCGAATATATTATTTAAGTACATTTTTTCCTCAAGATATTCAAGTTTATAGTGACTAAACAATGTAGGTATGTCTGTATCCACTTACGTGAATTTCACATTTCAACATAAAAAATATGCTTCACTCCTTCTCAGAAAACAAAAGACTTCTACTAAGGAAAAAAATCAGTGCAAATGTATTCCTAGTGAAACATATGGGAATGCTTTTCTTTTCATTATTTATCTTATCTACATCAGCATTCAATTGAAATTAATAGTATGTGTGGAAAATTTACAGAAAACATGTATCAAACTCAACGTCTCCTTATGGCCTAAGATCTATGTGTATCATCTTGAGTTATAGCAACAGCTACCTCTAGTTCAGGTGACTAAACTTCAGTGTGTTTTGAGATCCTGTTTTTATTTCTTAAAATTTGAGTGATTGGACAGATATTATTTATAGGAGCTGATACTAAGGTTATAATTGATT
Source organism: Scytalopus superciliaris (assembly GCA_013400415.1). NCBI lineage: Eukaryota > Metazoa > Chordata > Aves > Passeriformes > Rhinocryptidae > Scytalopus > Scytalopus superciliaris. Next base: position 78,012 of record VXBX01002266.1, on the reverse strand, counting down.
ATGTTTACTTTTGTATTGGCAGAGGACCCTACACCAGAAATAGGCCAACTCTGTTGAAAAATAAAGCTACAAATATATGTTTCAGTAGCCAAACAAACTCCTCTGATACTTGGAAAACTTTCCTTTGAGCAAAACAATGCCCTCATATGTAAAGCAGCCTGGGAAATGTAACCATGTTTTAAGTCTTCAAAAAACTGTGGTTTGCACATACTTTTTGGAAAGCTAAGGGCTGAATTTTCATTTTCAATGGATATAACCTGTATCATATACATAACTTAAATCTGCTTTCTATAACAGAGGATCTTGTACACTATTCTCACAGAATGATGGATGAAATTCAAACCCCTTATCAGCAGTAGATGACTGGATGTACATGTGCAGTATTCCCAGAGTAATCATGGCTGTAAAGGCTTAGAAATTTTTTCTAGGATCAAGATGCATCCCAAGATGCAAACTGAAAGTAGAGTTGAAACTACAGCACATACCTCACTGAATTTGCGTGGACAGAGCTAAGCCAACAGGGCTTTTAGAGATGCCTTTATGTTCCCAGTGCTGTTCTGGAAGGCCATGGTTCTCCTACAGATCTTTTCATATCTTGCAGACCCTTGTGAATATGTAACACACCCAAGAGTGTCTAAATTGATGTTGGAAATCACTAGGAAAAAGTCTTGCTCTCTGAATTATTTCATTTTGGAGACAGAAACAGCTGAGTGTATGCAACTAGATGGCAATTTTTAGAAACGATACAAAACCCAACAGAAAATACCAGAGAAAATTTCCAAAATCCTGCAGTGACATTTTATATGAGCCAACAGCAAGTCCCGTCTCATACTGATTGCCATTTAGGCATTGCATATCCTTCTTTATTGCTCTAAGAAAATGTATTTTTTCTAGGTAATATACCACAAAAGTGGCCACTCTGCTTCTCTTCCCTCAAAAAACTCTTATGTGATGCAGAGTGCCCTTCATTTATCTATGCACTTGTTTCATTTTTCCCCTAAATAAAATTTTTATTTGGCTATTCATTGTCAAGAGAGTAGAAAAAATAGATAAAACCTGATGTTGAATAGGATATAACGTTTCACAGTCTAACATAGAGGTATGCTGGAAAGAGCCACAGGTCTTGCAAACCTGCCTTTTTGCACAAGTCTTGGCACAGGAAAGACTGAGGTTTGGACTATGAAGCACTGGAAAAGTAATTGCTCTATTATCTCTACTCTAGTTTTCTGCCTTCATGAGCACTTACATTTCTTACTTATTATCTGTTTTGTAATTAGCTGTTCCTATAACAGAGTGTCCTGGGCTGAAAATTCCATTATCACTCTTGTTTTTTGACAGAGTTAAGCTTTTTTTTTTTTCTGCTGAGTTGCCTTTCTTACTAGTTTACTTTCTTTTGCAACATGCTTAATGGTCAATTACCATTTTGCTTTAATCTTAATTGGAACACATTTGGAGATATGTCATTAAGGCTGCCAGAAATAAGTAGACATTTCCTCAGAACTGAATTTCAATTTTACTCTGCAATTGCATATATTTGATTAAAAAGGTCATACCTATTAGCAACATCTAGACCAAATACACACAGTGCATTTCTTTAAAGTCGTGTAATAATTTGGATCAAAGGATAAAAGTATTTGCTCCATTTATTAAAAACAAGTTATTAAACCGCTTGGATTTTTTCCTTATTTTTTTTTCTTTTTTCTTTTTTTTAAGGAAAGAAAAAACCAAAAACATGTTAACCTTACAGCACTATTACATATCAAAACAGTCTCTGACTGAAATGGGCATTTTAATGCTTTCTTTCTTCCTGAGCTTACTTTAGGAGTAGCAGAACACTGGCTCAGTCCATGGATCACTGAAATTTTGTTAGTTTCATCTTTGCCTTAAATCCAGTGTAGAAAATGAGGAAAATGTGCAGTTTTGGTGTGAGAGTACAAGATCTGTTCTTAGCTATCAATAATAACAAAGAAGAATAGAACAGCCTTGTATGTCCTACTTTATCTTCTGTAGAAATGAGCTGGTGTAGGAATTGTAGTGGGATTATTCACCTTTTGCATGCTAAGAGTGCTGAACAGCAACGTGGGTGTCACAGGGACAAACTCACTCTGCTATGCTCTCAGCAAGGACTGATGTCTAATAGTTGTGACTAACTTCATTGATGTGGTTGTGTGATACATAAAATGTTGGCACTTCAAAGCTGTGAACAGTAAGGTTACATTTATTACTATGAAACTGACTGTTAGAAGAGTATCTGAATATGCCTCCATCTTACAAAACAACAAAACAGCCAATAGGAATAGTATGGATATAAATATAGCTAAAACTGTAACATTTACAAATTGCAGTGCTCTTGAATATTTGTAATCATTTTTAATGGAACAAGACAGTATTTCCTGGCAGAGCCATGGGAGCTTTCCATTGCTTCCACAAAACTGTTAGGACCTCTAAATAAGATACAGCCTCACCATATGTTTCTCACACATTCTGCTCTCCGCTGAAGCACTTAATATCAATTCTTAATAACTGTGATTCCATTATAGAAAGGCTACAATTGTAGGATCAATATCATAATAGAAAGCTTCTTATAATAACTCCCCAGCTAAGATACTGTAATGGAATCAAACTCATAATATTAATAATATAAAATCTTGATTTGTCCTGCACCCAAATCATGTTTATCTTCCTTCCTTCTCCTGGTTCCAATAGTTACTTTGTCAGTAGGGAATGCAACAGCTGATTCCTTCTCTGTTTCTGAACAACTTAACTTCAGAATATCTACTGATAAAAAATGTCTGATATACATGGTTATCAGTACGTCAGTTATGATAGAAAAAAGACTGAAGAGGGAGAAATTTATAAAAAGAGTAACATATTTGCAGGTAGTAGTATATTACAACCAAGCAGAAACAACTATACAAAATATGTATTGATGTTAAATTCTGTATGTAAAGAACATTACACTGCAGTATATGTAAGTGGCAGCATGACAAATAGCATTTCAACTTTTAAATCTGAGTTGTAATAATGAATTGTACGATAAAAATTACTGGCAGAACACTAGTGAAAGCAGACAGAAACAGAACTAGGTTTTTATAAGTGGACTGTCATGTTTGATTAATTAGAACATGTTCACAAACACAAACAGTACTTCCAGTATAGATAAGTATTATAAATGGCAAAAGCATATTATACAAATCTGGATGCTAGACTTTTTTTTCCATTTAGCCTTAGTCACAGCAAGGCTCAGTGGGGTTCAGTAACTTTTAGGATTTCTGTGTGGTTTACACATGAATCTCGTCTTTTAACCAGATTAATAACATAATTAGGTATTGATTTTCTTTTATTAATCACATCTTGAGCTTCTCCAAAACAAGGTTAAAAGAGTTATGATGTAATAGTATGTGGACTTTGAAGTTAATTTTTAATATCTTATTGGTACTACCTGTAAAACTCAGTGATTTTGGAAAACAGAAAATCAATTTTCTCCTCCACAGGACAAGGACCTTGGCAGAAATAGGATGGAAATACTTCAGTTATCATATTTAGTTAATAGAACATTATTAGAAGTTGACAAGGATGTTATTTCGTATTTGAATTATGCATAGATGGACTACTAGCACACTCAAGCTGTTCCTTTGAACATTTGGGAAAAGACAAAGGTAGCAATTTCAGTGGCAAAAATTCCAGTGAAATACTAGAATATATAGAAAGACTAGTGATCTACATCAGCTGTGGGGAAATCGTCTCTCAGGGGAACACTGATGGAGAGGAATGCAGTAATTTTGACACTGGTAGGGTTACACTGGCAGCATCAGAGGATTTCCTCCTCAGTGCTCTCCCTGCATTAACTTTGCCATGGAAATTGGGTTTTCAAAAAAAGTTTTTTGCCCACAAGAAAAGTAAATCCTCATTCACATATCAGGCTTATAGAGTTAATTTGCCTGGACTGTGGACATCTGAAGAAAATTATACCACGCATCATTTTTCTTAAAAGCATTGGATGTCTTCCAGTATTCTATAGGAGCCAATGGAATTAGTTAAAATATTTTGTCAAAGTAGACAAATCCATTATTTAAAACAAATAGCAAAACAAACCCACCACACATCCCAAGAAAAATAAAAGAAACTATGAGTTCACAGTAATATTTTAATTAAATTTCTGGTGACTTTTCAGATTTATATAGGATTAATGTAGAGGTTTGTTAAAATACAAAAGTACACATTAAGGATGTAAAAAAGTTTGCAGCACATAAAAACGAGTAGCAACTATACTTGCTCTCAATAGACTTGAAATGCAAAGAAAGCAAAAATTTTCTTTTTCCTTTTTAAAAGTAAGAGGAAAACAAGAGGAAGAAAAAGGAGAATGGAAAAATCAAAACTTTTTGGTCATAATCATCAGTAGTCTCCTTGTCAAAATAACCCACAAGAAAATAAAGATGAAAGTAAGATAAATGTATGCAAACCAGTTTCTATTTATAGAATCAATTTCTAGATTAATCTGACAGGCTACCTTTTGTATGGGTGCACCTGAATGTCCAAATTATGCTCTGAATTTCTTATTTTTACATTCTATATAATAGAGGTCTGCTCTATGCTTCCTGATCAACTGGTAAATGTTCCTAATATATATTACTAGTAGTAAAACATGCCCCTCAAGTCACATTTTGTGTTGGGAAAAATCAAATCATCACAATATATTATGGCAACACAACTTTCAATGGCTTTTCAAGAAAATTACAGCATTCATAATATAGCAGTTGTGGTTTTCCACTAAGAATATCACAAGCAACAAAATTTGTGAAAATAATCAACAATAAAACAGGTGTTCCTACATAACTTCTACCATTAACATCACACATGTACTTCCCTAACAAAGGTATTCTGTAATCTGTAATTAGTGCTCACAAAGCTATTTATTACAGTAACCTGAATATATCCACACAATTAGAAATCACAGTTTACCTAACTATTATGTTGGCTTACTCTGAATCTGTTAAAGACTGTATTTACAATAGTTTAATACTAAATAAACAGATGGTTGTTAGACTGAGGTAAAATTTTCATATGACACTAAATCCGCTTTTATTTATACCAATATAAATCTAGGTAACATCAATATAAGAATTTGATCTTGGAAGCTGTTGAGTAGAGCTATAGAGAAGTAAAGAGCCTCATGCATCCTGTACCAAGAATATCATTATAGAATAGAATATAATCACAGAATCATTCAGATTGGAAAAGACCTCCAAGATCGTCAAGTCCAACCTTTGAACAATCACCACCTTGACAACTAAACCACCGCACTAAGTGCCAAGTCCAGTCATTTCTTGAACACCTCCAGGGATGATGACTTCACTACTTCCCTGGATAGCCCACTCCAATGCTTAACTACCCTTTCACTGAAGAAATTCTTACTGATGCCCAACCTGAATCTCCCCTGGCACAGCTTGAGATCATTGCCTCTTGTTCTGTCACTAGTTGCCAGAGAGAAGAGGCTAAGCCCACCCCTGGCTACAACTGCTTTTCAGGTAGTTGTAAAGAGCAGTAAGGTCACCCTTGAGCCTCCTTATTTCCAGGCTAAACAACCCCAGCTCCCTCAGCTGCTCCTCATAGGACTTAGTCTCCAGACACATCGCCAGCTCTGTTGCCCTTCTCTGGATATGGCCCAGCACCAAAGAGTCTTTCTTGAACTGTGGGGCCCAGAACTGGACACAGGACTCAAGGTGTTAGCTCACCAGTGCTGACTGCAGGGGAACAATCACTTCCCTGGTCCTGCTGACTACACTGTTTCATACATGCCAAGGTGCCATTGGTCTTCTCAGCCAGCTGAGAACGCTGCTGGCTCATGTTCAGTTGCTGTCGATCAGCAGCTCCAGGTCCGTTTTTGTCAGGCAGCTTTCCAGCCACTCTTCCCTCAGCTTGTAGCACTGCCTGCAGTTGTTATGATCAAAGTGAAGGACCTGGTACTTTGCCTTATTGAACCTCATACCACTGACCTCAGCCCATCAATCCAGTCTGTCCAGATCATTCATTCTGCAGAGCCTTCCCACCCTCCAGCTGATCAACAGTCCCACCCAACCTGGTGTCTTTTGCAAACTGACTGAGGGTGCACTTGATTCTCTCCTCCAAATCATCAAAAAAGATCTTTAACAGGACTGACCCCAACACTGAGTCCTGGGGAACCCCAGTAGTGACTGGCCACCAGCTGGATGCAGCACCATTCACCACTACTCTCTGGGCCCACACATCCAGCCACTTTTTAACCCAGCAAAGAGTGCACCTATCCAAGCCATGGGCTGCCAGCTTTTCCAGGAGAATGCCACAGACAGTATTAAGGCTTTACTTAAGTCCAGGTAGACACATCCACAGCCTTTCCCTCATACACTAGGTGGGTCACCCAGTCATAAAATATCAGGTTGGTCAAATAGGACTTGCCTTTCCTAAACCCTGCTGACTGGGCCTGATCTCTTGGTTGCTCTGCATGTGGCATGTGATGGCACTCAAGATAATCTGTTCCATGACCTTACTAGGCACTGAGGTCAGGCTGACAGGCCTATAGTTCCCTGAATCCTCCTCCCAACTCTGCTTGTGTATGGTCATCACACTGGGAAACCTTCAACCATCTGGGACCTTCCTGTTTATCCAGAACTGTTAGGTGAAGGCAAGTGGCTTGGTGAGATCTTCCTCTTGGTACCCTTGAGTGAATCCCGTAAGACCCCATAGACTTGTGAGTGTCTAAGAGGCATAGCTGGTTATTAAAGACTTCCTCCTATTATGGATTCAGAGAATCTCAGTTACATTTTATGAATGTTGCCAGCAGGGCTTAACTTTTCCATTGAGAGTATGAGACACTACTAGCTTCTTAAAGGATAGCTACATAAATGTTGGCTTTCTGAATTTTTAATTACTTATTTAAATATCTAAAATGAATATTTCTGTGGAAATCTGGCTCCTTTTGCAACAAGTACTTGAGAGACCAGAATTTCTAACCATTTACTGAAAATTATTTCACATCTTCCTGCGCAGAGGCAATTCTGATCCTGCAGTAGCCATTTTCTTGGTTTTGTACTAGATTTTATTCAGTAGAATATAAATTAGACTAATAAAAATGACTAGCTAAATTTTGACCATAAATTAAAATAATAAGAACACACATGAGTGTTTGTTCATGAGCTTACAAATAATTAATTTTATTCAAGCATCTTCCCTAAAAGGGAAAAGTCCTGCTGTCTCAACATACCAAGAAAATTATCTTTTAATGATTGTTCTGGAATCCTAAGTATGCATCATTATATTGAACCATTGGAGGAAAAATGTGTTTATATTTAATTTGTAAATCAATAGGTGCTTTTCTTTGGGATTATCACTGGAATTAGATTTTCTCAAGAGCACTATACACTTTGTTATTTTAAATTATTTTAGCAGTGAGTGTTTAAAATTTAAACCCAAAATTTCTATGAAAAAGATCACAATAAATTTTGCAATTTCCTTTAAAAGCATCAACAGAAATAAACACACACAGTTTCTGATTCCAAGAGAGCTATAAATTGTTTTCTAATAGTGGAAAAATAATTTAGAGAATGCTATGACTAATAAAATTAGAGAGAAAACTGTAGAAAATAAGCCAATCTTTGTGATGGCAGCTTAATAGACATGTAACTCTCATTTTGTAAACAATCTTATTGTGTTAATAAACTTATTTTAAATTATCAATTTTGATTAATAAATAAACACACTTAGTAGATGTGTAAATAGTGCTTCTTCACATTATTTGCAGCCTAAGGCATATTTGGTTGGCATATTTTTAAAACTTTGCTTGAGAAAATGAAGGACTAATAATGTTGTAGGAAGAGTGAAATGAGATCAGACAATTGACAGAATTGCTTTCTAAAGTTAATTATGTTTGCTTTCCCCTCTCCCTTGGTGTTCATTACCTTTAAACGGAGCCACACATTGGCAGAAATAATTACCAGGTTGGTCAATGCAGGTGGCTCCATTCTTGCAGGGAAATGAAGCACACTCATCTATATCTGTTTCACATCTTGCACCTTTGAAAAGATGAAATATTTGAACACTTACTAATACAATCAGGTGCCACTTTCTAATTCATTTGCACCACAAAAATCTCAAGCAACTTGTGAAGAGCATACATCAGCCAGATAAAGAGCCAATATCAGCATCCATTTAGCTCTTATAACCACAAATACATAACAACTTGTTTCAGAGTTACTAAATGGTTACTAATCTTCCATATGCGTGTAAGCTTTGAAGGTCTTTTAAAATGTGGACTAATTTATCTTGTGGTATGTAGTTTACAGATCCAGTCAGTGTTCCAATTTGTTGGAATGCAAACGAAACATTAGACCAGGGCAGATAAAGAGAAATGAGAAAAAACCACAAGCAAATTAATCTATAATGTCTTAATGGATGCCTTGTGGACTACCTCACTGTTGAAAACCAAGTTTACTGTGAAAACAACTCACCAGTAAAACCAGGTAGACAGATGCATTCATAGCCACCAATCAGATCTGCACATGACGAATTATGAAGACATGGAGAAGAGTGACATTCATTTATATTTGCTTCACAAGTTGTACCTGTAAATGTACAATCAGGCAAAGGGGAGAGAAGAAACTCTATAGCACATTTAGTTAAAGATGAACATGTATTTAAACTGATTATAGGTCACATACTAAAATGTATTTGACATCCTTTTTATATTCAAATTCAGGCATCTACGACAGACATTCATCTTCTAAATGTTTAAGTTGTTCACTGATTTTTCAAAATATTAAAACTACAGTCATCAAATAGATTCCTAAGACTTAAAGCAGACAAATTTCCTATTATATGAATTTAGAACAGAAACAATTTACATTGACTATAATATACTGCACTGCAGTGACATGAGAGGAAGTAGTTCTTGTGTTCATGATAAGGCAGTAGATGTACTCCCAGAAAATTGAAAAGGAATTCTGATATAGACAAGAAGACAATTTATTCCAGTCAAGACTATAGCTAAAAAACTCATATAACTACTCAGGCATAAAAATATTTTATTGCCACTGTTTCTTGGTGAAACTTAATTTTTTATCCTTTGAAGAATAAATGAAAAATTACATCAGTTGAAAAGTTTTGGAAGTTAAAAGGATTTTAAGAAACAAAAAAGCAAGCAATAATTGTTCTGAGTATAACTAGCAGTAGAAATGTAATATTTTGCACTGTGATATTTGCATTATGGATTGATTTGTATTTCAATGATTAAAAATCCATAGTGTTTAAAAAATAGTGCTCTAAAAAGAAAATGGATATACTTTAAGTTCCTGATCTGAGCTGAAAGCAAAGAATAGCTGCAGATATTAATACATCCACTTATCAAAGTGATTAAATTTTTCATATAAACTGTACAGATATGCCAAGAACAAAACCTTTCGCACAAAGTGGGGTTTTCCCTCAATTCTATTATATTAAAACCCAAATGTTTAAAAAGCTTACAGAAAACAGTAACATCTATTTGCAAAATTTCACTGAGCTCCACAGACCCATTTTCAACAGCCAAGCCACCAGTCAGTAGAAAATGCCTAGTTCCAGGCTATCATGACAACAAAACAGATAATTTAGTCAAAATGCACTTTCCCCAATTGACATGTTAATAACTTCAGATGACACCCATAAAGGTATACATGTGTCTCATCTGATAAATTAAAAAAGAGTAGTATGAAACTCAAAGTAGATTTACAGAGTAAATCATAGTTCTATGGATTTTTTTATACCTTCAAATCCATCCTGACAGATGCAACTGAAGGCATTCAGGTGATCAACACAAGTAGCTCCATTGTGACAAGGGTCACTGAGACACTCATCCACTTCAATCTCGCAGTTATGACCTGGAAACAAGTGAAGCTTTCATTTCAGTAGGAACACGCCACTGGTGAGTCACCAGGGCAAGCAGCAACAACAAAATGAAATAACTCAGGTTAGAGAACTTTTATCAATGAGCCATAAATTGTCTTTGGACAATTAAAGGCAAAAGTGAAATGTATATATAGAATATAGTGTTCAACAAAGATCTGGTGAGAATTTTATAAATTCATTTATAGATGTACTCACAAATGCGCATATTTTTGTATTTTAAGGGCAATAAAGTCTTGAGGTTTCCTAAAACATCACAAAAGTGTAAATGTGGTATCTAAGACCAAATATTAAAATATCAATCTTTTCTATAATGCTGTTTATTCATGGATTTATTAATTTATGAGTTCATTATGGAGATCTCTATGGAAAATATTGGGAAATATTTTCATTATGGACATATATTTCCATATTTTTTTAATAAATAATTAGATATTGACATGTAAATATATGAAGGAAAAAATATAGATGTCGATTTCTCATTGCGAATGATATATCGAATAGTTTTTCTGGTCTTTAACGTAGAACAAAGCTCAGAAGGTATTTGCATTTTGTATGTGAATAATCCAAATAGCTGATAATGGCATCACATTTACTTATGCCTAAAAGGTAGGTAGAAACCTCTTGACTGCTTTCATTACATTAAAAACACAAATACTACAGCTATTAAATTACAGATTATTTAGCCTAAATGGATGCCAAGTCCAAGCAACAAGTTAAGAGCTATGGAGTCTACTCTAGATCTGAATTTCTCTGGTTGTCTGTGTCCTCCTTGACTATCGAGAGAGATTGTAGTGTCATCTTGCTCCTGTTTTAGGAGCCCTATCAAAGGGCTGGAGTCCCTGGAGTTAGACAGGATGGATCTGGGTTCACAGCTGATCTGACACTCGGGAATTCCTACTGTCCTTGATTGTTTCATCATACAGCTGATAAAATATATGTATATCTGTATCTAGAAAGATTTCTTTTTTTACACTGTAATCTGGAATTACCATGGCAATATGCTGATGTAGCCAAACTCATTTTAATCTAGCCAGACTAATGGCAATGACATGCGGGGTATATTTAAGCATTAGCAGTTAAACCTGTCCAGGATCTTGGACGTATATTTGGCAGTTGAGGCCCTTGTTACTTCAGTCTTATCATTACAGAGAGCACAAAGCAGATAAATTAAGGCCAACTTGCATATGGCTGGAAGTTCAAATCACATCAGTGTAAGACAGACACCATGTCTAAAACAGTATAAAGAATTATTGGAGTGGAAATAGTCCCTTGTAGTCAGTATTTTTTACAACTGAATACACTTACAGAGGCAAGTACTTTTTTGTGTCAGGAAATAAAAGTTGTTTCTGCCTGAATCAGAGGCACACTGCTAAATTATATCAATTGCTACTTTTGAACAACCTTATTTTCTCTGGTTTAGGACTGACTTAAACTTGTTAACCAACACCACTTTGAACCTACCTATAAAGCCCGGTGCACAGAAACAAAGATAGCCTCCCAGTGTGTCTTTACAGATGCTAGAGGCTCCACATGGCTGTGATAGGCAGGCAGCAACATCTACTTCACATAATTGACCAGTGAAACCTGATGAAAAAGAGAGTAACAGACAACATAGGAACTTTACTATCACATTTAGTCTGGAAAAACAGACAAAAGACAGACCAATTTACTGTGTACTTTTCTGTTCTTATGCTTCAAAATCTTATTTAGTATAGGGTAAAACATACCAGTTTCCTTGTAAGTTTCATTTTCATAGACAAAGCAATTCTAAATGGAACAAAGCCATAGTGATAAAGCCAGTGGTAAAGCTGTATTGCCATAATAATAAAAACCATTCAACATACAATGTGTCTTCAAGAAAATTCAACAGAATTCAAGTGGCTTTATGCTAAATTCCTATTTTTATTCATTTATCAGTAAGCAGACTGTTGATAAATGCCTTCTCATTTTTAGTATGGTGTTTCTATTACTACACTAAGAAAATATCCTATGCTTCTAAACCAATAAAAAAATAAATTGCCCTGATATGTTCCATTATAAAGAAGGTGTTACAAGAACAGCCATGTTTGCCAGCATATTAGTATTGATTTTTTGAACTCGTTAACATAGTCAACAGGAAACCTAATCTTATGAAAACTAAGCATCTGTGTTTCCTATTGAGGGGTACATATGCACAACATTTAAAAAATAAATTTAAAAGAGAAAACATTAACCTGACATTTTAAACATTAGGTATATTGGCCATAATATAGTTTCTGAAGCCATCATCCAGCAAGAAAATAATAATTTTAATTGATAACACCTTTACTTTTGGACATTCACAATAAAAATTGCAAGGCAATATTCTTTGTTTCACTGAAAAAAAAAATCAAACCAGTTAAAAATATTTAACTAATTGATATAAAACAATTGAAAAATCAATCCATGCATGTTGACCTGGTATCCAAGTGCTGAATATAACTGTGAAGCTTCAAATTTGATACACTTTTGTTGTAACTTTGGTCATAAAACCTCAATCAGTTAAAGTATAAGAAGTATAGCTTTCTGGTCTCCTATTAACTAAGTACTTAAAAATTTTCTAAATACTTTTAGTCCAACAAATATCAAGATAGAGTGGGCCAACTTATTATAATTTAAAAACTGCAGCTTGAAAAGCCTCCAAAGACTTAAACCAGAGATTTGGTTCAGTGAGCTAAGTATAGTTAGTTGCAATGTCTTAGATACCAAGCTGGCTGAAGATCTGAACTTCACAATTAATTTAAAAAAAAAAAAAGTGTAAACTAATGTCATGCTTCAGTAGCATAGATATTGCCAGAACAGATTCTAGCATGCCATGAAGTTGCCCCATATCTTTGTGTTCGTCAGTGTTTTAAGATCAAAAAGAGAAAAAAGAAGAGTCTGTGGTCAAAGATGTTCAAACAGTATGTGTTCCTACAGTATAATGTGATAACTTTAAAAATTAAACACAACCTTGTTTTAATAGCATTTATTACATGCAGATCCAGAGTAATAAATTATTATAAAATTTTAAAAGTTCAGTCCTGATTATTTCTAGTCGTCAAATTAAAGGAAATGTAAACCATGTCCTTAGGGTATGACTGAAGAGCTCCTGATCTGGAAGATTTTTTAATTTTTGAACATCTTGTTACATGAGATAAGACAGCAACTTCTGACCATCAGACTAGATTGCTGGAACATGCTGCACTTCAAAAATTCTGGCTTGTAGAACAACCCTTTAAGGCATAAATACAACACAATGCATATTAAAACTGCCCTACACATGCAGTCATTTTGGATTCTAAATCAGAAGATGCAGTAAGGTGTCTCCAAGCTATGTTTCAATTCCATCCCAAACACCAGCTGTGCAACATTCTCACACAGCTGAAGTTTTCCTCCCTGTTGATTGCTATTAAAAATTTACATCTCTCTCGTTTTTGCCTTTGCACATAGCTGTTAACATCTGCTTACTGAAGTACTACATAAAACTCATATAAAAAATTACGATAAAGAAGTAAAATGGAAACACTGGTCAATGATGGTAAAAGCTATACACAGATATATGTATGTGACTGTCATCTAAGTAGAGATAATGACTATAGAAAAGTCAACACATATTTCTTTTTTACAAAATAAAAATGAATATTCATAAAAACTTTATAGACTTGAAATAAAGTTCTTAACCTATGTATGCTTTTATTTCTGTGTTTTGAATTAATTCTATCTGAAGTTGCTATACTAAGCTGTAGAACAAAGAGTGGTGGGTTCAGGGCTCAATTTTGATATTAAACATCTGGTTTTGAATAAGTTTCCCATCAGAACACACTCAGCTGCAGAACTTAATAATGCACTATTTCCTATAAAAAGAAATGAGTCTGTTTTTCTGTTACACATACCCATTTACTTCATAAATCTAGATAATGGAAATTTAGCGACAGAGGTTTTAATTTTTTTTTTTTTTATTTTTTTTTTTAGAAATGCTGCATTTACATTCTTGAGACATTTCTTTCTGACACAGCCAAATGACTCATGACAAAAGTGATTTTTACTATTCAGACTGTGACACAAACTCTATAGGGAGATCACTGCATTGTGATCCATTCTGACAAAGTCCAGTCACAAAATGATTTATGGCAATTCCACTACATGGTTCCTTATATTCTGGATGGCAGGTACATCTGAAGCCATTAACTGAAACCTCACATTAAGGGTTATTGTCAGAGCCAGCAGGATTTGATGTGCATTCATTCACTCTTATTGAACAAATACTGCTTCTGGGGAAAAAGTTATATGGTTCAGGTTAAAATTACAGCTGAGAAAAGCTTAAACAGACTGAAAAAAGAAATGCCAGAATTTAATAAATTAATTTAAAACTGGGACAATATTTTTGTTATCATTAAGATTCTTACATACTAATGGATTGCCAGTTTCTATTTATACTGGATATGGTAATAATTACATACAACCCTTTTATTACTTTAGTTTCTGGAATAGATTGGTTACTATTGTTTTTTTCATTCAACACTTACCATAATGAAATCCTACTTTTCCTTGGGTCCTCTAGAATTTCAAATATAAAAACTGTACTTATTGCAAAAATTATAAAAAATGTAAAAAATGTGCAACTAATAATATCATTTCAAAAAATCATCACCTTTGCAAGTGTGTTGAGTTTTTGTGGTTAGGTTTTGGCAGTGGGGGAGCTACAGAGGTGGCTTCTGTGAGAAGCTGCCAGAAGCTTCCTCCATGTCTGGCAGAGCCAATGCCAGCCAGCCCCCACTTCTGGCCAAGGTTGAGCCCATCAGAGGTGGCAGTAATGCCTCTGTGATAACACTTCAGAAGGGAAAAAACATTATTGAACAAATGTAACTGTGCTCACAGAAAAAAATAGGTGAGAGAAACAATTCTGCAGACTCCAAGGTCAGTGAAGAAGTAAGGGGAGAATGTGTTCCAGGAGCTGCAGCTGAGATTCCCCTGCAGTCCATGGTGAGCAGTCCATGGTGGAGCACATTGTCCTTCTGCAGCCCATGGAGGTCCATGGGGGGGCAGAGATCCATTTGCAGCCCGTGGGTTTCCTCCACATGAGAGCACATGGATACCCAAATGAAAGTTGTGAACCCGTGGGAAGCCCATGCTGGAGCAGGCTCCTGGCAGGGACCCTCAGACCCATGCAGAGAGAAGCCCATGCTAGAGCAGGTTTTCTGGTAGGACTTGTGGCCCTGTGGGAGGACCCACACTGAAACAGGCTGTTCTTTAAGGACTGCACCCTGTAGGAAGGGACCCAAGTCACACCAATTAGTGAACTGCAGCCCTGGGATGNCTTCAAAAATTCTGGCTTGTAGAACAACCCTTTAAGGCATAAATACAACACAATGCATATTAAAACTGCCCTACACATGCAGTCATTTTGGATTCTAAATCAGAAGATGCAGTAAGGTGTCTCCAAGCTATGTTTCAATTCCATCCCAAACACCAGCTGTGCAACATTCTCACACAGCTGAAGTTTTCCTCCCTGTTGATTGCTATTAAAAATTTACATCTCTCTCGTTTTTGCCTTTGCACATAGCTGTTAACATCTGCTTACTGAAGTACTACATAAAACTCATATAAAAAATTACGATAAAGAAGTAAAATGGAAACACTGGTCAATGATGGTAAAAGCTATACACAGATATATGTATGTGACTGTCATCTAAGTAGAGATAATGACTATAGAAAAGTCAACACATATTTCTTTTTTACAAAATAAAAATGAATATTCATAAAAACTTTATAGACTTGAAATAAAGTTCTTAACCTATGTATGCTTTTATTTCTGTGTTTTGAATTAATTCTATCTGAAGTTGCTATACTAAGCTGTAGAACAAAGAGTGGTGGGTTCAGGGCTCAATTTTGATATTAAACATCTGGTTTTGAATAAGTTTCCCATCAGAACACACTCAGCTGCAGAACTTAATAATGCACTATTTCCTATAAAAAGAAATGAGCAAGTGTCTGTTTTTCTGTTACACATACCCATTTACTTCATAAATCTAGATAATGGAAATTTAGCGACAGAGGTTTTAATTTTTTTTTTTTTTATTTTTTTTTTAGAAATGCTGCATTTACATTCTTGAGACATTTCTTTCTGACACAGCCAAATGACTCATGACAAAAGTGATTTTTACTATTCAGACTGTGACACAAACTCTATAGGGAGATCACTGCATTGTGATCCATTCTGACAAAGTCCAGTCACAAAATGATTTATGGCAATTCCACTACATGGTTCCTTATATTCTGGATGGCAGGTACATCTGAAGCCATTAACTGAAACCTCACATTAAGGGTTATTGTCAGAGCCAGCAGGATTTGATGTGCATTCATTCACTCTTATTGAACAAATACTGCTTCTGGGGAAAAAGTTATATGGTTCAGGTTAAAATTACAGCTGAGAAAAGCTTAAACAGACTGAAAAAAGAAATGCCAGAATTTAATAAATTAATTTAAAACTGGGACAATATTTTTGTTATCATTAAGATTCTTACATACTAATGGATTGCCAGTTTCTATTTATACTGGATATGGTAATAATTACATACAACCCTTTTATTACTTTAGTTTCTGGAATAGATTGGTTACTATTGTTTTTTTCATTCAACACTTACCATAATGAAATCCTACTTTTCCTTGGGTCCTCTAGAATTTCAAATATAAAAACTGTACTTATTGCAAAAATTATAAAAAATGTAAAAAATGTGCAACTAATAATATCATTTCAAAAAATCATCACCTTTGCAAGTGTGTTGAGTTTTTGTGGTTAGGTTTTGGCAGTGGGGGAGCTACAGAGGTGGCTTCTGTGAGAAGCTGCCAGAAGCTTCCTCCATGTCTGGCAGAGCCAATGCCAGCCAGCCCCCACTTCTGGCCAAGGTTGAGCCCATCAGAGGTGGCAGTAATGCCTCTGTGATAACACTTCAGAAGGGAAAAAACATTATTGAACAAATGTAACTGTGCTCACAGAAAAAAATAGGTGAGAGAAACAATTCTGCAGACTCCAAGGTCAGTGAAGAAGTAAGGGGAGAATGTGTTCCAGGAGCTGCAGCTGAGATTCCCCTGCAGTCCATGGTGAGCAGTCCATGGTGGAGCACATTGTCCTTCTGCAGCCCATGGAGGTCCATGGGGGGGCAGAGATCCATTTGCAGCCCGTGGGTTTCCTCCACATGAGAGCACATGGATACCCAAATGAAAGTTGTGAACCCGTGGGAAGCCCATGCTGGAGCAGGCTCCTGGCAGGGACCCTCAGACCCATGCAGAGAGAAGCCCATGCTAGAGCAGGTTTTCTGGTAGGACTTGTGGCCCTGTGGGAGGACCCACACTGAAACAGGCTGTTCTTTAAGGACTGCACCCTGTAGGAAGGGACCCAAGTCACACCAATTAGTGAACTGCAGCCCTGGGATGGATTCACACTGGAGAAGTTCATGGAGAACTGTCTGCCATGGGAGGAATCTCATGCTTGAGCAGGTGAAGGACGCCTTTCCCTGAGCAGCAGCAGAAACAACTTGTGATAAACTGACTGTAATCCCCATTCCTCAGGGATGGAGGGGGAGGGTTTTTTAATATTTTTTTTCATTTATTTCCTGTTGTCCTGCTCTGATTTTGAATAGTAATAAATTCAGTTAATTTCCCCAGTCAGTGATCTCTCCCAGCCTTTCCTTATATTTTCTCTCCCCTGTCCATTTGAGGAGAGGAGTGATAGAGTGGCTTTGATGGGTACCTGCCATACAGCCAGGGTCAGCCCACAACAGGATGAAAGGCAGGGAAAACAAAAAATGCTTCCACCTCAGACAATACAACAGGAAAGTGTTTTATTGTGACTGGCTCCTCTAATAAATAGATGTGACTGTTGTATTGAAGTAACCTGTCACAACTGTAGAAGATACAATGGAAAATGCAATTTTATCTGTTTTTATCTGTTGTATTCTTACTGCATGTATGGTTTCTGTAATTCAGAGATTAAAACTCATTAATTCTTGGTAAAGGCAATTCAAACTTCAGCAGTTATATTAGTATAACAGAATTACATTCTAAAAGTTTTAAAAATGTTACGTTTCAAAATTAAAGAGACTGAAAAACTACATTCAGCTCTAAGAAAGCTTTTATGTTCTCTGAAGGCTGCTCATTTCCACAAGCAGAAATACTGATCTAACATGTGCAGCAATCTGAAAAAATTATGTTCTGTTCCTGTGAGAAATTTTATTGTTTTATTTCTCAGTCCAGTTTGGGGACAAGTCAAAACTTGTGTTTATGTACACATAATCAAAAAAAAAAAAAAAAAGTTAAACATGTTGCAAGAATGTTCTATCATGACTATTTATGGTGTTTGTACATCAGTTTCTTTCCTACATGTTCCAGTTTGGAAATAAATAAATAATCCAAGACAAAATACTTTCAACAGATTTGCACATCGATTTGCTCTCATTTAGTTTTGACCTTAAGCATTTCAACAGTTTTAAACTTTTTTAAAGTTTAAAACAGTTTTAAAGTTTTAAGTGAAAAAAAAATCTTCTAGGACAAAAGTCAGTTTTTACTCATCATATCAGCATTTTCTGATGAAATAACATTTCATTGGATATTCCTCAGAAAGCTCTATTGGGGGTTGAAAAGTCATCATTAAAACTCACTTTGAATTTTATTATTATGATTTTCTGATAGGAGGACTGAAAAAAATATTTTTTCAGCAAAAACTTTTATACATCATTTTAGCGCAGTTGAGTCTGGAGAGGAATCAAATAGCAGTCAGTCCACCTTCTGCTTACCATTTACTCAATTTGGTATCAACAAATACACATACATTTTAAAATATCCTTGATACCACAGAAGTTCTGCCTCAGACATATTAATTTGTTTATTGTAAAAACTAATGTGATAATAATGATGGCAAGTTGATGCACCTGACACTGGCAATAAAAGATGATTTCATCTAGGCTACTGATGGATTTACTCTGACATCAATTCTGATTCATATAGTCCCCAGCGGACAGACCTCACAGGCAGACCTTGCAGAACCAAAAGTGTGCCCTTTATAAGCCTGAATCCATGCTCCTTTTATGGCCCTCTTCTAAGCTTTTACCCAGCAATTACTGTTGGCCAATTTGTCCTAGTTACCTCTGTGTTCGAGCAGAAATTCTTGGCACAGGCACAAAAATTTTCCTTCACTGATATATTTGCAGGGGCTGCTCAACTCTGGAGATTCATTTTTAGCTACACATGCTTTAGTTATGCTTTGACATGGGACAGTTAAAGGGCATTGTTATTTCCATTGCATGAATGAAGTCCATCATGGAATCATTCTGTGTACCCAAACATAAGTTATCTGATGTATTTACAAATTAACAAATTGTCAGATTAAACTGAGTTCTTTAACAGTAACAAGCTGTTCTTTAACAGTTTGGTCACTACTTGCTCAACACCAGTACTTTTCTGATAATAATCTTCATTAGCCAATGAACTCTAGCATTATGGATAACAACTTTTTTCAATGTGTCATGATTAAATCTGAATATCTACAGCTCCATACAGAAGTACAAATCCTTTAGAGCAATAAATATTAATAGACCTTGTGAGATAGCTATTGGTTAGCAACACACATTCCAGTCATGTCCTGTGCTGACATTGTATATAGAGTCTATGTCTTAATATCATATTTTAAAGTACTGTGTACATATAATTTTAATTAAATAAATTTAATCAACTTTTATTATTCATATAGGTAATATGACAGCAAGGCAGGTAGGACACAACCTCACTGACAAGCAGTACAGTCCCACAGCATCCAAATCAGAACAGCATGATGAGTTCATTTCTGGTGACCAGGTCTGCCACAGTACAGTGACAACCAGCCAGCCTGAGGTGACAGGGTAGGTCTGAGATGAAGCCTGGAAGTCAAAATCGGCAAGGCAAGATCAGATTAGCAGGACCCTGCTGGTACATTCTGATGTATGGCAGGGAACTACATTTCTTATGCAAACAGAACTTCTGGACAATATCTCAGTGTGGAGATTTCTTTTTCCGCAACACCAGTATGTGGCTGAATTCAGCTTGAATTCTTTGAATATGTTTTTGCAAATTGCTATCTGGTTGCTCCAATTTATATGTATTTGTTTACGACTGACAAAGAACATGCATCTTTGCTCAGCTGAATCTTCTTTCTTTTCCAGAACACTGCTACAATTTTTGCTTGTTTCTTTCCCAGATTGGTGCCATCTGCAAATTCAGCCACGATATTCCTAATTCAATCCTCCAGGTCACTGATAAGAAACATTGATGAAGACCACCAGTGGACCCAAAACACTTCCAGTGATGTTCTTTTCCACACTGAATCACTATCATGTTTTGGTACTTTTTCCCACTGAGTTTATATGTTGTTCAGTGGTAGTTTCACTGAGACAGTTTCCTTGTAAAAATGCTGATGAACTCAAGATATATACAACCTACTTTGTCCTTATCCGAAAGGTTTGTTACCATCTGACAACAGAAATTGGACACATTTTGCTTTTTTTTTGAGAAATTCATGTTATCAAGTGACCATTATATTTTTGTTGGTGTCAGATGCTTATAAATAGTTCATCTTCACGTTTTCTCTAGCATTTTTTCAAGAATTCAAGCTAGACCTGACAGTTCTATATTTCACCTCTGCTATTTTCTACCTTTCTGTTATTTGACCTATCCACAAGTCAACAGCTCTGAATCATTTCTAAATATCACAGCTGAAGTTGTGGCCAAATAGACTTCTTTTGTATGTATGTGAAAATATGAAATAAACATATGAAAAGTATGCATTTTCATTGGAGCAGTATAGATTCTTCTGTGACTGGGAAAATTTATTCTTGGAGTTATCGAAAAACACCTGAAAGACAACACAGCCATCATGACTTCACAAGGAGAAAGTCCTCCTTGTCAAACTTAATTTCCTTTTATGACAAGGTAACACAGATAGTTGATCAAGGGAAAACAGCTGATCTAATCTTTTTGGATTTGAGTAAAGCTTTTGATACTGCCTCTGACAGCATCCTGCTGGACAAAATATCTGGCACACAGCTGGATAAACACATCATATGGTGGGTGAGCAATTGGCTCATGCCTCAGGCACAAATAGTTATAGTGGTTGGCATAATATCAGGCTGGCAACTGGTCACTAGTGGGGTTCTGCAGGGCTCTGTCTTAGGCACAGTTCTCTTCAGGATCTTCATAAATTACTTGGACACAAGACTCAAAGGAATATTAAGCTTGCTGGCAGTACTAAACTGGGAAGAGTCGTTGACTCCATGAAGGCAGGGAGGCCCTGCAGAGAGACCTTAATAACTTAGAGGGCTGGGCAATCACCAACTGTATGAAGATCAACAAGAGAAAGTACCAGATTCTGCACCTGGAATATGGCAAGCCTCAATGTTTATACAGATTGGGGAACGAGATGCTGGAAAGCAGTGCCATGGAAAGGGCCCTGGGGGTCCTGGTTGACATCAAGTTGAATGTGAGTCAGCAGTGCCCTGGCAGCCAGGAGGACCAACTGTGTCCTGGCAAAGCATCACCAGCTGGTCGAGGGAGGGGATTGTCCTACTCTGCTCTGAAGTTGTGTTTCACAGTATAACAAATACATAAAATTATTATAAAGTGTCTGAAAGAGAGCTATGAAAATGATGAAGGACCTTGAGGGGGAGATGTATGAGGAGCAGCTGAGGTCACTTGGTCTAGTCAGCCCAGAGAAGAGGAGACTGAGGGGAGACTCCATCACAGTCTACAACTTCCTCATGAAAGGAAGTAGAAGGTTAGGCACTGATATTCTCTCTAGTGACCAGTGACAGTACCTGAGGGAATGGCATGAAACTCTGTTAAGGTAGGTTTAGGTTGGATACTAGGAAAAGGTTCTTCACCCAGAAGGTGGTTGGATGCTAGAACAGACTCCCCAGGAAGTGGTCATGCCACCTGCCAGAGTTCAAGAAGCATTTGAACAGTGTTCTCAGACACAGAGTGTGATTCTTGGAGCTGTCCTGTGAAGGGCCAGGAGTTGAACTTCAATGATCCTGGTGGGTCCCTTCCAACTAGGGATATCCTATTGATGTCTTCAAGTAGAATTCTCTGTCCCTTCCTTTGATCTCAGTTGCAGATGGAAGCTGGTGGTATCATTATCACTTTTAACCCCTCTCTTCAATGTAAGTAGATGTTATCAGGTTTGTTAAGCAGGTTTTGCTTAATGCTTATGGGAAGTTTTTGTATTTTAAGTCCCCCTTGCCAACTGTTTAAGAAAACGTGGTGCTGGAGCTGCACATCACATCACACAATGGTGTTCTGTGTATTTTGAGATGAACTTTGCTTGAAACTGAGTAGGGAGCACCTTTCCAAACATCTACCAGAGACCACCAGAGCCCCTGAAGAGGCCCATGCAGATGTGGTAACAAGTATCACATAAGGCTGTGCAAGTTAAATGACTATGCCTTAGTTAGAGGTAACTATGTATTAGATAGGCAGGTTTATGTATACTTCAGTATATAAATTCTTTTGCTTTTTACTCCCTGGTGTGCTTGATCTGTGGAAAACTTCCAACTTGCACCTTGTGCAGAATAAACAATGTCTCTTTTCTAAACCTGACTCTTTGTCCCTGTTTAGAGAGTTCCCAAAATTTGGCAACACTATGATTATTCTTTTCTTGTATGGTCAAAGACTTTTCTTATAGACAGGGAAATGTCAGCCTTTTTTGCTTAAGGTCACACAGAAAGGATGTTGAAAACTTCTTGGCATTTATGTCAACCACTTTTTCTCTTTGTTAGGAAGCAGACTGATACTTTCCTTTTTATCTTCTAAAGAATTAGACAAATATCAGCTACACATTTTCTCT
>VXBX01002266.1:36079-55184 GCA_013400415.1 Scytalopus superciliaris | reverse complement strand
TTTTTTTTTTTTCCCCCTGTTTCAGGATTCTTCATCTCTTCTTGAATATAGAGCAAAACAGCAGAACAGAAGTACCAAACTAGAAAGTTCTTTTAAAAGGAGGGACTGACCTTTCTGTAATTTTCTTTCTCCTCATTCTCCTCCTGTCTAGAATTTCTAGACAGTGACAGCTAATAAGTGCATCATTTCTCTTTTAGCTATTTGACTTCAATGACCATTTCTACTGGTTAGGGCAAGCTGGACCTTAAGCCATACAATTTAATGAGAAATGTAGGAGAATTATTGCTCTACAGTATTTTTCATTCAAAAAAACCCAAAAAAAACCCCCTTAAACCTAGGCAGAAGACCACAACAGCCAAATACATCTTCCAATACTGTAAGAACAGTTTTGTCAGTTCCACTAAAAGATGGATTAGAACTAGAGAAAAAGGATTAAGGAAAAATAGAGGCATACTCTATACATCTTACAGAAATACACCAGAAGACTTACAGCTATTGCAGCAGAAGTTTGATTACTGTACCACAGCAGGCAGCTTCAGAATCTCTGTTATTTATACTAAGAAGACACAGAATAAGTTTTTATTCTGACTGTGCTTGCTGGTTTGGAATGTGTCAGACGATCTTATAATTTGATGCATTAGAACTGCTTCACAACTGCAGAATAATATAGGCACAAAAGTGAAAAGAAAAAAATAAAAAGCCTTGTGAAATAATAGCAGTTATCCATTTTCATTTTACCATGAGGACTGCAAAGTGGTCAGTGTTTGCTGCTTCTTTTGGGATGATGTCAAGGTCTACCAAGAAGGTGATAAGTGTCATAGAACATAATTTGATTGTTATGAGGAATAAGTAATTTATTACCCTTCTCTATATAATATCTTCTTGTAATTGATATGCAAAGTATATGGCAATTAAAAATTCCCTTATGAACAGTGCAAAAATAAGAGTAAAAAATTGCTTAATAGAAATAGTTTTTATTTTTCCATATAAGTTTTTGTTGCATACATATTATGTTGTTCATACATAGATCAGCCTAATATGATATCACTTAATGAAACATAACTTCAGGACCCGACAAAAAAGCAAAACTTCAGCAGATAATTAAAGTTGGAGTTCCAGAGACTTATTCCTCTCCTCCCTTTATAAAGAAGTGACTGCAGATGATACTTTGATAACTTTTAAAAAATAAATATTTGAGATATTTGTTTCCAAAGCAAACAAAATCAATTAGAATTGGGGTAAAAGCAATGCTTCTAGAAGGTCTGTAGGAAAAAAACCCAAAAACCAAACAACAAAAGCAACTACAAAAATATAAACAACAATAATTAATACAAATTTCCTAACTTCTCAATTACACAAAATTTCAGCTTAACACCTCTGAAAAAAAAATCAGTGAAATATGAAGCTCCCTGTGAAATCAGCACAAGCAGTGGGCAGTGTTGCTATTCTTACTCTGTCACATCTCAGAGATATTGCCTGGCTTTCAGAATTCATGTGACACGAATAAGGAGATAAGAGGATGAACTACCCCTGGAGTGTGAGATATTACTGGATTAAATAAAGAGCTCTTCAATTTATTATTTTTATTTTAGATATTAACTAATTTGTTACAGAAAATAAGTTCAATGAGTTTATTAAAAAGAGAAACCATTTTTTCTGAAGTACCACATAAAGTTGGGTTCACATTTCCTCAGGAGTGTAAAAGTTTTTTAAGTAGAATTTAGGAGGATAAATATTAAAATAAAAATAACTATATATAAACGTGCTTTTCATGTCATTCATGATACTGAGATTGGCAAAAGTTTGGGGTTGATCTATTTCTTAGAATTTGCTGAAAAGCTATCTGTTGGACACAGAGAAAGTACACAGCCATTCCTGTCATCCATCATATTTTTTCTAGTCTGCCTTTTGTAAATTTGAAAGATACTATGAGATCCAAATATGATCCTTCATTTCTCATCCAATCAGTACACCATAAGTTACTGGAAAAGTTGGGGAGAAAAAAGTACAAAAGAAGGTTGCTTCTAGTAACAGGTTAAGTAAAGGAAAAAATTAGATTATTTAAACCCATAAAGCAACAGCTACAGACTTCGCTAAATGTCTGGTAAGTCAATTCTCTTAGCTGACAATGTCAGGAATTTGATATAATATTTTCACTCCTTACTAATGCAAATAGCACCACAGGAAATAAAAATTGAACAAATGTTAATTATCTTTCAGTACATTGCGGAACCAGAAAATTAGTTTGAGAGTGGTCAAAGAAAGAAATTATTTTAGGGAAGAGTAGGAAAGCATAAAGACAGAACAAAAGCATGGATGAAGAATTAAATGAGTCTATGGAAATGTCAAAGGAAAAAAGAAAATGAATAAATGTTATCCAAAATAAATAATGTTCCTAAAAAATTGGCAGGACAATAAGTAGTGTTTCAGTTTTCTTCATATAAATAGACTTCAGATTCTTTTCTTTTTTTTTCTTTTTTTAATCAGAGATTGCCAAACAACATAGCAGATCATAATTCCAAAACCTTTGGATCCAGTATTAGAAATTTGAATATATTTAGACATGTAGTAGACAAATTACTTACTTTCCAGAAATAGAAGGTTTGGGCTAAACAATTATTAAATATATCAACCAAACATATAAAAATTATGTTTGGTAGACCCATCATTCTAACGTCAGAAGAAGGCCATCGACTGACTATAATTTTAAGTGCTTTATAAAAAGTATGCTTGCAAGCATATTGAGTATAATTTTAGGTGTTTATAGCTGTTTTCTGGAACACAGTGTCTGAAAACAAGCATCATTTGCATATTTAATATCAGGAAAAGATAGAGATCGAGAGATTACATCAATGTAAATCTTATTAATTTCTTATTAAATGTGAATAGGCTCATTCTATCAGCAAGAGGTACTTAAAAATGGAAACATGTTCCATTAAGAAAAACATAGAGATGCCAAATATAAGAGGCAGCAAATTAAAAATTAGTCACAATTTGGGAGTTAAATCCTTTATTAAAAGAGTATAACCTTGGTGAATTGTGAAATACAGTTATGATGGTTTTATAACAGGTCGTTAAAATAACTTTAATATTGAGGGAACAGATCATTCCTTTCCATCCTTTTACTGCCATTACAGTAGTTTTAGAAATTAATAGACTCAAGCTAAAGTCTGTCATAGAAATATTTCCTCATCTGTGGGATTTGTAATGGGTTATTACAGCATTTCTAAAGACATGACTGTTTTGTATCTGCTTTTGTTAACAGTACCTCAATGTCCTATTATCCACTTTGAAATAAATACTGTTTTTCTAGCACTAAAATGTCATTTCTTTAAGTCATCTGCTAGGGTTGAAGGATTGAATTGACATTACAAAACTGAAATTAATAAATTTCTTTTTCCTGTAGTTTTTAGCATCGTAAATGAGAGCACTTTTTTTTTTTTTTTGGGGGGGGGGGGGGGGGGGAAAGAGGGGCAAACCCCCCACACTTTACTGATCCAAATATGTGTTTTATTTTGTCTATAAGNAGAGAGAGAGAGAGAGAAAGCCAGCAATTTTTTTCTTGTTCTATTGCAGGAAAATTTAATCTACCACTGGCATGAAGCACTATACTGATAAAGACAGGAATACTGGAATAAAATTGAAATTATAAAGAAGAAAGTAGCGTAGTAAAACTATGACACCTAATAAGTTCATATCCTTTCACAACAGTGAGAAATTTGCCACATGCTCTCTCAACCATGTTTACTTTCTCTTTCTTCATCACAGCCTGCCTTAACGTCAAACCCTTGTAGGAGACTTTAATGAACTTTGCAAAGTATATTGCTCTTCTCATTTGCCTTTTCTTGTTTCTTATTTTCATATAATGCTTTCTTTTTTCCCTTCTCCTGCACTTGGCTGCATGCTTATTTACCCTGTTAGTATGTGCTGATGTATAAGGAATTGTTTTCAATCTCATGCAAATTGTCTTCTTCCTTCTCCATTTACTTCTTTTTATTCATAAAAACTATAACTAAAAGGTATATCTATTTCAAGAAATGTTATCACTTTTTACCCCTTCTTTTTACCACTTTGTATCACTTTTTACCTCTTCTTAATTTACCAAATTTGTATACATTTGTCTCTCAGTGCAAAAGCTTACTAAATGCTTATATGTGTAAGAATAATACACTGAATTATCACAGAAGTAGAAACTGCAGTTTT
Source organism: Scytalopus superciliaris (assembly GCA_013400415.1). NCBI lineage: Eukaryota > Metazoa > Chordata > Aves > Passeriformes > Rhinocryptidae > Scytalopus > Scytalopus superciliaris. The sequence goes on along the minus strand of VXBX01002266.1, from coordinate 50,981 downwards.
GTTTGCTCTTAATATCCTTGTGTCTACTTTTTAACAGAGAATGAAGATTAGGTTTAAAAGTTTAAATCTTAGTGTACTTTAGGGAACATTATAAACCAATAGAAGGTACAGTTGCCAGTGTATTACAGGATACACAGTTGTGTAGTGCATCATAGTGCACACTTTGAATACACAATGTCCGCACAATTGCATGACCTCTGGAGGAATGATCTAGAGTGTAATTTTTTTAGCAGCATTTTTACTCACATAAATCTCAAAGACTTTCATTTGCATGCAACATGTATATTAAGATTTGCATTACAATTTAAAGCATATATGGCAACTTAATCCAAAAGTATGACAGTTACAAGTGAGGAAACTTAAAACTTCACTGCACTGTCATTTTTCTCTTCTAGTAACAAAATTAAAAATCAAATTCTAATAACAAAATTAGAGAGACATGTATATCTTGAAATCTGATTTACATAGGGAATTGGAAAGGCAAAAGTGAGAAAACTGGTGGGTCATGATAAGGACAACATAATGAGTTACAAAAAGAAATTTGAAATACACCAAATGACACAAAGGCAGTCAGTCTCCACCTCCCACCAATGCCCATATGGTATCTAAGCAACAGCTACTTTAGAAAAAATCTCCCCAGGCTTTTATTGGTGACTATAATAAATACGGAAAAACGATATCTTTTTGGTCCATTGGGGTCAGCTGTCTTAGCTGTGTCCACTCCCACCTTGTAGTCCACTCCAGCCTACTCACTGGCAGGGCAAAATGAGGAACAGAGATGGCCTCAATACTGTGCAAGCACTGCACAGCAACAACCAAAATATTCCTGTGTTAACAGCACTGCTCTTGTCACAAATCTAAAACACAGCACTGTAAGGGCTTCTGTGAAGAAAATTAGTTCCAGCTGAACCAGACCAGGTACACAGACAAAATCAATTCTTTGTTCAGGAAGAATACCCATTAAAGATTCATTTTTTAATCTTTTTTTTTGGTATTTTCCAGACTTGGTCTTCTGATAATGAGAAAGTCAGTGACTAATTATATATCTCTCAATTCCAAATAGTGAATAATAATTTGGGGTTTGGTTTTATTTTGTGCTTTTTTCCTTAATGAAATAGTAACAGAGAGAAAGAAACTAGATACTGAAGGTAAAGGCAGACAACACTTTTCACATTTTTAGGATCCAAGCCTACTGGATGATATGGGTAATGTTCTGTGCAGAAAGAGCAGGTTATAAAATTTGGCCTAGGTCCTCAAATAAAGCACTTTTTTGCTTAGCCTTGTTTTCCCTCTGTCACTCTCTTAGCATGAGGCTAAGAGGACTGATCAGTAGTATTCTATTGCATTATCACATTAATTTTTTGATGTCTTTGTTGATACACAAAATTCTAGTAACCATCCTCCTACAGTAATGTATGAGTTTCATGAGGACAAAATAGATTGAATATGTTATTTCATACATATTAGAAATATTAAATGGCACCCTTTCCTGTCCCAGGCTTAAATAGTGTAAACTGTTATGCAAATGTGTAAATGTTGCTGTAAATGTTACTAGAGAGGAGAGAGGAAAGATGGGTTAACCATTATGCTGCAGATTGAAAAAGTAAAGAATGGCCTTGGAAGATTATTTTTTCTGCTTTCTTATGTCAAAAATATTTTAGAATACTTTTGATTTTTTTCCTTATTAAAAGAGAGCTCTCAACTTTTGCCAAGTTTAGAACTGTTGCCTTTTTCTGCTAGGTCTTCTATGACTAAACTGCTACACATAATGTAACAAATAGTTGAAGTTCAACTAATTTTGTAAAGGGTTCCATGAAAAAGTGAAGCAAAAAATCAGACCTTCAATGGTATCAAATGGTAGCAAAAATCTCTATTATAAAAATATCTAAAGATAACAATAGTCTCAAAACCAAGAAGAATTACTAGTTACTAAACCTATATTTAACATTTCATGAATATCAGAGAAAAAATTATTCTAGTGTATGAATTAGCTATAAGTGCAAGAAGGAAGTCCTGGGAAGGACCCCTAATGATTTTCCCTGTCATTCACTGCTTGCAGATACTGCTTTGCATGAGTCAGTTAAGTGGCAGGTCCTGAGGTCCCAGCTGCATGACCTCTGCATCTCCAACATCTCTGACTTTGAGTCATATCAACCCTCATCCTGGATGATGAGTCAACACTGATATCTCATGGATATGACTGCCCACAGAAGTTTCACTATTAAGACTTTGAAAAAGAGCCAACATCATGTAAATGCGTTGATCTCTGTTTCCCTAAAACATTGAGTCCTCTAAGTACTATAAGCTGTTCTGTACTCTTTTTCTCTATGCCTACTCAAAGTATCTTCTGTGTTAGTGTGCTGAACAACCTTTCTACCACTGATCAGATGAACTTGTTTAGAAAGAATGGTATCGTAGTACAAGTTAGGATGCTAGGTATAAGAAAAACAAATTACTTACAAATTGTGTAAGTGAATTGTGACCTGGAGCAAGAAACTGATAACTGAAATTTTAAATTAGGTATCAGGCAGTCTTTTTGGCAAGTGGTGCAGCATGTAAAATGCTAAATGTAAGAATGCTAGACAATCAAGCAACTTTGAGACCAAAGCAGGAAAAAAAAATAATTAAAAAAAAATTCTACGTTAAGCTTGATTTGGCAGCAGCAGTGTGAAGAACTGAATGATTTTGTAAACATTTTCCTTCTGTAATCTTGATTTTTTCTTTATTTTTTCAGTCACAGCATGCAACACTTTTGGTAAGGTCTCTTCCTGGAGTAAAAACTTTCATGTACAAGTGTCTATTTCATAGTAAGTGTTGCCAAAAAGGTTTGAAAGAAAGTACAGTCTTATTTCATGGCACAGTAAATTTTAATAACAGCAACACCTTCCAAAAAGGAAGAATTTGATTTACAATTTTTCTGCATGTGAGTTTACTCTTAATCAGAAGTACTGAATTTTGATTCAGTGTTTTAAGTTGAATGAAAATTGATTTTAGATTGAACCCACCAATCCAAACATCTCAACTGATAGGATTTTCTGCTTCAAAATCAGTCTACTTTAGCAATCATGGTAATCATCCACTAATCTCACTGAAAAAAAAAAAAAGCTATATATTTATGTATTCAGTTAGGTGTAGCAGGGATAATATATCACTAAGGAACAAACAGGCATGGGAAAGAAGCTGTGTAGTAGATGTAATGTTTTGTAAAATGCAAAAATTATGCATCCAGCCTAGAACTTTTTAAGAGCAGAAAAAGAGGAACTATTTAGGGAGAGAATATTTAGAGACTTCCAGCAGTCTGTTCCCTTTGAAACCTCCAAGCATTCATGTGTATTGAAGAATTTAGAGGATTCTCTAGTATTGACTTACACAGTTTTTGTTTGTGGATTTTTCTAATGTCTTATCAAACCTTCCAAATATATTGTCTAGGTACATCACATTCTGTGGCAACAAATGAAGAAATGTAATGTCATCCGTTAAAATTTATTTTATGTTTCTAAGTTTCCTTCATGCCCTTCTTCTACAAACTTAAAGGGTCCTTGCTTTTTCATAAGGAACTTTATATTCCATTGAATACTTTTGATGTCTTTCTGAATATAGTGTAAAAATTCAACATCTGGTTGAGCAAAGATTCCTTATTTAGTAATAGACTCACAGGACAAATTATGTGGGAAATGATGTCTTGAGGCCATCTAGTCTCATACTCACTCAGCTAAATCAGGTTAAGGGAACTGCCCTGTCAGTGTATGAATATGACTCCATGGACAGGGATACCACAAGTTTTCTAGACAGTATGTTCCAATATTTACCGGCTTTTTAGTGTTCGTTTTATTTTTTTGCCTTACTATCAAACGTTCCTGTATTCAGACTTGTGTCCATTGACTTCTTCCCTGACACAGTTTTGACCTCTGAGAGAAAAGCCTTGCAAAACAGGTGGTAGTTGTAAACCAATAAAATCTCTTAGACTTTTCTTCAGGATGAAGAGGTCCAATTACTTCAGCCTCTGTTCATGAGGTTCTACAGACCCCCCTCCCCGGACATCTTAATGGTTCTTTTACCGAATTGTCTTAGTAAGACAGTGGTTTTTTAGCAGAGAACCTAGGTACAGTACTTCACATGCAGTTTCACAACTCACAAGTAGAAAAATAATTAATAATGGCCCACCATCAGAGATGAATACCTCCAGGCCAGGAGTGAAAGTCTGGATGCTTTCCCTGAGGTGAGTTATCACAGCTGAATAATTTGTGTGGCGACTGAAGGCCCACACCAAGACCCTCAATCACCTTGTCCGTGAGCTGCTCTTTGCTGATGATGCCGCCCTCGTTGCTCACACAGAAGCAGCTCTGCAGCGCTTCACATCCTGCTTTGCAGAGGCTGCTGAGCTTTTTGGGCTGGAAGTCAGCTTGAAGAAGACAGAAGTCCTCTATCAACCTGCACCTCAGGAAGTCTTTCATCATCCCCACATCACCATAGGCAAATCAGAGCTTAAGTCAGTCCAGCAGTTCACCTATCTGGGAAGCATCATTTCCTCAGATGGTAAAATTGACAAAGAGATAGATAACAGGTTAGCAAAGGCATACAGGGCTTTTGGAAAACTCCATAGAAGAGTCTGGCGCAATAAACACCTGAAGAAAAGTACAAAGATCAAGGTCTACAAAGCCATTGTACTGTCCACTCTTCTTTATGGCTCTGAATCCTGGGTTATCTATCGTCACCACCTGCGACTCCTCGAGCGCTTCCATCAGCGCTGCCTCCGGACAATACTAAACATCCACTGGACAGACTACGTGACTAATGTGTCTGTTCTGGAGCAGGCAGAGGTCACCAGCATTGAGGCCATGCTGCTGAGAACGCAGCTGCGCTGGGCAGGGCACGTCTCCAGGATGGAGGATCACCGCCTCCCTAAGATTGTGCTCTATGGTGAGCTTGCCACCGGCTGCCGCAAGAGAGGAGCCCTGAAGAGGAGATACAAGGACTCCCTCAAACAACACCTCAGCCTTGGCCATATTGACCACCATCAATGGTCCGCTCTGGCCTCCAATCGGGAGGCATGGAGGAACACCATCTATAACGCTGCTGCTTCTTTTGAGAGCGCACGCAGGATCAGTCTGGAATTAAAAAGACAGCACAGAAAGAACCGTGCCTCGCCAATACAGCCTGTGGAGACTTCCCACTGTGCCTTTTGTGCCCGGACTTGCCTATCGCGCATTGGCCTTTTTAGCCACCAGCGCGCTTGTAGCAAACGTGGGTAGAGCCCTTCCCAAATCTTCGTTTGGAAGCCTAGCCATGAATTTGTGTAAGGAAAAGAAACCCTACCCCACTTCAAAGAATTTGTCTCTTTTCTTGTCTAGTTTAACACCCAGCTTGTAGCCTGAGGTGTGGGGTGTGCAGGCCCTCGGGGGCCACTCTGCACATTGTTAGCAAAGCACCCTGCTGATTGTTTGAGCTACAGCATTGACAGCCGGTCTCTACGGGGAGAGCATGTGAATGAGTGTGTGGGCTGTGGCCTCCTCCCAGCCTTGTTTACTTCTTGAACCTGAGATGATTAGACAATAGTACCACCCTTATCTTATTTCAAATCCCTGTCAGGAGGCTTAGCTCAGGGTCCAATTCCCTGAAAGCCAGGAGGCATATTCGGGTGGGGAATGAGCTTTGGTGGTCTTAACAAGGTTTAATCCATAAACCACTTCACTCTCTTACAATTCCCCATCCAACCCCCTCCAGGGCTTCATATGCACTCCAGCTGGTAGTTGACAGAGAAGGCAAATGCTGCCTTTCATCTGCTGTGTCTGTCCTTTCTAAAGAGCTTGTATTCTTCCATTCCAACACTCCAGTCATAGGATTCATTCCACCATGTCTCTGTAATGTCAATAATATCACAGCCGTGCAGGCATGCACACATCTCCAACTCCCCTTGTATATTCCACATGCTGTGTGCATTTGCATAGAGGCATTTAAGTTGGGTTCCTGATGAAGCTGATGTACTGGCTGGAATTCCTTTGTGCTGCCCTTCAGGTGTTCTGCCTTCCTGCAATCCCTAAATACTGTCTAAATCATTTGGTTTTGTCCTCTCTTTTGTAGATGGGCTAATTCTTAATAAAACACTCTAACAAGTGTTTGAAAATATTAAATGTTTGTAGTCAGAGATTTCATATGTGTTCTTCCTACAGTCTTTCAATATTCATTTTGCAAATATGATCAGTCTTTCTAAGTATAACAGGCAGATGCCTTCATACTCATTGTTGTATGTTGGAGAGGTACCAGCTGTGGAAGAACAACTTAAACAACCCAGATCTGTGACTGCTTGAGCTCTGGAGAACTACATTCTGTGTTATGTGGACTGCTGCTATGTTTAAGGACTGTTTGCAGTTTAAGGACTGTACATGGTATATGTTTTTCCTTTGTTTTACTATGTGTCCTTGCTGGAATTTTCCATCTCTCATGGCTCATAACCCACCCCTCTTTGGTAGCATTTCCTTATGCAGTTTGCACCGGCCTCGGTTTTCCCAGTTTGGAAGCTTTTGCCTTGTATTGCAGGCTCCTCCCTAACTCCTCCCTAAATCGCTCTCAAGTTCCACCCCGTTCTGGAACCTTTCTTAACTACCCTTTGAACGCCGGGCACCCTTTTAATAAATTGTCCATTCTATTCTGCATCACCCCTCAGAGTATGACCATTCCTTCCCGTTATCCAGCAGGACCACAGTTGTATTTGTGATTTCACAAGGCAAAATACATTGACAAAATGAGATGGGACATTTGTTTTATCCACAATGGAAAAAGTAGTGAAATAGAGTCAAAGCCTTTGTAACTAAAGAAGTAAAACTAACCTATTACAGGAACATATAAGAATTCAGTCTTAACAAATTAGCTAAAATAATTAATAATAAGTAATAATAAAAAATGTATTTGATATTCTGCATCCTGAAAGTCTATTATGAGATACTCAGGTCTTAAAAAATGTTGTATGTACAACACACACATACCCACATTTCTATATATAATGATATCCATAACTATTTATGTATATATTACATTTGTTTTCCTACCCATGTATATTATTTAGTGGCAGTGCTCCCTGTAAGTTTCTGTGTTTTGCACATTAATAACTTTCAAGTTACTTATACATTAGACTTGAAATAGCTTGTATAAATTTTTAAATCTCTTGCATAAATATATATATATATATAGCTCTTATAGGTATATAATAATTTTAAACCACTTCATTTTTGTATCCATTTTAAGTAAATATTTGTCTAAATAAAAGTTTCATAATTGTACCCTTACATTGCTAACTTGACATTATAAAAGAAGGCTTTAATGCAATGTAAATGACCTAAGAGTATTGAAAAACTGCAATTGAAAAATTACTGTTGATTCATGTTTTGCTTGCTATTTTCCATTTGACTCATAACCAGTTGATCCACAATAAAGAAAGTAGAAGGGGGGAAATCAACAATTAATCATACCATACAAATATCACATATTTAAATTTAAAGATGATAAAAGTTTCCCAGAGGTCTGATGGAGCCAATGACAGCAGCTCCACTGCTGTCCACAGCTGAGTTCATCAGCAACAGTGGTAGCACCTCTGGGAAAACATTGTATAACATAACATATCCTCTGGGATAAGATGGGGTAAAAAACCCAACTGGGAAGCTGCAGCCAAACAAAAACATGAGAATATGCAAGAGAAGCAGTTCTGTAGACACCAAAGCCAGAGGAGAAGGAGAGAGAGAAGGTGCTGCAGGTGCCAGAGCAGAGATTACCCTGCAGCCTGTGGTGCAGACTACAGTGAGACAGGCTGTCCCCCTGTAGCCCATGGAGTTCCACAGGGGTACAGAGATCCACATGCAGCCTGTGGAGGATCCCATAACAAAGGAGGTGGATGCCCAAAGGAGTTTGTGACCTCGTGAGAAGCCTGAACTAGAACAGGCTTTTGGCTGAATCTGTGGCCGTGTGGAGAGAGGAGCCCATGTTGGAGCAGGTTTGCTGGCAAGACTTGTGACCCTGTCGGGGACCCACACTGGAGCAGTTTGTAAAGAACTGCAGCCCATGAGAAGGACTCATATCGGAGAAGTTCATGAAGGACTGTTGTCCATGGGAGGGACCGCAGACTGGAGCAGGGGAAGAGAGTGAGGACTCTTCCCCCTGGGGAAGAAGTAGTAGCAGAAACAATGTGCACCCAGCTTCCAGGCAGGATCAACCCACCACAGCAATCCTTATGACAACTACTGTGTAACTTGTTCACAAATTTTTTTTCAGACTTTTTAAAAATAACTTTTGCTAGTAGAAAAAATGAAAACAAAATCATTCTACCTCCATGGAAGGAAGTAAATTAACTTTTGAAAATATTTACAAATTCAGAAGTGCTCAAAAGTTATGAGAGGAACACCACTGACAGTTTGCTGATTTCTAATACTCTTTATTCATCAGTTTGGAAGGCAGGACTTCCGGTATACAAGTTACATTCTGTAAACAAATTCTGCTGATACCACCTCAATAGCAATTGTAGCATATGCTTAAAGCATAGGTGCTCAGTCCTTCTCTCTTTTCAAGCAAAATAAATTACTACTTAGTTGTGTTCTTTTGAAAAACTCTATTTCTTTCTTGAATACCACAGAACATTTCTCAACTAAATATCATGAGACTTCTTACCTGGCAAACAGCTACAGTTAAATTCACCAATCAAATCATGGCAATGGCCTCCGTTTTTGCAGGGTTTGAAGGAACATTCATCAATATCCGTGGAACAGTTTTTGTCTGACAGAAAAGAAAATTAAACATTAAAACTATAAATCATGCTGAGAAAGCAGAAAAGCTACTTCACAGTGCAAGTGACAACTGCATAATTTAACTTTTCCAGGTTGGAAACACTATTTTATTTCAGCTTGACAGTTCTAAAACTAGAGATATTCATAGATCATAGCTGAAAGTTAAACAATTAAGGAGTAAGTATGAACAGCATTTGCAAATACATTCCTGGTGTATTCTAGCATTGCATTTCAACAGTATAATTACTAAGCTATATGCCACATTTAAAAAAACTGGTTTAGATATTTAGTAACTTCAGCAACAATAGTAAGAAAAATTATTTCTCAGGGTTGCTTCTATGTTTAGGTGAATAAAGTTGTTTCTCAAATCCAAACTGAAAACCACAATTCACTCAGCTGTTTCTTCATATTTCTGCTTTTAAAGGGATTTAATTGAACTGCAATTCAAATTCATTCAAATCTGAAACAATAAGAGAACATAGAGAAGACAGAGAAGGATATTTAGAAGACAATATGATAGGTGGCTTATGAAAACAATTAACTCATTGGACACACCAAAGAAAATCCAGTCCCTCATCTCTCCATTGTGCACTGCACTAATTTAGAGCAATTTCTAGACTGGTGTAAATAATATTAAAATCGATCAGAATTCAAGGGACAACTGTATAGACTAAGAGCTCCCATGAATACCAGAAGCTAAGCCAGTGACAGAGGGAAAACTGTAACTGCCACTGATGTGAACAAGCAGAATTGCTATTGGTATTCTACATAGAAACTGGTGGAAGATTCCTTGTATTACTCAAATGAGATATACCAGGTTGGTAATGCCTCTCAGGAATCCCAGGAGCCGAATTTCTGGGGTCCCTCTTGGACAAACAGAGCTCAGACAATCATATATTCATTGCAAAAATAAATGCGTGGCTGGCAGATGGTGTGACCCTGCAGTTTTGTCTTCCTTAACCATATGATGTACTTTGAACTAACATGTAAAAAATAGAACATACACAAAAATCAAACCACATGGGCAGGAGTGAAAGTGAGAAGCAGAAGACATAGGAATGAAAAAAAAAAAATCAAAACCCTTTGCACTATTCCTCTAAAATACATATTTAGAAAAGGATTTAAGGGGATGGAAGTGGAAGCCCATAGATAGGGATAATGCCAGTGTTGCCATAATNCGCACGTCATGGATTGCTATAGCTAAACTCATAGTAAAGGATCTTTTCTCTGCCTTGCCCTGTCGTGGAAGTTTTCTTCCTAGGTATTTCAGGCAACACCAGAAACAAGGTAAGATTTCAAAATCATATGGAAAATACTCCACACTCAAATATAATATGCTGTATTTAGTAGTTCAATACCTACCACAAATCCAATAAAATCAGTTTAAGGAAACCTTAGATTTTAACAGCTTGTGGGTTTTTCTTTGCTTTGTTTTGTTGTTGTTTTGATATTTTAAATAAATAAAAGAACTAGCAGAATCCTTAAGGACACAGGACTTGGACTGATAGGGTATTTAACTACAAAGCCATAATTTTTGAAAGGAATCATTATTCAGAAATTGAAAGATATTTGAAGGTGCTATTGGCAATTTTTTCATGCAATGGGGGAACAGGTAACTATAAATAGAGGTTTACTGGGATTTGATTCAAAGTAAAAGGGAAAAGTACTCTCTGACTATGAAGAAAGAAATGTGAAAACCAGGGGTGAGAGCTATTAGTTGAAAGGGAGAGGAGAGTCAACAACATAATGACAAAGCAATTCAGAAAAATTGCAAAGAATGTAGAAAAGTTCTGATTTGAAACCTGAGGAGAGGCTAAATATCTTACCATAAAAAGGTAATTAAGAAAGCTGCCACTTTCTGTAAGAACACCAGGACAAACTATCTTTTTCTGGAAGAAAGACACTGGGTATTAGGAGACCAACTTGGCACTTTTGATTTCCAAAGAATGAAAAAGTCCATCTGACCAAAATGTATGTCAAATTGCTAAGGATAACCTAACAAGTGCATCACAAATATGTAGGCGTGAAAGCAGACCATCAAAGGCATGTAGCTATCCTGGGATAGTCAGAGTAACAAGAAATTATTTTGTACATACTTCAGCATTAAAGATGAAGGAAATCTACATTTTGCCATTCAGTGGAGAAGGATGGTTACTGATAATGGTATTCATGCAAAATTGTTCAATGCTTCTTCTGCTTCAACCATCAGTAAAAAGATCAGCTGCAAGCAGGTCATTATGATAATTGATGCATATGATTAAAGAGCTAAAGTGTTGAATAGAGAAGCTGGAGAATTAGATCTTCAGATAGGCTGGTCTGATGAACTGCACACTTGGGTACTGGTGGACAAAAACTCAGTAGTTTTCTTTGGGAACTTGTGAAAAGTAGGTAAAGTACCTGAAAACTCAATGTATTCAGCCTTTAGGAAAAGAGTAAAATACAGAGACATAAAATTACATATCCATTTGTGTAACTTCAGTTCCTGGAAGAAATATGAGAAAAAGTTATTAAACTGATTACTTGCAAGAAGCTATAAATATAAAATCATTTATGAAAAAATGAGTGCTATATAAGTAAACCAATTCCCTTCTACACCAGAGTTACAGAGTTTGTGGATAAGAAAAAAAAGGTAGCATATGTCATACTCCTTGTGTTCACTAATGTTTCTGCTGATCTCTTTTGTGAAATCCTAATAATTGATCTACATAGGAAGTACAAGAGAATATTATCAGATGCGTAAGACTCGTTGGAGAGCCATAGTCATACATTAGCTATCAGGAATTTTAGTACCAAACTGGATGAATGAATTGTACAGGTTTTGCAAGAAGTCTACTGTTTATTAAGTTCCACTCAATTTTTTTTTCAGCAATCTGGGTGGTAGACAACAAAGTAAGCTTACTGATGGCAACATAAAAAGAAGTCTTCTTAAATAGATGGAGTTTGAAATAACAAATGTAAGCCAATCAGAACAAATCAAAAATACCATACAGAAAATTGCAAGTTAAGTAGGAACAAACCGCAGAATTTTGTTTTAAATCAAGTAGGGTGCTGGGATATATAAAAAGGGAACATATTCAGTTAGAATCATAAAGTAATCCTTGCATTCTTATCTAGCTGGAGTAAAGCTGCATTTGGAGTGCTTTGCATTGTGCAGTGAGTTGCATTCAAGAAAAATGTGAACCAAATGATGGTCTATATAAGCATGACAAGAATGACAAAGAGCTCAAAAGCATGACTACTTCGGATGAACAAAATGAATGGGGCTGTAAAGCCTAAATACGGAAAATTTGAATAGAAATGTGATGACAATCATAAAACAAGAAAGTACTTTTACAAAAGTCATCAGTTCTTTGTATTAGTAGCAGACAGGATAAGAAGCAATGCATTTAAATTGCAGTGAAAGATTAGATGATAAGGAACTCCTTCTAATGGTTAGTATAATATCACACATAGTAAGATTGCCTGAGGAAAGTAAGGAATGGTGTTGGACTTCTTTAAGAAAATACATAGGTGGGAAACAACATAGTATATTATATGTTTTCTGCTCGGGTAAGGATGGAATATATGATAGTTACTGTTTTGCTCTAGTGTTGTGATTATATAATTTACAGGGCATACACACTGTTTATATCACTGAAGAAGGTCCAAAGACTTCTGTTTATGTAGTGAGTTGGATTGTCTGGAAACTTGCTTTGCCTTATGGTAAAGGTCTTAAGTTATTTGGTGTGTGATAACTGAGTTCTGACTTTAGAACCTAGTGCTTCTATCCAAATCTGTGTATCCACTCTAAGAGAGGTGAATTCAGGCAAACAGCAGCAGGAGAAACAGAGGATGAAAGTACTAACACTAGAAGGCAGAGACAAACATTCTTCATGCACACCAAAAATGCACATAGTTGAAATTACAGAAGGATATTTGGAAAATCCTACTCTTAGAAAGAAGCACATTGAATCTGAATTCACCCCTCAAGTCCTTCTGATGAAAAAAACAATGAGACAAATGAGCCATTTCATACTTCCCCGAGTCTCTTTTCCTGTAGGTGAATGTGAAAAGCCCTTACTCTATTACTTCAAAACTGACTTTTAAACAGACTCTTCATTTCCACTCTCACTTCCCTTCCTGTATCTCCCTTCCACAGGAGAAGAAGCTTAGGCACCAACTGAAATCTTGTGATAACTTTTGTTTAGCTAAACAGTACCTTTTTCAATGTACTGAGGTTTATTTCTGGTCACTTGCAGTTGCCAGCTACAAGAACAGGAAAAATGTGCAGGTTATAGCTACTGAACTGCAGCTGAACTGTATGTGAGGAAACAACAAAAGTGATCCGAAAAGGACTGCTGAAGACCTCAGCATATGCATCCTTTTACAGAGCTGTGAGGGGAAAAAAATCTCAGATGTATTTAAATAAAACAAAAAAGGAATATTGATGTCTAAAGTACCTCTGCATAAAACATTGATTGCAATGTTCCATATTTAGAAAAAAGTGGGAAATTTGCAGGAAAAGCTCCACAATTTATTCAACAATTGAAGAAATCTTGTTGTCGGCAAAGGCTTAAAGAGCTCCGTTTCATTTAGAAGAAACAAAAACAAGAAGTGACTTGATTACAGTGTGTAAGTATCCTTACAAAGAGAAAATACTTGGGTAGCAAGAGAATTTTTCATTTTGTGTAGAAAAGGTAATGCCATGAAATAGCTTGAAACTGAAGACAAAAATTTAAATAAAATATTTAATATAAACTTCTAAATCTGATAGTGATTACTACTTGAAAAAAAATGCCAGTGAAATTGTGGCTTCTTATCATGCATTCAAATCAGGATTGAATGCTTTTGGATTCATTGTGTGTTTTAATCAAAACTAAGTAATTAGGTTCAGTACAAGGTGGTTAATAGCCAACATTAACTGCCTTCTGGTACACAGACATAATGTAGAGCATACAACCAGCAGTCTATGAATTGTTAGAAGACTTGCAGAATAAATATGCTCATCCTGTAGCCCTCTATGTGTCTTTCCTGGGAAAAGATCAAGAAAATTCTGTGAGCCAGATATATTTCTGTGACAGCAATAGCCCACCCTGAGGCATCTGGGCTCTGTAGCATCATTGTCATCATGTGATACGTGTATGTTGTGTTCTTGGAGGTTTCGGAGGTTACTAGGATAACTGGGTGTAAGGTGCTGTTCTACTGCTACCAGAGCAAATAACTTGTGCAGTTCCATTTCTTGCCTGGCTATAAAAGTGGTAAGAAAAAAAAATCTTCTTATAAAAGTTGTATAAACAGCTTTAAAAACATCATTCTCCATTTAATACATTTCCCCCTCCTGCCTCAAGACTTCTCATGTCTGGGCAAACAGATGGATCTGTTCAATCTACTATTTAAGTAAAGAGAGTAAAGTGGTTGGGTCATGTCCCCACTGTCATCGCTGCAGCCGTGAAGCCCAGTACATACAGCATTACAATGGCTAGCATCGAGCCACTCTTCAGGTGTCAACAGCACAGGCCTCAGGTCTGGCCTAGCAGCCAGGTGATCTTAGATCCATAGAACTATAGAATGATACGGGTTGGAAGTGGCCATCTAGTTCCAATGCCCCTGCCATAAGCAGGGACACCTTTCATGAGACCAGCTTGCTCAATGCTCCATGCAGCCTGGTTTTGAACACTGCTAGGGATGGGGCATCCACAACTTCTCTGGGCAACCTGTTTCAGTGCCTCACCACCCTCATAGTAAAGAATTTCTTTCACAGAAAAGAATTTCTTCAGTATCTTGCTTCATTTGTTTTAGACTTCCTTAATTTTATGAATTATTTCATGCTATGCTTATTGTTAATAAGATGTAGACAGGAAAACCCAGTATTCATACTGTCTAGAAAGAACTAATTATGATCCTAGAGTAAGGCTGTGGTATGAAGGAGCAAAAGGTAGAGAGCAGAGGCTTTGAAAGTGTGTTTGTAAGGAGGTACTGGAGCCTTCAAGGCTATTAGTTGCTCACATATGGCCAGTTATCGATAGTGAAGCAAACTGTGAAAGTTTGGGTTGGCTCTCTGCCAACAGCCAAACCTCACAAGGAAGATTCCCCCCTCCCTCTCCCGAAACGGCACAAAGCAGCAAGAGAAAATTGAAGGAATATATATATAT
>VXBX01002266.1:0-35511 GCA_013400415.1 Scytalopus superciliaris | reverse complement strand
GGGAAGGGAAGGGAAGGGAAGGGAAGGGAAGGGAAGGGAAGGGAAGGGAAGGATGCCCAACGATAATTGTTTCACTAGCTAAAAACACAACCCAATATACACTGCGAAATATAATGTAGTATCTAAACCTCTGGTATAATGCTAGTTGGTATTGCAAAGGCAATGTTGAACAACAGACTTTTTCCAGCATCAAAGATTTGGTGGATTTTTCTTCAGAAGAGGAACTGTGTACTACAAAAAAGACCCCTAAAAAAACCTGTACTTATATAAGATGCCACTTCCGTTTTTCAAATTCATTAACAGAATATCTGAGAGGGAAAATGTGCACTGAGGAAGTTGCCCAGAGGCAGATTTTCTTATGTCAGAGTTTATTCACTGATTGCTCATGTCATAACAGAAAATTTAGTTCTAACAGGTTACTTGAGGCAGTTATAATGAAAATCTTGATTGAAATTCTGCCTTGATATCCATATGTTATTTTTACAGATGTGCACCAATGTAAAAAGTAAAAACTACACTCATGCTAGCATAATACTGTTCATGGTATGATGTCATCCATGACTTTAACATAGAAAAAATATGGATTTAAGGAAAAATGTGGTTGATTTCTCACAGTAACTAAGCAAGACTAAGAATTTCAGCCATGTTTTCCAGAGTCTTCTCTGTGTATTTTAATCACTGTATGAGATTTTTCTAGACATGACTGTTTTTTTTTTATTTGATAAAATCTTCCCAGCAACTGACAACATTTTTTAAATTGAAAATCAAACCTATTCATATAAAATGAGTATGTTCCATTTTTTCCAAAATTAAATAAACATATAGTCACACCCAAAAAGATATTAATGGATGTTCTACATACATTATATTATGCATGACAGTTGGCATCACTATCAAAAAACCCCAAGCATTTTATCTAAAATAAAGGGGTTAAACTGAAACACAAAAACCTCATAACACCTTCAGTAGAGCAAAGACAAATTCCATGCAAGCTAATTAAAGTTTTTATTGAAGAATTAACTTATCTTTTGTCAGATGGTTCCAACTGTTGTTATTCACCTTCCAATTTAAACCAATCATGCTTGCTTAGTATTTGCAGTAGGAAAACTATTGGAAAAATGTGTCATTTAATTTTTCACGGGAAAAAAAAAAATACAAAAAAGAAGAAATTTTGCCTATATTTTAAGTGACTGGAAAAAACCCCAATTGATTTTTTTTTTCTTTCAGGAAGTTCAATAACTTTTATGTGTTATTTTATCAGATTTTTTATGTAATGTAATTTGCAGGATGATGGAGCTTAAACAGACTTTTCTGCCCTCTACTCATCTTTTCCTTTCCTATTGAAGTGTTGAATTTCTCCCAAGGGAAGCAGGTACTCTTACATGTGCCATGACAATAAATGCTCTCTAATAACAGAGAAGCGCATAGTGAAAACATTTACCTGTATGCATAAATACTGTTTATTTTCCAGCATGTTAAGTTTGCACGCCCAGCAGTGGGGAGCCTGCCCTCGGCAGCCTGCTTTCTACAGTGTCTGTGGCAATCTGCACTGCACTGCTTCAGCTGAGCAGGAAAAAGACATTCAGCCCTTCACTCTTGTGCCACCGTGGCCTGCTAGGAGTCAGAGCTCTGCTGGCCAGGAGCAGGGGAAACATCCAGTCTTCAGTTTCCAGGTTTTAGTTTGATTTGGTTTGGTTTGATTTGGTTTGGTTTGAAAAACCCTAGTGCCTTGACTGGAGATCAGACACCAGCATGCTGTTTAAATGATTTTGATCATTAGGGGACATTAGAGAAAAGAAGACTTGATTTTGGGCCTGCTTCTCTATGGGCCATAAGGCCAATTGATGTGGAACAATAATCTGATACTAGTAGACTAATGGGTGAGCATTGACAGATCACAGACTCACAGAATTAGTCTTTTCTTGAACTCCTGCAGGGATTATGACTTCACTACCTCCCTGTCAGCCTGTTCCAATGTTTGACAACCCTTTCCGTGAAGAAATTCTTCCTGATGTCCAGCCTGAACCTGCCCAGTGCAGCTTGAGGCTATGTCCTCTTGTCCTGTTATTAGTTGCCTGAGAGAAGAGGGTAACCCCCATCCTGCTACAATCTTCTTTTGGGTAGTTTTCTCAGACCAGTTTTTTCCTTTGTTGAGGACAGGACTAGATATGATTAATATGAGTGGAGGATGTAATGACTCAGTAATTTTAAGCTGTGCAGTTGTCCTGATATTAACTAAAAACATATGTGTCAGAAAAAAGCTGCCTAAAATAGAACAGCTTTTGCAAGCTTACTGAAAACAAAGCTTAAAATACCATAGGAAAAGAATGCACAGGAAAATATTTTTAAAAGGAATAAGGAAGGTATCCCCTTTTCTCTCATCATGGCATGAGTTGAGCTGGAAGACACTGCATATCCTTTTATAATTTTGGGTTTTGAATGTTCAAGGTTGCAATGACCACTTGTTTAGCCACAATAGGTACTACAAAATTCCTAAAGCTCAATAATGCAAGACGTTCTAGAACTGTATAAATCTGATCTTCAGAAAGCATATTGAAAGACTTACAAAATTATTTAACCTATCATGTAAAGCCTAAATACATATTTAAATCAACATGTGACTGATCGTAGATTCTGATTATTGGTTTATACTGTCTCATTATAATGATAAACAGGCAAAACTTAAAGCAAGAATCATTTTGCACATAGATAATTCATATGGGCCGTGATATAAGTGAGGAAGTCAGATTAAGAATCCCATGCATATAAATTACAACAAAATTCCGTGCTAATTGCTAAAATAAAAATCACTTTGGAATCATGTTTTTCTTTTCTACCTGGTATTCACTGGTGTCACCTTACTAGTATAGGGATCACTCAGACACGTGCACAGTATTGAAATCCCTTTAATTAATAATCCTTTCTAAAATTTAAAATGGTCAAAGCGTTTGCAATGGATAAAATATAATCCTATTATTTATTTAAGATTAAAATCCCATGCCTTCTCATCCCAGAACAGTGACTTACAAAATTCTTTCATTTCAGTGTCTTAAATTACCAGAGAAAATCCTCTCAAATAAAGAAAAAGGTCAGTAATCAACACCTCATAAAATTGCCTCCTCTTTCTGTGTCATTGATGAATTCAATACCATCCCAACTGACTGATGCTTTGGTTCAAGGTATTTTACTACCTAAGAGGCTAACAGTGTCCTACCATACAGTATTAAAATTCCTTACTTCACCTGTCTTCAGGTTTGGTTAATGCCCAGGATTAACTAATCTGGATGTGCTGAGGAAGACTTTTTTAACTTTTGAGGCTGACAGCTTTACAGACCTGGACTACATTTACCTATCTCAACTGCCAGAGGTTATCAAAACTCTTCTAATTGGCAAAATCAAACAAAGCACTGTGAGGGAAGGAGGTGGCAGTTGTGCCATCTGTCCATTTGTCCAGTAGCTCTTTACTATGAGATAATTACTGTGATCCTGTGTATGCAGATTCCCACAAGAGGGCATTTGAGAGCAAGCTTTGACCGAAGAGAGAAAGTATTTTTCTTGTCATTCTAAGGAGCTGCTTCTTTCTGTCTGCCTGTCTTGCATAGAGTAAAGGAAACTCCATGCAGCAGGTTGCAAAGGCTTCCAGTACTCCGTGCTCACTCTTTTAGGAACAAAAAATGCACCTGGGAGCAGAAGCTGCAAGAAGATTCTCTACTCCTCTCAGGATTCTCAGCTTTTTTGGGTGTTCCTGCCCGGCTGGCTCATCTCAGCAGGAGGGAGTTTCTCCTTTCATCCAGCCCTGCTCCCTGCCACACACAGAGCTTTGGCTCTTCCTGGCTCTGTTCCCAGGGAAGGGTCAAGCTCCACTGCCTGTGGTGCACCACAGCCAAGGCCAAACAGGCAGCTGTCTCACTCCTGTCCAATGCTGCCCTTCCAGAAGAGCTGGAAGCACAAGGCATGTGTCACCAAACAGGACTGATGCTGCCAGGCACAGAGCCAGTAAACAGCAACAGAGGCAAACAACCATGCCTAAGAATATATGCTCAACCAGTTCAGATGTTAAAGGTAAACTTTATTTGGAAATTAGTTTTAACATGCTAGAAAAACAAAAATGTGTTAAAAGAAAGAGAAAACTATATATTTACGTGACTTTTTCAAATTTCACTTCCTTGATGAAGTCTCATCAGAAGAATACAAGGTGTGTTGACAGGGTGTTAGCAGATCTGTTGATGAACTTTCTAACTTGTGCCTCTATGTAATCAGAGCTAACTGTTGTTATGAGCCAACTGTGCTGTTAATGGTGCTTTTCTACATTAATGATGTAGTATGGATTTCTACATTACTTAAATATTAAGTGGATAAACAAATAGTTCCTACATATACATGTGTTTCCTTTTGACCTTAAAAAGCTTTTGAGTGTATCACTGCTACTATAGCAAAATCCTCTTGCACCATTTATATCAATCTTAAAACTCAGAAGGACATGGAATGTTTTTGGACCACTGTTTGCTTTTCTTAGAAGGTAGAAGCTCAAATATGCAGTATTTTGCATCTAAGAATCTTTCCAGGAACACTGAAGCAGTTGTTGGAAGACTTAGAGGGAGCAGACCTAATGAGATTCACCATGGCTGACTGAACTAATTAACAAACAACAGGTGAAAATATTCAGTGTAATCAGGAGGGTCCTTGTCCCTACTTCTAATTCCAGTCAATAGAGTGGCAGATTTGTTTTCTTGTGGGAGCTGTCCTGTCTCACATACAGCAAAAAAGCTAATATGAAATGAGATGAACAGCACATTTCTGATGAGAAGTCTCTCACATAGGAAATGCAGGAGGAAACAGTTTTTTCATAATATCCTATCATGCAGTCATGTGAGCTTCTTTTACTTCAGTATAGGCCTCAAGGTATCCATTAAAATCTAGTTATAATTCACTGTAACTGTTTTTACTGTTGACAGATTCCAAATTCTTTTTGTCTTGGAATTAACAGATATGTTATTGGCTGTTTGCATCAGTATGAATCTAGGATAAAGAGTTCTTCCTAAGGAAAACATACTCTCTTCCAGGCTGCCTTGGTGACACACACGCATCAGTTTATAGTTCTGGCTCTCTATTGTGGATTCTATCATATCCCAAAGTAGTGTAGCTGTATTTTCAAAGGAGCAACTTTCCCTGCATATCCTAGTTTGAATTGACTGTGTGCAACTTCCTACAGAAAATTAGACATTTTGCTTTTTGATTCTAGCAGTATAGCATGAAGTTTCTAAAGCTTTTTATTTTAAAATTATTGCATTAAAATTCCTTTTCTTGTCTAAACAAATACTTTGTAATCACCTGTGTTATTTTCACAACTGATATGAAATAGACATATATATATATACAAATTCATGACAGCAAAGGCAGTTACCAAAGGAGAATAAGATCTTGTAGGAAATAGAGCACATCTCAGTTTTGTACCGCTGGAGGATCACCGCCTCCCTAAGACTGTGCTCTATGGTGAGCTTGCCACCAGCTGCCGCAACAGAGGAGCCCCAAAGAGGAGATACAAGGACTCCCTCAAACAACACCTCAGCCTTGGCCACATTGACCACCATCAATGGTCCCCTCTGGCCTCCAATCGGGAGGCATGGAGGCACACCATCCATAACGCTGCTGCTTCCTTTGAGAGCGC
Source organism: Scytalopus superciliaris (assembly GCA_013400415.1). NCBI lineage: Eukaryota > Metazoa > Chordata > Aves > Passeriformes > Rhinocryptidae > Scytalopus > Scytalopus superciliaris. The sequence goes on along the minus strand of VXBX01002266.1, from coordinate 29,843 downwards.
ACGCAGGATCAGTCTGGAAGAAAAAAGACAGCACAGAAAGAACCGTGCCTCACCAATACAGCCTGTGGAGACTTCCCACTGTGCCTTTTGTGACCGGACTTGCCTATCGCACATTGGCCTTTTTAGCCACCAGCGCGCTTGCAGCAAGCGTTGGCAGAGCCCTTCTCAAATCTTCGTTCGCGAAGCCCAGCCATGATGATGATGTTTGCATGAATCAAGAAAACTCACAGAAGTCTGTAGGAACTGCAACTATTATTACTTTCACAGATTCTAAAACTCTGTGTATCATCTTACATTCCTTATGTCCCACCTTCCTATTTTTAACTATTGACAAAATATGTATGAAGTGCTCCTAAACTGAATGTCAGTGGTGTTACTATCAACCTGAAATGTTGTTTTGTTCTAACCTAATTTTGCCTTCTCATCCTTCACTGTTCTATTTGATTCTCTAACCTTCCATTTCTTCATAATAGACCCCTTTTTTTTTCCTTTTTTCTTTCCTCTCTAGTGGTCACCATAGATTTTGAGCTCTTGTACAAACGTGTTTGACCTTTTATTACAACACCCAATAGCTGTTTATGATTTCTTAGACTGCAGCTACTTGTCTTCCTGTTACTACTTATGATTAATGCTGCTCCATTTGCCTCTCTGAAATCAGGAGCTTAAAGTCAAGGTATTCTAGTCCATGACATAGTTGTTAAGATGGCATATTTTTTGAGACAGTTTTATTGATTTCCCCATGATCCTGTTAGCTCTTTCTGGCAGAAGGTAGGGCCATGAAGACTGCTCCTGATACAAGAGTTATTTTCTTAAAGCTCTTAGACACACAAATAATTGTGCAATTTACAAGTTGTTTATCATAAGGATCTGATGACATGTCTCTTGAAGAGAACAAAGTGTCCTCCTACTAAAATTGTGTTCTTTTTTCCATCTCAATCAAGTATGGCTGTGATAAGATTTTCTGAAGAAAAAAAGCACCAGCTATAGCTACTTGTTCACCTCTGTTTCATAGACTGGTTTTTTTTTCCAACACTTTTTTTCCTAGGTAAAATACAGTTTTGCTTTCCACATACCCACACTGCTTTTATTTTTTACCATATTATGAGGGGAATTAAAGCAGATTATTAATTGCACAGAAAACTGAGTTGAGTTTGTTTTCATTAATGCTAAAACACTGAACAAAATGCAATTAATTTCAGAAATGAAAATAAATAGTTTAGTTGTTTAATGTCTTTCCTAGGTTAAAATAAAACTTACCAGTGAATCCTGGAGGGCAAACACAGCTGTAGTCTGCAACTAGGTCTAAACAAGTTGAATTGCTTTTACAGAAGCCGTAAGTGCACTCATCAAAGTTGATTTCACAGTTCAGACCTTCAAATCCTTGGTCAGAAAAAAACAACAAAGAACTATGCATTATTCATCTATATTTGTGCCTTATTTTTCTAAAGCATGTCTTTGAGTTTCTTGTTTTCAGTTTACTCTTGTAAAAAATAATCTTTAAGTCTTACAGCAAGATCATTGTAAAAGCTTTTCCTGCTCTGTCATTAATAGGAAAATTCATTTGTCCATCAAATATACTTTAAAAAGAGCTAGTAAATCAAAGAAGAAATTTAGGATTTAGCATTTTTGTTAAGCTAGCCAAACCTTTATTTGAGCATAAACTTAAGAATTTATGTATCTGCTGCCATTTTGACAACATTGCAGTTGAAGTGATGCTGGGATTTGGACATCTGTTCTCAAAATAAAATTTCTTAAAATCTCTCTTAAAATCAGCTCTCAAACAGTTGCTTCTCTACTTTTATGTATTTGTTTCACAGAATCACAGACTTATCAAGGATGGAAGAGACCTTCCAGATCATCCAGTCCAACTATCAACCCACCACCACCATAATTCCTCCTGAACTGTATCCCCAAGTGCCACATCCAGATGCCTCTTAATAGATGATGATTTCACCATCTCCCTGGAAAACTTATTCCAATGTCTAAGCACTCTTTAAGTGATTTTTTTTTTTTTTTAATTTTTTTTTAGTATCTGATCTGAACCTTCCCTGATGCAACTTGAGGCCGCTTCCTCTTGTCCTTTCACTTGAGACATGGTGGAAGAGACCAACCCCCACCTCACTACAATCTCCTTTCGGGTATTTGTAGTGAGCAATGAGGTCCCCCTGAGTCTCCTCTTCTCCAGCCTAAACAACCCCAGTTTCTTGCGTTATAGTGACTTTTAGCAAAATCAGAGGTCCAATAGTGGTTTTTTGTAGTTGATTGCTAGAGAATCTCCTTTCCAATATCTGACATTTTACGCTCTTGTAAATGTATTCTAATTCACGGTCATGCTACAAAATGACTATCATTAGTGCTGTCACAGGCCATGACTGCAGGAAGACCGTGACTAATGCTAAGCTATTGGCACCCTCAGTGCAAGGCATATTCCCATAATTTCTCAAACTGACCATGGAACCAATTTTCACTGATCCTTAAGTCATAAAATTTTAGAATTACCCTTAGTTCATTAATAATGTATAGAGTAACAGTTCTTATTTGCATTTGGAGTTTAATCAAACTCATGTCTCACAGGTAACAAGTTAAGCCACAAAATTATCAATGTGGATGATAAGAATTACTTTTCTATAAGCTGATCGGGCAGACTAAACAGCAGAATGATCTTTTCCACGATTAATTTTCAGGTACCTTCCAATATCTGCTTTGGCTTCTAATTTAAACTAACTAATTACAGGGGCTGTACTTATTTGTGGAAATTTCATCTTTTGTGATGATTTTCTGAAGTTATCACCACTGGAATGCTGGTATTAATATACACATACCTGAAATATTATAAGCTATGGAATCAGCTCCCATGAGTACTTAGAAAAGAGTACAATTCAAAGATTAAAATCCAAAAAGCATAGAAGCAACATACCAGATTATAAATCACAACATTGGCTTTATTTGTAACTAAAAATCCAATTAAAATAAATCAAAGCATACAAATATCCAGAAAAACCATTTGTGAAAGTTTTTCAGAATGATACTGCAATTTTAAATGTTTTAAATACATTTTAATTTAACTACTATTTTCTTTAAATCACTCATTTGTTCATAGAGTTCTGTTAGCACTGAGTAGTGCGAATTTTTAAACAAACAGACTACAGGTGCTGAAAATCACATTATTTTTGTCTGTGAATGTTTTAATATATTTTTGTACTGAAGACCTATTAAAGTAATTTCTATGACCATTGTAATTTGCTTGCTATACTCAGTCAGAATGCTGCACCTTAGTAACTCAGGTTGAAATATTTTTTTTCTAAGTTTATTGATTGAATTTTCCATGGAATACATCTACTGCTCATTTATGTTTTCTGCACTCCTTCAGACTTTGCCAAAATCACAAAGTTCTGTCTAAAAAAAAGCTACAAGTATATCTTTCTCCACTCTTAATGAGCATGGTTGTTTTCATGGACATGTTACCTTGGTAAACAAAGATGCAAATGAGACTTTGGAAAAGAATTAACAACTTTGATAGAAAGGAAATTTTGACAACAACTTTGAAGACTGTCAAGAAGATGTTTTGCAAACTGCAGACAGTTTTGAAAATTGTCAGAGATAATAAAAATAAATTATTTTCAACAACTTACCTTCAGGGCAAAAGCAATCATAGCTGTTGACATCATTCTGGCAGACAGCACCATTCAAGCAGGGAGCTGAATCACACTCATTCATTTCTGTTTCACAGTACTGACCTGAAAAACCTGCAAAGGAAGTAAGATTAGCTTTGATTTTCTTCATCATTATGTGTACTTTCGGCATTAAACTTGTATTTCAAATATTGTTCTGTAGCTAAACCCAAGAGGTATTATGATCCATATTCCCCTGAAAAAAGAAACTTGAAGTTAGAGCTTCTGCATTTTATTTACAAAGAGTTAAATTTTATTAATTTCTTACTTAATATTATAAATACATGGCTTTATTGATGGAATAAAGCAATAAATGAAGTAGGAAGAGCTGCCACAAAGCAAGAAGACATTCATAGCAGTATGCAAACAAGATAGAAATTCTCAAGTGTTTTGCTTGTATTAGAGTAATTAGAGTAATTTTAGTACTTTTTATGATAGAATCACAAAATGTTTTGGGTTAGACTGATCTTGAAGATTAACTGGTTCCAAGCCCCTTTTGGGGCCACATCAATATAAGAGAGGGCACACAATTATCTCTCATCCATCATCTAATCCTTACTACTGAGGAGAGGAACAAAACAGAGTACAAATATGTTAAGGCATAGCAAAGATGTGCCATGTCAGTCAGGTCTTCAAGACATGTAAAGTACACAGCTCAGTTATTGTGGATAAGGCTGTTGTGTATGTTGCTAAAAGAAGGAAGGTGGACATAATTTAAAAAAAAAATCTAATAAGACTTGCATAAGGAAAGGGAAACTCAGTTTTCTTACTTCTTACGAGTACTTTGACACAGTGTGCTGGGTGCTGGTGCCCCAGTGCTGCTGTGGGGGGGCTCTGTGCGGGGCAGCTGGCACAGCCAGTTCCAACTTGCTCCAATCCACGCATTGTGGGGCATGGCTGAGCCCACAGCTGGGGAAGGGCATCTCGGGGAAATGTAAAAAAAGTAGGGATGGGGAAGGAGCTGCTTTACTTTGACTTTGGTTCTCACTATGAAAAACCACATTAATTGGTAATACATTAAATGATTTTCTTCAATTTGAATCTGTTTTACCCATGACAGTAACAGGGAAGTGATCTCTCTGTCTTTTTCTCTACCCATAAGCTTTTTAATCTTTTCTTCTTCCCTCATGCTGGTGAGAAGAGCGAATGGCTGAAAGCCAGCCAAGGTCAGTCACCACACATCCATCTCTTTGTTCTGTGTTAATTCCAGATATCACCACTGATCTTTGCACAACCACTAGCACATTCTGTTTGAGTGGAAGAACAAAAAAAAAAAATCATATCTTTATGGTTCCTAAAATATATTAAAGAAATCCATATATAACATAAAAGTGGTCCTGTTGAATGTTTTTATTCTCTTTTCTGTTCAATTTCTTTCCATGTACCTTAGTGTAATTATTCAAATGGACAAAAAGCATTCTTTTTTATATGAGGTTTCCAGGAGCTGAATTATGAAAAATGTATTGTGAAAGCATGCCACAATGCTAAATGGATGTTTATTTGTGCATTTTTTATTTTCATAAAAAATTAGTTTTAAAAGTGCTAAATAAAAATAAATCAATAGATTAGCACAATTGTATATATTAGAAAAGAAAGACTATTTTACATCTTTTTTATTTTTAGGCTGTCTCAACCTTATCTCATTTAGAAAACAAATTCAAAAGCTTTCAGAATCACCACGAATTGACAATCTATGATGCTTTTGTGAACACCAGAAAAAAATAATTTCTATGGGGTTGATATTTATGTCACCAAAATGACAACAAATGCATATAAGAAGGGAATGTCTCAGTGCGATCAGGGTATGAGTCCTTTTACCTCTTTGTTGCAGAATTTATTTATGAATTGTAATACAGGGTAGGTTCTCCTATAAGATAACAAGCACAACCTACACAGGATACAAGAGGAGACAGATACCAGACGTGCTTTCAAAGAATCTTCTTTTCATTCTTGCCTTAAACTGAACTCATCTGGAAGGCATCACACAACCACTAGTATTCTGGATTATCTGGTGTCATATATTTCCCTTGATTTTACCTATGTATCAATGAAAATGTAGATAATTTGAAGCAGTTAGTACATTGATTGCAGAGGGGACAAATAAGGTAGATTATTAGGAGGTAGACTGTAATTTGTATGTTAACAGTTGTTGCAATTCATCAGCATTGCTAGCTATGCTGTCCTATTTGGAAATATGATTAGTCATTACTTTTTGAGTGGATACATTACTAAACATTGATGATAAAAGTATCATCCAAAGAACAAATTTTTGGTTAAGAACATATTATTTTTCCACAAGGCTTTCTTCCTGAAGTGAAACATTGTTTCCACTTGCAGATGTAATAAAAGGAAAGCAAGTGCTGTTCAGATTGAAGCATTGTTAAGGTCGAACCAGGGAACTCCATGCTGTCCCTTCCAGATTATTTTTTGTCATTCTGTTGCATTATGAAATTGACCTCAGTAACTTAGGATGCTCCCCCTTATCCAAAGACCCAACAAGCTTTATTTTCCTATCACTTGGATACCTGATAACAGTGTTACTTTTCCAAAAAGTGGAAGTATTCTGAAATTAGTATATAGAATTCAAGTCCTGAACTAGATTTGTCTAATTTAGCTTTCACTACTAATCAAGTTCTGCATAAGTATCTTTACTGTTGATTTTATTTTATGTATTTTTTTTTAAGTGTAGCCTTTAAACCTATTTTCAAGATCAAAAGTAAACCAAGACCTGAAGTACTTGGATCTAACTGTAGGAGAGAACAGAGAATGGAAACAAGCTAAATAGTGCACTAACCTTTCATGCAGGCTCAAATACATATCTGTGTCTGGTTAACTTCAGCTGCAATTAGATGAGCTTTCTCACACTAAGACCACACTACATGCGTTGTTTCAATATCAAAATTACCAGCCTAGTTATTTTTCTTGAAGACAAAAAACCTACAGCAAGGTATTATGAAATACAGACGGCAAAAGTTCAGAGGATATAAGTGTAGATACTGGTAACATGAATGTTTGAACCATAAAATATTCAAGGTTCCAGCATGAAAAGTTCTGGTCACCTTTTTAATGCCCTCCTGTGACCATTTGTAAAGGGGAAAAATGGGAAACAAACTTCAAACCCACCAAATATGTACTGTATTTGTGTGTGTGTGTGTCTGTTGGGAAAAACCTCCCAGCCTTGCCATTGGTTGGGGCAGGGAACATGATATAGTACCAGTGTCACCACTGTTGGGCTACTGGCTTCAGAAGCTCATAACAGATCAGACCTCTCACCTTAGGAAATGCCAATTTGTTCTAAACTTCAACACTTTCCAGTAAGCCACAGCAGCACAAGTTCTGTGTTCTTGGATGTAGAAATGCAAAGTTTAAACCATGGGTATTATTGCATAAGCTTCAAGCCATTCAAGCTTTTAACTTAGCTCATATTCTGCTTTGTGTCAATTTTAAGTATATGGCTGCACGGCTAAAGTTGGAAACAGTGGAAGGCATTAAATTGCCTTACTATTTAGCCTATGGATATGGAGTTAGAAATTCAGTCTGGTAGATCTGCAAATCATTAAAATGTTAAATTAGCTTTCACTGTGGGAAAACAAGGCAGAGTTCCTAACTTGCATGTGCCAGATAAAGACCAGATAAATTAGTATTTTTATAAATAGCAACCAAAGGTGCAAGATTTAATCTGAAGTATAAAGAAGGATTTTTCTAAAGAGCCTATAGTGTGAATCAAGACTGTCCTGGTTTAAAGATAAACTGGCAGGAGAAACAAATCTAATTCACAAACAGATTATAAATCAGAACTATAATTTAATAAAAAAAAGAAAAAAAAGATCACAATCAGTACAAGGGTACAGAGGGAGAAGTCCCTTTAACCCACAAAAAAGGGTGTGTGTCCCAGCAGCCTGGGGCACAAACAAAATAGTAATTGTCAACCCCTGTGCTGAGTACCACCTGGCCCTCCTAGGTAGAAAGTAAAAGGAAAGAAGAAACCTGTCAGTGAAGCAGATGGTCCCAGTCCGGTAGAGAGTGGCAGCTGCAGTCCTGCTGAAGCTCTGGTCTTCCTCTGGATCAGCCCCCAACCAGTCCCAAAACCCCAGTTTATATGTGCTTAGGCTCAGGTGGGAGTGCCCAGTACCTCCCCCAGGGCGGGGAGTTTCACAATGGGTGATTTACACTCTGACATATTTTTGGAATCCCTGATGGCCCATTAGCAGATATGACCCCTCAGGCTGGGTGTGGAGGTGCTGATGGCTCTCCAGAGGGGCGTTATCACACTGAGTCACTGATGTGAAGACAGGAAACCTTTCTTATCTTACAGGAGTTCCCAAACACCCAGCTTGTAGCCTGAGGAGTCGGGTGTGCCTCAGGTAGCTACTGCAAACGATCCATTGTTAGCAGTTCATGAGGGGACCAGGTGGAACTCTTTTTTTCCCATGGGGCAGGCAGTCTCTTTCCTGGTTCCATGGTTGAAAAAAAAAGAGAGAGGAGGTGATCCCTCTGAGGCACAGGGTTGGTAGATGAAAGAAAAATTCCAAGATTTTAAATCCATAACAAAGACCTATATATTTTGATTTGTTTTTATGATAATACTGGGGAAACTTGGGGAAATAAAAGCAAAAATATTAACACCAATGAAATTAGCTGATGCTTTATACATTTAAATTTTAAAATTAACAGTAGAAGAAATAAGAATGAAAACCCTGTTTTGCACATGGATGTATTACAAAACTACAGGACAAATTCCTTTTGCCTGTGCTTTAGAACATTTTGATCTTTAGGAAAACAAAGGTGGTTAGGCACAGCTACCAACTTACTTTAATGTAGTTGTTACAGACCAGTTTTTAAAACTTTAATAAGTAAGAATTGTTTTCTAGCAGTTCTGTCTCTTGCAAATGTTAGCTTCTGACACTTCCTTATAACTGAGAGTTAGCTAACTAGGTGGAAATTAATCCAGATTGATCTGCAGTTTGGTCCAAATAAGGTTTGGTGGGTTTTTTGTTTTTTTGTGGGTTTTTCTGTTTGTTTGTTTTCTTTTGTTTGTTTGTTTGGGTTTTTTTTGGGGGGGTTGTTTCATTTTGGTTTTTTGTTTGTTTGTTTGTTTTGGTTTTTTTTTGTTTGGTTTGGTTTCGTTTTTTTTCTTCCCTAAAAGGGCAGAAAATGAACAAGCACAGAGAACAGCATCTCATTCTTAAAAATGAAAAAAAAAATAGTTTTCAATGCTGTTCTTCTCTTTTTTAACATTCCCTATTCCCCATAAATTATTTATTGAAAATCCGCTTTGTAGGGAGCTTTTTAACAGTGCTACTGACAAGTGCATAAGGTAATTTTTTAAATATATATTTAACACTCTTATAGGTTTTGTTAATAGTGTTAAAATGTTTTAGGAACTACTACTGCCCTTTCAGGATCAGAAAAAAACCCCACACATTTTGATCCTACCATCAGTAATAGTTCTATCATTGGAGACAGTCTGAAATCTGAGAACAGAAGTGACTCATGAGCTCCCAGCCCTCAAAATGTCTAGTTGTGATGTTGCAACAACTCCCTGTGATGAGTCATGACAGGGTCACCCTTTCTCTGGAGTCATGTAAATGTCCAGCATTTGTTCCTGACATTCTGTGGATTTTTGATACAGAAGGACTAGTAGGCAAAGGGAAGTATCACAGGGGCAAATACAGAACTGCAGATAGAGGAAGATGTTTTATAAAGGTTTTCATTATATAGTTCACTTCATGCTCCTGCAGGTCTTCAGAGCTGCCTTTTTTATGGCACAAACTTATAGATGGTAAGAAAGAAATTAAAGGCATAAGTCTGTCTTTAATAGAATCTGGTGTACACAGTGAGAATTATCCACTCTGAAATATGTGAAAGAAAAACATATTGATAGAATTTTGTTTATCTCTTACTTGAAACATTTTTAACAGAATTTGTCCTGCAGATAGAAAGCAATTTATATTTATCTTAAATTATTTCTACTGAAGTAGAATTACTCATTTTCAATATAATGTACTTTGATTATGTCTTGCTGATCAGAATGCTGACAAATGACATTTCTTCCACATACATTAATTAATTAACAATATGCTGAAAGAACACAAGGAAGAATAAGCTTAATTCATATTATTTTTAATTCAAGAATGAAGTGAGCATTTTTAACTACATTATAATCCATGTTTTCCCTCTTAATTACTTTTGATATAATAAAATTAAGTTAGACAAGAAAACAAAAGAGATTTGTCAGCTAAAATATATCTGCATGTTTGATATGATACAAGTTTCGCCAGTTCCATACCCATGAAAATAAATTTCTTTGTGTGAATGCTTCAAACCTTTGTCCTCTACACTCTTATCCCATATGATTACTTTGGCAGCGCTGCCGGTATGCTCTATGAACCAGGAAAAATTCTGTTCCTTCATCCATGCTATTCCTCTCTCCATCAGCCAATGATAAGTGACATTAGGGAGACACCTACTCCTGAATAAATATTTCCATGTAGTCAGGTGAAAAAAAACATGTGTTCCATATGTAAATCCTTTCAAGCAGTCAGGAGCACATTTATGGAAATCTTTTATGCAAAAAATATATGGATGTAATTTGAGGATTAGTCAGTAGTGCTCCTTAAAAAATAATATCATATCTAATATACATGTATAGTATACTATAGTCCTGTATCTTACAATTTCTTACTGTATAGAATGTAAAGTGAATTTCATAATAAAATAGTGGACTTGTATTAGTGTAAAAAGCAGGTAAACAAATTATGTTTCCATAAATATTTTGACTTTGCCTTCACTAAGTGGCAAACAGCTATTGTCAGAGCATGTAACAGGTGATGCAGCTGATAAACAAATTTTCTCTACACTGAAAATGTGAGGGTAAAATACAGCTGAAAGACACATTAAAAACATTAAATTAGACTGCTTCAGTTTTTGCAAGGCAGGAATTAATAACTGAGTTTCTGGGGTTGCAGATCTGGAAAAATATAGCATAATTATTTACTAAGCAAATAGTTTCATCATTTTTTTGCCAGCACACTCTTACACTGAAGTAACTACTTTCAGTCTGCAAGCTTGATAGCTCTTTATTTAGACATGCTCCTCAAGATGAGGATGAGATCCTTTTTCCCACTGCTACTAGCCATAGTTTTTTCAACTAATGGAAAGGCAAAATAAATACTTAAGAAAAGGAATCAGATTTACTGGGAAGCAATTTTGTGAGAGCAACATTGCTTGAATGAAACTTTTACATATATGAAGCTGTATTAAAAATAGAGTAATTTTTAATAGAATTGTAGATATTCTGCAAATACATATGTGCAGTCATTTGACTCATAAACATGTTTCATATGTCAAAACCTTAACATTATTTTCCTTTTTGGAGCCTAATACTAAGAATAAATCATAAAAGGAAAAATATTTTCAATGTGTCATAAGTAATCCAAGAAACTGTAGGTCAAATCTAAAAAAAATCAGGTGTTTCAATAGAAAGTATGAAATAAAAGTAAGTTTCTCATATTTGATAATTGAGAATTATGATTCTACAGTCTCATTCTTAGTAGTAAGGCCATAACCAAAGAAAAAGGATTCTGCATTATGAACGTGTCAGAAAATTTAGACACTTCCTCTGCCTTACAGGCACCCTCACTGGATGCTTAAATCTATTAGACCTTGTCCTTATTCACTGATAGCAAGAAATCTTTGCTATTAAATTTTATTTTTAATAATGCATGTGTTTGTAAAGAGGAAACGATATATGTCTACCTTTTGTATGAGTCTATTAGTTTCCACTAAATTGCAATACAGATGTTGTCTAGGATCATCTTTGTGGGAGTTTGAATTCAGACAATTTACATCAAAGCAATAGTTTTATATAGAGGTTAGACTCCTAGACTATTTTCAAGGATGAAAGCATAAAACTTGAAAAATATTTTATGTTACAGTCTTTAAAGCCTCAAACCTTAAAATGTCAAGCTAAGCCAGTTACTAAAGTAGGTTATATGTGAATCTCTTGGACACCAGTTATGTACTGAAAAACAAGGTGCATTTGGAAACTGAACTATCTACACCTTCAATAATGAAGTGTGAAGTCTTCTTGTTTAGAACATATTTTTTTATGCCTTTGTTCTAAACGAAGACCATTACTGTGTTAAAAACCTTCTCTGAGATCAAACAGAAGTTCAATCCCTAGAACAGGTTGGATAGAAAGCCAGATGAATGGCACAGTATTTCCTATTTCAAATGCATCTTGGTAAAATAAAGGAAGAGTCTGATTAGAGAAAATTGTTGTTTTTTCATGATGTAAGGAAGACTTTTTCTATAGTGAGAACATTCACTGGAACAACCTCCCAAGGGACATGGCAGAGTTCCCATCAATGGAGGTTCTCAGGATGCAACTGGACAGGGTGCTAGATATGCACATCTAGGCTCCATTTCAAAGGCTGTATAAAATGATCTCTTGAGAACCTTTCAATCTAGGTTGTTCTGTGATTCTATAACAAAACAAAACAAAACAAACAAACAAAAAAACCCCAACAAAACAAAGGAAAGAAAAGGCTGGTAGAATGGCCAGGGAAACAGAGATCCTGTCACACAACAGACAAGACCAAAATTTTACTTTGTCCAGCATAACAAAATGTAGGCTTAAAGGAGATACGAGTGTTTGTCCTAACTTTGTCAATAGAAAAATCACCAAAACAAGTGAACAACTATTTGTGTTAAATAATAAGTATCACAGGTACAAAGTGGTATTTTTTTGTGTGTCAACACAAAACAAATTTAAATTACATAGTAGAAAACCTTAATCAGGTGAGAGAGTCTACTTGTACACACTTACTCATTAGATATTTTCATAGAAGTACTCATCATCTCTCATGAGCTTCTTAAATCTGCATAAATAAATTGTGATAGTATTTAAAATTAAAGAGAGGATATAAAATTCTTTACACAAAAATTTTCATATGATAGCATGCCAGCTTTGTATTATGAACATATATCAGCAGCCTGAATAGGACGGAAAAAAAATATTTTTCAAAAAATCAAGATTGCATTTATAATTGAACTATAACAGCACCAAATATTATTAACGTAAAAATCCAGTAAAGAGCAGAGAAAGTAATTATTTTAAATAATCCTGTCAATGGAAGATATCCTCAGTATTCTGAAGTTTAACTGACGCTTAAGAATATTGACATATAAGTGTAGAAACAGCATATTGTAAGCAAAAAGAAGATATGCCACTTCAGATTATAATGCACTTACACAGAGGGCCAGAGAGACTACAGGAAATCACACTGGCAACATGAATTCTCTCCTTTTCAGATATTGAAATCTTAATCACTCTTAATGCAGTTTGTGGATGTATACATACTAGGGGTATTCAAATATTAAGAATCCTGGTCATGCAAGGGATACAATATGGGCAAACTGTTCTGCTTTTACAGAATTCCACTGACCTCCTAGATTCTTCCAGAAGCATTAGAGAAAAAGATATCATCTACCAGATGTTTCAGTTTTTTAAATCTGCATCCACATAATGTGTTTTACATCCGGCCATTCAGTGTTAAGCCATTACTATGTCCACGGGGTTAATAGGGGAAGGAAGATACCCATAATTAGACTATCCTGTGTTCAGCAAACCACCATGCATCTCCATAGTGTTTCATGTCATATTTTTAATTTTTGAGCCCTCAGTTGTCTGAGCCTAGGATACCAGAATAGCAAAATCTTCAAAACAAGGAGAGAACAGACACATTAGGTTTGATTTGTCTTGAAAAAGTGTTAGGATTATTTTTATATGAGATAAAGCTTTCTTGACAGCCAGTTGAAGACTTTCAATAGGAATTAAGAACAAACCAATAGCAGAGAGCACATGTATTCAATTATTTTTATTTTTTTTAAATCCCTGTATGATTTGCCCTTGCAGATAAAAATAAAGGCAGACTTGCATGTGGGAGATGCTAATCACACAAACCATACCGTGGGCCTGAACAGAAAACCAGGCCCCCTGACAGGATGATTTTATGAAAACTGTGCAAGCTGAGGCTTACTGATTTTATTTGTGCTACATCAGGAGATATTCTAGGATTTTCTTTCAACCTATTCTAATTTTCCAGTGTTCCATGAAATGTTTCTTTAAAGATGAGAAGCATCAGATTGATTTCTTCCATTCCTGCATTCCTGTTAAGAACAAATTTCCTTTTTTTTTTTTTTTACCATTAATATGTGTCTTTTTGATAGGATGTCATTACTGCAGACGACAAATTTATAAAGCCACATCAAAACAAAGAACACATGAACAGCACCTTCCACAGATAAAAAACTGCATGTGACAGCACAAAAAGGTCTGTTCCAGGTAAAATGCTGAACATACCTGTTACCACAGGTAGCACAGGGACAACTACTGTTTAATTTATATCTCTAGGTCTGAGGAACCTCTTCCTGAATCGCAATTTTCAGGATTTACAGACTGTAGATAATTGTGGACGTAGGTGTGGGTAAATATGTCCAACAAAAGCCTACAACTTGTTAACTGCAGTCATAGTGTGACCTTATTGTAAATTTTGATAACGCCAGGACCAAATAAAGGTTACATGTCTTGAATCTTCCAGTTAAGATGACATGGAAGCATCACCTGTTTGATCACCTACTGTGCTTTTGCAGAAGGACTGTTTTGACTGAGAGAGAGAACTGAGGGTGGTCAAGCTTTCAGAGAGAAGAGATGGGGCTGAAACACAGCAGTTCCTGAAAACAAGTAGTATTGTAGAGAAAGGGGTTGTTAAGGAAGAAGGTGAAGATCATGACTGTAAGAAAGATCCTGGAAGTTTGGCAAGGCAGGAGCCTGGAGATCCTAGAGATGTGTGAGGGGAGGGGGGAAAAAAAAAAAAAAGCCAGGGCATGTCCAGGGGCTGTGATTGGTAATGCTCAAGACATAACTTTGAGCAGGGGCTCAGCATGAGCCAAAACACCTTTCTGCTTGAGCTTCCCACAGAACCAAACTATGGTAAATGTAGCACTGAAAGGGTGTAAGTGGGTGAGTGAGTGGGATAACCAGTTATATAGTAAGAGCTCTGATCTGGTTTGTTCTTAAATAATCCCCATTATCCAGATTCACTATTTACTGTCATTTACAGTGTTGTTTGTGACCATGGCTGGATTGGCAACAAACACATAATTTGAAGAGATTTGAAATATGTGACTTTCCTTGACAGAGAATGTTGTTTTACTTACAATGAAAAAGGAGCATACTGGATACTACATTGTATTTAGCATTCTTAGCTGTGCTATTCATGTACTAAATATATTTTGTCTGCTAAGTACTCCAAGTCCATCTCTCATTATCATATCTTGCTGGTACAGATAAATGCTGCTTTCTAGTTGCATGATTAAAATGGGAGCTTTTATTAAATAAAAAAAGATTTGACCTTAGAGCCAAATGCTTTGAGTCAGCGTCAGAAACACAAATTTCTCTTTCATCTAGGATCTCAGTGAACTTGTGTGTAGCTATGGTCAAGATAAAAGCATAAACAAACATTAAAAAATATATACCCAGAAATTTAAAAAAATCAAGTAGGTGTCCTCTGAGGGGAGTAGAAGAGCTGTATTTAATATAAGATATTAGATAACCATAAGGAAAAAAAGTCATGTTTGGACTATATTTAAAATGGCTTAAAAATCAGGGCAAGCTATAGTACAAAAGAAAAATAAATATTGCTGCAACATTTAGTACTGGGGTAGTACTTGATCATTTCAAGACAACTAAACAAGAAAAGAAAATGGCTAATCTCTACAATCACTTCCTATTGAAAAATGTTTTCCCCTCCCATTCATGAATAAATGAGTTATCTGGTCCTACAGTCAGTGGACTGTGGGTATTTTTCACAGCACTCAAAATGTACCATGACCATTTCTTGAAACAGAGGATTTTAACAATGATGTGACAGTTTAATGCAAGACCATGGAGAGCAACTGCTTTTGGTGCTGTTACGAGGTGAGATAACCAAGACAAAATTATTTCTGTATGTGTCTACAGGGAGTCCATTATGAGTCTATCATTCTGGCATTACAGTGTGAAATTATGATGAGGAAAAAAAATCATTCAAATTTGTACTGCATGACAATGATGCTCTAGGATGAGTTAATGATATATAGCAACTGAAATGCAAGCCTTTTTTTCCTGTATACTGAATAAAATTGCCTGACCACAAAGTTTTTACTCACATGTAGTAAAAAGAACTTAATATAAAGTAAATTATCAGAAGTATCTTGAGTTAATCATGTATTCTTCTTTACTACGTGTAAAAAATTTGTCTTTAGGTTAAATAAAGATATTTCTTTGCAAATTTACCCTCAACATAAATTCACCTTGTCCAGATAAAATAAACAAACAAAACAACATAACTGGAATTCAATTATCAGTGTCTCCAGAATCTAAAAAACTATAGTACCTACTCCTCATTTACTTAAATTCCATTTTCTTTCTCCAATCCAATTATTCTTACATATCTGCCATCTTGGTATTCTTTAGTTAACAAAGTAATTTTGAGCTGTTCTTTCAGGTGTACTAACATATGTATTTATGCATCTACTTCTTAACATTTCATTATTAGCCCTTCATGATCAGTGATTTCCTTTAAAGAAGCAGTATGTTCTTACTCATGATCACAGGCTATTTTCTTTTTCCTAATAAAAGCCTCATTTACTTGAAATATTTTTAGTCAACATTATTGTTACTTAATTCATTCATAGACCTATCTTTTCTAGGACTTTCAATTAAAAAATGTGCATCATGCTATTTCTAAGTTGTGAATTTTCTTGATCACTCCTCTGTTCTTTTCCATTTTCCTAGGGTTCATTTTAAATCTCATCTCTGCATAATTCGTGTTTAGCCAATTTTTTTCTGCTTGCTTTTTTTTCTTATCCTGAATGTCCTTATTTACTGAACAACAGAAAAGAAAATGGTAAGAAGTCTGTCTGTTCAAGATAAATTTACACACCATGAAAAACTTAAGCATTGTTTCATATCTCTTCTGCCAGGTAACAAAATAACTTTCTGATATTGTCTGCAAGGATGCTTGTTTCCGCAATAGGTATGGGAATAGTTAAAGAGTGCCTCAAGTGTATTATTCCATGGCACAAAGCACTGGATTTTAAAAAGCCAATACTTCTGTATTTTCTTTGTTATGTCATTAGAAATTTTTCATTTAAAAAGTGAGCTTAGTGCTGGTAAAAATATCGGACAAGCATTGTCCTTAAATACAGGCACTTAAAACAAGTACAATGACATCCCACAGGTATCTTAAACAATGTGACTCATTCAGGCTTTGGAAGGACCTCCTTTGAGAGTAAAAATGAATTTCATTTTCCA
The DNA here is from genome assembly GCA_013400415.1 of Scytalopus superciliaris. Taxonomy (NCBI): domain Eukaryota; kingdom Metazoa; phylum Chordata; class Aves; order Passeriformes; family Rhinocryptidae; genus Scytalopus; species Scytalopus superciliaris. Next base: position 12,812 of record VXBX01002266.1, on the reverse strand, counting down.
ATTTCTGTTATACTTTACTATTGAAACTACCTAGTGGGAAAGCATGACATGCAAAATTAAGAAGGAAATCAAAAGAAATAGCTCTATGGTAATTTGAGTATCAGGAAGAAAAGATTCTCTTGAATGCTAATGTAGGCTTGGGATGTGACAGATGAAACTTGGCATATTATTGTCCACACACATCCTACAAATCACTTTAACATTCTAGGTGAACTTTTAAAAATATATATAGCCCATAATAGAAACAAAAACACCTACAGATTATAACTCATTTTGACCTTTCAAAACTGAACATAGATTCCTACCAGTTGCTTAAAGATTTTTTGACCATATCCTATATGAGTTATGAATCTGATTACACTAATAATATTCTTCAATTTAAAACACAAAAGTAGTTTGAAGTTAATTACAGATTGTAGAAAGACATAAGGTTCTTTCCACAAAAATGTTGTGAGAATCAGCTAATTTTAGAAGCAGCACAAGTCACAGAAACATGTAACTGTCAGGAACTACTGGAGTCATTGAGTCAGTTATCATCTCTTTTCTGAGTCCTGGAAGCTCTTGATCATGAATTAAAGGCTTTTTTTTATTTATTTTTTTTTTAGAGTTAACATTTTCTTCACATTTTCTTCAGAAATATTTTCAATATACTCTCATAAAATTAGGACCCATGTCAGAAAAATCAGTTGTGGGGGTGGAAGCAGGGGGCAGTTGGAATTTAAAGTTTAAAAGGTTCACATTAGTCTTAGACACAGTAACAGCAGTTAGATAATATGGCCTGTGCTACAGATAAAGATTAAAAATAGCCCAATATTTATAAAAGAACCTGACAGGAAGAAATCTGGATTATAATTAATAAACTAAGCTACTTAGATATGTGACCTCTGTTGTTACTTCCAGTAAAACTAAACTAAAGGCACCTATGATAGTTCCCCACACACTTTGTGAGGGGAAATCAGCTGTGATTAATAGTCAGTGGAACTCAGGCACCTATGTCCTTAAGGTTGTTTGGAAACCAACCCCTTGAAGACAGAAAATAAGAAAAGAATGTTTCTACACTTTCTCATACTTGAAATTTGATTGAAGTATTTTTCATATGGTAAATTCACATGGTTAAATGTAATACTAAGATGGTGAGAAACATCAAGGATCAACTGCCCAGAATAGAGGTAACGTCCATTACCCACACACTTTAAAAAAAAATAAAAAATCTGAGAACGTTTACTATCGTGTATTTGAAACCTTAATAAATCAAATATAGTCTGAGGTAATGTCAGGAACTACAGCGCATCCAAATGGAAATACAAGAAATACCCAGGCAGGTAATTTACATATTGGATCTTTCATGTAGGATTTGATCCATATTAAATGTCACTTCCTGTCATTGTTCTTCTCAAAACCTGTTTGAGAAGAGTCAGTCTGTTATGCACAAAGTAGAAAAACAATCTAAGATACTAAGATCTGCTTCAGTTCCTTTATACTTCTGTAGTAAGAATTTATATTTCTGATGCAAGAATTTAGCTTTGTTTTACAAGGACTTAAACCAAATTCCTTACAGGGAACTGATTTCCATGAGAATTGGTTTAGGGATAAAGTTTATATTTCTGATTCTTAATTTTTTTTATTCAAAGAGTGTATACTTCAAACTACTTTTCACATATACATTCAATAACTTTTTCTTGTGGGTTAAGATATGCTGCCCACCCCTCAGTCTGACCTTTATTTCCCATAACTTTGCTCAGTAATAACCACCAGTGATGGTTGTAATGGATGTGTCTGGTTGTGATGGTTGCATTGGACTCGTGGTGTATTTGAGGGAGACAGAAAACAGACAATAGCCAAGAACTAATTTGAGCCCCCTCTTGCCACCAAGCAATAGAGATGGTCAAGGTCTGGCTCAAGCCAAGTTTGATAGAATTTAACTTCTGTGTTCAGCATGCAAATATGGCTACAAGTCAATTATTTTCCTCTATGAAACAGTGTACAGAACCTGTTGACTCTCCTGCACAGGAGCGGATCACACACCAGGATCTCCCCCTAAGTAGGGACACATCTCAAGGCTACTCCTGGAGTTGGAGAGACTCCTTGCTGCAACAGATCATTGTGTAAATGATTCATAGCATGCTAAACTTTGAAACCTTAGCTAAGTGATACAAATGATTGATTGTGCACATGTAATCTTTTAGACGTAAAATATTGACCAAGTTTGAGACTAGTAGAGGATCCAGTTGCACCTAAACTCCTCTTTGAGAAGGAGTTTGGAAAGAAGGGGGTTCTTCCTGGACCTCATGACTCAAAATGGAGATCTCCCTGATAATTTTGTCTGACTTTCTCATCTATGCAATAAATAATCAAGTGTAGCTTGCCATTGAATCTTGTTAAATCACTGTCACATTTACTATCAAACTTGGTTAAATTGCTGTTTTATATCAATCAACATATTGTTACCTCTCTTTTATGAGTGAAGCCACGCCATCCATGACATTGTGATATCAGGTTTATTATAAAGGTTTTTGTGCACCTACTGAAACACAGCAGGAGAACCTACTATTTTTAATGATTTTCTTTTCCTCAAAAGTTGTATTTTTCCATCCAAAGACAAAATTTGTTTCTAGGGAATCAAATCTAAATGCCCATCTCTAAATATTCCTAGCACAAACTTGAGAGCAGTTGTGACTAGAAATCGTTTTGTCCTTCTCAGTAATCCATCCCATTAACTACTGCTTAAAAAGTAACTGACCAAGAATATAATATTGGCTTAAGTTGCTCTTGAGCAGGTGTTTGCAATTGTGTTCAAATTGATGATATTTATTTATTTAGAAAGTAACAACACAGATGCTCTCACCCACCATGGACATCTTTTATTTTCTACAATGATTTAATTTTTTTTTTTTTTTTTCCAGAAGTAGTCCAAGACAATTAAAAAGCTAATAAATAGTCACAGTGGAGGGTAAATTGCCTTTCCTGCTTTCAAGAAGCCTGTGTGCAGCTATAAGATAAGATAGTGTCAGTCTGTTAAAATCTCAGTATAATCCTTCCTCATCAGATGTTCATAGCACAGCATATCTTAACTTACTATAAGCACTGAAGGTCACTCTTCCATATAGTATCACATCTTGAGTACATAAACAAAGCAGTATTACTTACAATACTACAAATACAAGGAATCATGTTAAAAATCTATTTAGAATTTACTGATATATCAATTTTAGTTCATCTAGATTAAATTACAAAGATGTACAACTAAGATTAATATTAAATTAGTAATAAGGAAAATAATTGGTGAAAATAATAAAATACTGAGAAGAAAAGTGTTTTACATATGCACGTTACAAAGTTTTCATTAATGCATGCAAACTTATTTTTCCCTATAATTGTCAAAGCATTTGTTAAAAATATTGTGAAGCTAAAGAGACACAATGAGTTTTTACTTTTAACTTATTAACTATTTCTATTTATACAGTGATAATGAAATATTGACTATTTCCTTAGTGTTACAGATAACACTAAAAGACAAGTATTCAATTTACTACCTTTTATAATCTAGGGAGGCATAGAATCCTCATTCAAGGTTATGGAAAATATTACCTGAATCATCCATGACAGATAATTATAACAAAGCTTGGAACAACACAGAAACTTTAGAAGATTGAAAGGGACAGAGATAGATTTTACTGCTATATTAAAAGTCCTAATAAGAGGGCTCTTAGAAATTGAGTTTTGTTAGCTTGACAGTACTTCCAGAAAACAATTAGAGCAAGATTTGGATAGAACTTAGAAACAAATTAAAGGGCAACAATATAATTGACATCAATGATCATTATTTTAGGAAAATAAAGAATATAAAATAAAATTGACAGTGATGGCATGATCACAAATACACAGAGAAGGCACGGTGACACACAAAACCATCATAGAATTATAGAATGATTGGGGTTGGAAGGGATCTTAGTTCCAGCCTCCCTGTCATGGACAAGAAACTTTCTAGTAGAAATACATTTCTGTATTTTCAGGGCACTTAGTATCATAAAATATTCTGAAAAACACATCAATGTTATCTAAATAGGAGGTTCCCAGATTTCTGAAATTAAAATTAGCTAACTGAGACACAAGTAATTATCATTGGAGAACCTCTGCAGAGCAGAAATTTTTTAGTCAGATATAGAAGAGATCTGTTCTTGGTCAAAAGACGTTATGTATGTTAATAATAAAAATATAAATAGTTACTAGCAAAGTCTGCACTTGGAAATAAGGCTGAAAAAGTAATAATATTGATGTAGACATGCAAGTCATAAAACTACCTGACTTTGTAAAATGGTTGTTTGAACAAACTGTTCCAAAACCAAATGCCTAAACTAAGATAGTAGGCCACACTTGCAGCTAAGGATTAAAATATAGTACAGAGATACCTACAAAGACCGTATAAAAATAATTGTGATGTTGTAAGATGTTAATGTATGAAGTGAGAGAGATTAAATGGGAATAGGAAGGTACTAGTGAGACTTTTACGGCAATCCTCTACCCAGTCCTTGGGTTGGCATTTTTAAAATTATTTGGAAAGCCTTCAGGTCTTTAGAACTTTTTCTTGCAAATAAAATCTTAAAATCCTCAGTCAATGTAATTTGAACAAATATGAAATATTGCATACAATACAAAGGTGAAAAAGACAAGTTCTTGCATCAAGCATCATATTATGTATACTTTTTTCCCATTCCAGTAGTCATAATAGCTTTTGATTATTACTGATTCTGTTTATTTTTAGATATTTACTTCCAGGATATAAATTTGTAATGCTGCCTTTGAGCCAAGGAGCAGTTCTTGCTTGGGCTCATAGAAATGGCAGTAACACTAAACCTTATCATTCTCTTCAGGTCTAAATGAAATCTGCATAAAATTCCATTATAATTAATCTTAATTCATACAGGACTATGTAGAAAAAATATTAATTAAATATGTCCACACTTGTAATGAAAACAGGCTTTGCAAATTACTTAAAGGGAATCAATAGACATATTAAATTACACATTGTTTGTTTATAGTTTTTATTAATGTGATCCACTGACTCAACCTGACCTTCTAAAATGAGTGTGCAGCTGAAATGTGAACGTTTTTCAGAATACCTTTATTGTTACATTTCTCTGAAATACAAAGAAACATATCTTGTAATGACAATGTTTTGGGCCTAAATCCAATAAAGCACTTAAGCAGGGGGATAATTTAAGCATATGAGGAATGATATGGATTTCAGTGCAGGCACTTACATAATTATTGTGGTGACTAAATACTCTACTGGACTTGGAGCCTATTGACATGGCATAAAATTCACCTTTATGCAGAAATGCAGAGTGAACAGAATAAAAAAAATCTCGAAAAACTGTCAAAATAGAGAGTCCAGTGTGGGCTTACACTCAAACTTTTCATTTCTGGAAACAGAACACCAGCCCAGCTATAAAATAAATCACATGGACAAAGAAAATTGTGGCTGAGTAGCATCTCTTTAAAAAAACTGCAAAACCCAGCTGGTTCCTCCACAGTTATTTTTCAAGCAGGCCACTCCCAGTGTAAATCTAGGAATAATCTCGGCCATGCAGAAGACACTGAATGAATGCAGGAAACTGATTTCTTACAATTCAAAGTGGAAGATTTTGCATGTTGTGCACTGAGAAGGGGCTCTCAGTGGGTAAGTGGGTAGGCTGAACACTAGAAATACAGATGTCTTGTCCACAGGTGAGTGCCCTTGGGTGCCCACACCCAATTCTAGAAGGGTGCTTATGGGGCTTCTCTGAGATTCAATGAGGCAGCAGCACAGTGCCTCAGACTCCTACCAAAGAGACACAGCATGCTGCTCAGAAATGGGGCCAGAAATCCCTGTGTGGCACTGAAGCCTGGAAGGGAGGATGTCCTGTAAGACTGCACATAAGAACAAGGCACAGGACTAGAGCAAGGTGGTCTGGGGCAGGAGCTCCTTACCCAAGCCTTGCTCACACTGTGTGGAACTTGCTCCATCTTAGTGTTGGTCACCATAATCAGTTCACTGTTTCTCCTCATCTAATATTCAATTATAGTTCAAAGTGGGTGGTGAATGCAATAGACATTATAGCATTTTGCTGCCATTTGACATTACTAAAAACAGATGAGAAACCAGCTGGGTCTTAGTTCTCTAAAGCTCTGTGTTAAAAGTCTATGTTAAAAACAGATAAAATATTTACTTAAACATTATTAGTGGCATTAATTTAAGAATGGTATAGCATTTTAGCACATACCTGCTTACAGGGGTTATAAGTAAATTACTTCAGCATATGTGTGTGGAATTTACCCAACAAGCTTCTCTCTGAGATTACCAGAAAATCTAAAGTATTGAGTTTTTATCCAATGTGATTCAATCTTGAATGCCTCCACCTTTTTTTTCCCATTTGTAGAAACACTTGCTGAATGCTTTATGAAGTCAAAAAATTGCTGCAGCAGTTTATCGAGGCACAGTCATTTAAAGTTAAGATATGCTTTACAATTTAGTAATTAAATTGTTCTGGTATTTTTTATTCCTGTTATTATAACTAATTTATATAACTACATAATTCATTATATGAGACAATTACTCAGCACTACATCTTTAAACTGGTATTTAACGCATCTATAGCTTTGAAATGCAGATATAGCTACACCAGCACTAGACTGTAATTACTCTCATCTATATCTATACTTATTTTTTCTCATGAATCTAGAACTGGTCAGTTACTACAGAATTTAACTACTTATACTTACTCTTGGAGTTCAGCCATTTCATGCCTTAAATTTTAGATCTTTGTATTGAATATTCTAGTGTTAGAATAATTATCTGAAATAGTATTCATGAAGTTCTATTCAAAGTAATAGTTAACAGTCAAAGATTGACCACAGTCAATTCACTCTTCTTTTTTTCTTTTCTTTCAATTTTGCACCATGACTTGTGCTTCTATTGTTTTTGTTTTATAATTGCCACAACTGAAGAAATATACAGAAAGTGCTTCTAGGCATTTTTCACAAAGAAACAATCTTATTGATAAGAGACTTGCAAGCTATGTCCATATTTAACCTTTCTTTCTCTTACAGTATTGTTTTCTCATTATTAGTTAATCATGCTGCTGATTCCAGTTTGTTCAGATGTTTAAATTCATTTACCTAAATGCTAGTGATATATACAGAAGACATTTTTTACTGTGAGGTGGTGAGGCACTGGAGCAGGTTGCCCAGAGAAGTTGTAGATGTCCCATCCTTGACAGTTTGAAGCCGGGTTGGATGGGTCTTTGAGCAACCTGGTCTAGTGTGAGGTGTCCCTGTCCATAAATAGCAGGGGCGTGGAACAAGATTATCTTTAAGGTCCCTTCCAACCCAAACCGTTCTATGATTCTGTGTGTACAGATAGCACATATAAATAAGGCAGTTCTAGTAGCTTAGAACCCCACACAGACAAGACAAAGGAGGAGAATGGAAACAGGAACACAAGAAAAGAAAATTAACTTCTCATACCTTGAGCAGATTTGAAAAGGCAATACAGCTTTCACCTACATCACTCATAGTTCCCACTGTGTTAGTACTTGGTTTTACAAATGAGAAATGAAAATGAGAAATGCAGTACAATGCCTTCAGAGAGAAAAGAGAAATCTGAAGTCTGGTAGGCTGCACTGCAGTTCATTAAGCACTGATGGAAATGTTGGAGCTGAATGTCTCTGCAAGATGCATAAACAGAGATGAAACAGATACAGTTTGCAATTGCTGTAACTCAAAGATGAATAAGAAATAGTTCAAATCTTGTTCTCCATGTCAGAGTTTTTCAGACAAGCACTATTTAATGCCTAGCCAATTGCAGTGGGACCCTGGGCTTGCTCGATTGTGGCTTACTGCTTTATGCAAGTGCTGATAGAGTGTCCAGCAAAAATCAACATTTATCAATAGATAAAACACCTAGACATGTAATGTGCCACAACTGTTTTTCATCTGAAAAGAAGAGGAAAGGTTGGACATATGTTATATTGCACGTGAACTGTGGCTATATGCTATTAAACAAGGAATACATTCTGTACAGGGCCAGATTTTTAAAATATTTTACAGCACATAAGCATTACAGCAGCTGTACCATAGCTCAACCAAATGTATAAAACCATTCCACAGCAAGAAAAAGCCTAAAATGTAAATATTGTAAAAGTAAACACTGAAGACAGCTTTATTCAGTTCACTGACCTGTATGTAATTTTCTTAATTCCAGGATTTTCACAGCTTTATTTTACAGTTTATTTCCCTTATACCTACATCTACCTACATCCTTGCTTAATGCTGGTTAACTACAATACACTTATCTTTCCTCATTTTTACTATTTATATTGCAAAATTTGTTGCATATTTGTTGCAAATATGTTGCATATTTGGGTTTTCTGAAAATTTGTAAGGACTTGTATAACATATTTTCTGTACACTGCTTTGTAATGGAGTCTTACTGCTTCTACTAAAATATTTACACTCAATATATTTTAAATTACCAATTGTGAATATAGCTATTGCTCTTCTCATATCTGTCACTATGTTTACTTCCTTTCCATTTGTAAATTAGCTTTTGGCATTTCTTTTCACTCTCTTTTATTATGGTAAAAATCAGAGTATAGATAGAAGGAGATGCAGGCATAGCAAAGTAGAACTTTAAGTTTTAAATGCTTAAAGACCCTAGAGTCTTGTAGAAAGAAGATTTATACTTTTGTCTTGCTACAATACTGTACAGTTTGAGATAATTATTTATACAGGATAATTTGCGATATCTACAGAGCAACTCACTATCTGTACTTTTCTCCAGTCACACACCAATAACCCTTTAATGTTGGATTTAGGGAACTTTTCCTCTGACTCATCAGAACAGCTATAAAATTATTTCTATTAGATTATGTGTTTTAAAAAGGCAGAAATAGTAATCTTGTTCTGATTTTAGGAATGTTCACAAATAAACAGTTTGTGTTATTATGTATTTCAACTGTGGCTGGCATACTTTTTTCCAGGCACGCTGATAAGTCATTTTAGTTTCTTATTATGTCTAAGCATTAAGCAGTTTGAGATGACCAGAAAAAGTCTTAAACAAAGACAAAAAACAGTAAGGTCCAACTATCTAAAGGTTTTAGAAACCTGAAACGAGTTTTCAACCTGAGGCATAAAAAGACAGCAAGCAATGCAGCAGCTTTTGGTATATATGGTTTTATACTCTCTGCAAGAAAACTGACAAAATTGCCCTGTCTGACAATGTTAGTGCCAGGTGGCTTGTGAGTGCCAGCTAGATGGTTCTGCAGGAAAACAACAGCTCCAGCCTGCGGAGCTGTGGGTAAGCTGGCTGACGCTGGAGTCCTTTAGACTGCTCTCCAAAGACTTGATGCTAATGAAGACAATAGGATTCTCTCTGTTGGTTTACATTGGTTTTGGCTCAGATCTTAACTTCCCTAAGCCAAGGCCTCCCTCGTGAGAATTTTACTTGGTAGTCTGACATATCGCCAAAGATCGGGAAGATGACACAATATTTCATTGAGAGCTATTTGTTAAACTTTGCATAATAAGGACTGTTTTCCCTTTGAATTTCTCCACATTATAGTCAGAATAACTATATCTGTGCATAAAATAATCTAACTATCAGATATTTTCATAATTAAATGTTAGAAGATGACTTATCCAACCACATCCACTAGACTTTTAACATTTTCCACACATTCTCATATTTAAGATACTTTCTGTGATAAATTCTAACTCATTAGGAAAAATGTAGTGAAGACTACATATGGAAGATATAGGGAAGCTATCAATTAAGTTAAAAATGACATCAAAATAGAAGGATTTATGATAAAAAGAATTGGTCTATTCTTTATTCATAAAACTTGTTGGGAAGGTTATTTTCTGTTGCATACAGTTTTGTTTCTGTTTGAACAAGATATGCTCAAGAATACTTGCATAGGTATAAATTCCATAGGGTTTTTTACAATATTAGTTATGTGAAGAAAATAACACTTCAAAACTCTTTTAATTGCTATTTTTGTTAAATAAATACCTTAAAAATTAAAATAGAAACAATGTAAGGTTTTGTATCATGATATATCTTATCTGACATTTTATGTGTAAGCCAATAATTTCTTCAGTTATGGTAGTTCAAGTATTTTAATCTCTTCTCTACTGGTACCAACAGAAATTCATCTTAATTCCTCCTGACAGCTCAGTAGCAGGTAAGTATCCAGAATAATCACAGCTTTTGTGTTTTAGGGCATTGTTATGCATTCTCTATTCACATTCAACTCTGTTTAGGTCCCCATTGTATAATGAGAGTAAAAACAGTTAATTAAATACTTTGCCAGGAATTCTTTTTCCTCATTGCATTTTATTTCTACACTGAATGTGCTTAATCAAGGGTGAAAAACATTTCATGAAGAGTTTTATATTAGAAAATCAAAAATATCCAGTAAATTGACTACAAAACAGGCTGCATAAGGTGCAAGTGAGAGCATAAACCTGACGGTTAAGTAAGTGCAAGCTAAGATAAAAAGCAATTAAAACAATGAAAAGAAAAACCTATGACTGTTCTCCTTCAATGGGTGCTAGAAGTGTGTATCTTCAGTTAATTGTTTGTATGAGGAAAGAGATGACTGCAGTATGGATATGCAGGGTGTCATATTTGCCTCAAGCAAAATACATATAATCGTAAATACACTGAAGCATTTTTTTTATGAGTTTTGTTGATCTAACAGTAATAAGGTGTTACAATACACTGGATGTTTCTAGTATGCTGCACTTTGAAATTTGTGTGAATAATTATTTAAACCATATGACTAATGACTTCTCCACTGCAATTGTTTAGCACATAAGACACAAAACTTTCAAACCTGCAATGTTTACAGCTGGGAGTCTTTACCTAATAGGCAGTCAAAATAAATATTATTATCAATCCATGAAAGATAAGTATTCTAAAAAACCCTTCACTGCTNTTTTTTTTTTTAATTTTAAGTATATTTAAATTTTAACCTCTTCTTAATCAAATATTTAATATTTTAATTACCAAATTTTATTTTATCTTGACACTGTTCTTATAACTGAAAACTCTAGAAATAGGTGTATACATGTTTCACCAGTTTGAAAGAGAAAATCTGTATTTGATTAAGACCCAATCTGATTTTAAAGTTGGCCAGGAGCTCTCATATAATGTCAAATATCTTTGTACATCTGGGTAGGCTGTGCAACAGAACAGAATTTAACAACAGAGATCAGCCATGAACAAATTCCAAGACCATGAGTGTGGAACACCACTAATTTCAAAGGGCAACTCTGGGCAAAGGGCTGTGAAAGGTCATCATGGTGTAAACAGGAACTATTATGCTGCCATCAGGAAGCAGTACAATTATCACTTTGCCAAAATCATAAGTATTGTGGCATAAATTAATTTGACAAATTACAAATTTTGCAAGTTAGATTTATTAGACAAGCTGACAAATTTACAGTGGTACAGCGTCCCTCTACCCTACTGCTATCAATTTGTGCCTAGGTCACATGTGTCTGTGTTTCTGTTGGATACACTTTCCCCTACCAACAGCTCTTGATGAGTCAAAATGGCCATTAACTTGTGGTCATCTAATTAGAGGAGATCACTGCAAACATGGTGGGGTGACAAAAGTTGTCTGTGCTCACTTATGGTAGGATAAATAACATGGAAGTTCACTGATGTCCAGGTCCGTTTGTTGCTACATAAAGAAAATATTCTAAGGTAGAAATCAATTCTACTTTACTGATCAGAATAACAGGCTAGTAGGAAACATACTGTATTGTCACCAGTGGCTGTCAAGGTGGGGGCAGACAAGGCAGACCCTCCACATTTGCCACTGTTCCTTTTGCTGTAATAGTGAGAAATATGGGAATAAATGAAAAAAAAAAATAAAAAAAGGAACTATGCAAAAATATTATTCAGCCCTTTTTTCGACTGCTGCTTCTCTCGATCCTGTTCAAATCTCTGAGATCAGACCACACTAAAACCCATGACTTGGGTAAAACCATCTCTGTGTTCAGCAATCCAATCTAATTAAACAGGACCATCTAAACTTATTCTCCTGCTTTTCTCCTTTGGATCAGCAGGTAAACTGAACAGGGTGAGGAAACTTGTACAGAGGCAATATAATGGAGAGGGTCTAGACCAGCTTCATGATTAAGGGAACAAGTGTCTTTCCTTGTGAATATGAGAAATTTTTTAAAAAGGATTTTTGAAGATATGATGGGCACTGGGGATGATGACACAAAGAAAAGACTCTGGAAGGGTTCAGGTGAGACACAAAATGTTACATAGGCACTAAGAGAGTGTAGGGAATATGTGCTGGAAGTATGAGAGGAAGAAGGGAGGTTTTGGTGAGATGCCATAAATATCAGACCACCACAGTGTTGAGAAACTGGAAGATATAAAGGAAAGTAATATTTGTTCTTAATATACAGCTTGTTTCACTTTGGCCAAACTAATGAGATACAGAAGTAAGGAAATCTAAAAACACAGTATCATAATATGATCACAGACAGGGTATACGTCAAATCTCTTATGTAGATTTATTCATTTGACCCTGAATTTTCATTTTTACCTGGACTGTAGTCTTCTATTTCTTCTCCACAGACACCCCCGTGTCGCGGGGGAGAACCTTGCGTGCCCTTATGAGGTTGCGAGCTATGCTGGCAGTAGTTTGTGCCTGCAGTAGGGTCTCCCATGCTAGTCAAGTCTCAACTGAAGGGTCAGACAAAGTGTGTCCACGGGGAGGACGGGTGCACCAGCCTCCTGGCAACCATCC
>VXBX01002265.1:352505-456911 GCA_013400415.1 Scytalopus superciliaris | reverse complement strand
TAATAATACATCATTAACTTCCAATAAATAATGTATTTCTCACATTATATAGATTGTCTGAGTGAAGTGAAATGAAGTAGTGACATGATGATTGAGATATGAATCAAGAGGCCAAGAAATGTTTAATAAGTGCTTGTTTGATTTTGTGATGGATAATTCAAACAATAAGCAAAACTAACAACTAGAAAGGAATAAAATATGAAACTAAAGAGCTTAGATTTGGAATTATTTATGTGACAGCTGTTCACAGTACATGTAACTAATGTCAGCTCTTGAAAGTCTAGGTTTGTTTCAAGGTCTCACTCATGCTGGAATCTTTTGGGTTTTTTTCAGTATTTCTCAGCAGGGCGTGTTGTAGATTCTGCAGTTCAGGACAGAGTTCAAATGTACTCTGTGAGTCAGAAAAATCCCTTTTTTTCTCATGGAATACCTCACAGTGTGAACAGTAGTTTAAGCAACGTTCCAGTGAACTGGTTTTGCTTAAGCATAAGAAATCCATCAACAGATTTTGTACAAATAAGCAAGCGTCAGAATGTGGTTATCCACAGATAGCCCAGTACCTCGAAAGTTGGATTTTAGTTAAATGGCCTTTCCCAACATCGGAGATGAGAAAACAAAACAATTCTTCCTATCTCATTTGCCTAATCTAAAGTATCTGCTAACTAGTACTCATCAGGAGTGGGCTGAGCACAGAGTATACTGACCTTTTAAAGACATTTTGAAAACATTCTTGAAAGAGATACTTTCCTTGCTAGTGGAACAGTACAGTTTTTCATGACACTGAAAATTGTGGTATACCTTTTCTGAACCAGTGATCCATTTAAATCCTCTGTGAGTCACTGGGGCCTGATTTTTCTCTCTCTTGGTGTTCAGCATTATTGGTGTCAATAGTTTCTTGAGGTTGATACTAAAACAGTTATCTTGTCACTTAAAAAATGCATTTTCTTTCTCATTAATAAAAGGGCAGTCAATAAAGGGAAGCTGAGAGTCATCGTTTAGTCAAAGTAGTAAAACAATTGTTTTGGGTGAGTTCTGACCTTGCCTGCACAAGGGGGATAGCATCCAACTTTGCAAGGCTTCATAGAAATGGCAATTAGGCTTTGGGCAGGTTTAGCTAACAGCATGGAGAGTTCACAGAGCAGCATGTCTCCTGATGTTTTACTTAGTCTTGATGAAGACTGTTGGCAAGACTGTTTCCAAGAGATTCTGGTGCCAGCCAACATCAGGGCAAAACCAAGACTGAAATTACGAGATGTTCTTAGAGAGTACCAGGACCTGAAGGTGCTTTTCTCTGTGCCTTTAACTTTTCCACATATGCTCATCCCAGCCTTGGGAAGACAAGTGTCCTAGGAGGTGCACAACACCAAACCCACCCTTGCCTGTGCATGGCTGAATACCCTGGTTGATAATTCTGCTCTTCACAAGCACTATCAGCATGTGCAACCATTTCATGGCATCCTTAGTTTTGAAAAGGGATGAGTCAACTCAGGTTGTGGATTTTGCCATCTTGTGCGTGTTCATTAAAGGGTGTGTAGGGAATACTAAGCAGAGGTGGATCTAATCTTAGCAAGTGACTGGTCTCCTCTCCATGGAGACGGGTCTCACAGAGCCAAGCAGCTGAAATGCTGTATTCTGATTTTCTGCTTGATGTCACTGAGCCACCCCATCATCTAGCAGAGACATTTTTCTGCAGACAAAAAACAGTGTTCTCAAGTAGCAGAGCTGCTAGCTTGGATCAAGCAGCTTCTGACTACCAGAAAGAGGTCGACCTAAGAGCAGTCATTAGTCAGGAATTGACTGTCTGTCCACCCACCCAGTCTGTGATTTCTACATCCCTCTTCTCATTCTTTGCTATGTTTGATCTCAATTTTCTCCTATCACACTCCTGTCGCACAGGCTTTCCAGTCATGCTGCTCTTTGCACTGCAGGGGAGTAATGAAAACACAAATTTCCTTTTAAAAATGCAATAAATAAAAGGGACTTCCTAAACAGTCATCCTCAAGAAGTCTGCATGACTGCAATTGGACGCTATGGATACTGCTTTACTTTAATGCATTCTCTATCAAGTTTCAGCAAAAGGTAGCAAAAATGTTGGGAGATGATGGCAATACAAGTGGTTTAGTAACTTTGAATGATGTAGCATTTAAAATGCCACTCATCATGGAAAAGGGATAGAGGAGCCACTAGAAAAGACTATTCTGAAATATGAATGGGGTATACATTTTTAGTGGTAGAAAATCTGACCAGGAAACACTCTTGCTCTGGGAATTCTACAGGTCATGGTGTAATACTTTTACTCGGTGGAGCGTCTTCAGCCAAAGGTAAATGTGAATTCTAAAAAGACCAGTATGTAACTAGTGTGTAGCAGCCACAAAAAAACACCTCCCTGGGCCTGCCTGAACAGACAGGGAATTTAAATGGGTGGCAAAGAAGGTGACTCAGTGGGATCCTGAACATTTTTCTGGGTAGAGAGTTCTGTCTGTGATCTCTGGACTATTTGAATCATGGATATGTTTAACATCAACCTTTCTGTTCAGAAACTACCAAGTGTTTTTATCATGCAATATGGAGCTCAATATGGGATGCAGATCACCTTCTGTGGCCCCACAGATTTCTCATGGTCCTCAGATCATAATCCATGAGCCATAAACGCCTATGCACAACACAGATATGGAACAGAAGTGCATAGTTTTTGTCATCTTTGTCTTTGAAAAGGGACAAGTGAATTCAGTACCTGGAGCTTAAAATTTTGTTCCAGAATGGATCTCTTACTTTTGTTTAGCTCTTGAATTAATGGATACTTAAATTATTAATTAAATTTATTAGTTCAATACTTCATCAAATACTATGCATTATTTCATAATCATGATATTGCTAATGGTCAGTGTTTAACACTAAGTGAATTTTGTGGCTGACTTAGCAAAAGAACTTATATGGCAGTACTTGACTCCAAAACATAGAGAATCACAATCCTACACCTTTGCTACACTTGTTACCCCACACACACTGCTGTACACTATGGAAAACTTCCTCATCCCTTACTAATGAACATCCAGTATGACCTGTGGTAGCATGGGAGAAATCCAGTCCCCAGCTCCCCTCTAGACTCGCTGCGCTTGATGCCTTGGCTGCCTATGTGGTTGGTGTAGAGAGAGGAGCTCTTTCAGGGAAGCAGCTCCAGGCAGGTGCCATGGACAGCACAAAGCCAGCAGAAAACATGGGCCCAGTGGTGCTGTTACTGTGCTTCTGTGGAGAGCCTGGGTGCTGGGTGCACCTGGGGCTGCTGCCAGGGCAAGAGCTACATGCTGATGGCCTCTTGGAGGAGATACATCCTACAGGGTTGAGGGTCTCGGTGAAAAATACCTGCTGAGAGAAGTGGTGAGTTTTGCACTGTACTCATGCACTGAGAAATGTGTTTCTTCTTCCCAGGACAGTGCTCTAACTCAGAGCAGATGATGCTGGGAGGTAAAGACAGGTAGGAGAGGAGATCAAAGAAGAGTAGCTTCCACCTGCATAATGAATGTCTTGCTTTATCAGCACAGATAAAGCAAGAATCTGAATCCCACAGACACAGAGTCCTTGCAGGAGCAGAGCCACATTTGGTTCCCAGTTTCTGCTTTGTGTCTGTGGACCACTGCCTGCTGCTGCCTTGTTGTACATATCTCAGGGACATTGTGTGCATCTCTCAGTGCTGCCAGTGTTAGCAGCCAGGCAGTCCTGAAAGGCATTCTGGATTGTGCTCTTGAACACTGGGACACTGGACCCAGGTTTTGCAGGTTTTTTTCTTTCTAGCTAATATTTTTCTTTTTTGTTCCAAAATAGAGTGTTATGTGTCTTTCACAGTTCTGATATGATCTTTCGTGGCATTTCCCAGCACATTTCTCTTATTTCTTTTACCCCAAAATGTGAGAAACACATTACTCATAAACTACTCCCTGCCTCCTCCTTCAGTTTTCAGTGAAATAATAAAAGACCTGCCACAACTCGTGTGCTTTATTCCTCATCATTTCTGCCCTGTTTTCAACAGCCAGTTCTTTCAGGGACTATAAAACCTCCAAGTTCAGCTTATAAGCCAAAGAAAACAACTGCAGTTCACAGAAATCCCTTAATAATTACAACAAAATGCTGAAGGAGATATTTAGTAATTAAAGATTTCATATTTTCTTACTTTCCTTCCTTCATCATGTTCTGTGATGGGCTGGGAGTACTTTTTTTCTCATTCCATGACATCACACTGGGAGGAAAAATGTTTGCACAAATGGCAAGTTTTTTATTGGAATAAATTTGTCATACTTTTAGCTTCATGGAATAAATATTTATGTGTATCCTTTCTCCAGGCAACCTTCAAATCAACATTTTCCTCATTAGATTGTTGCAGCACTTAGATTAAGTGCTTTGGCAGAAGAAATTAATTCTATCCCAAGTTTGTGTGTTAGTGTTTGGCAAACTCTAATACATAACAAATCAATGGGATGTTATCAGGATTCTGTGTCATGCATCCTTGTGAACTAATATGGGGAGAGTGGAGGGTGGAGAGAAGCTAAACTTTTGGCATAGCTCTTCTGAATCTGATACCTTAAGAACTACTGCCCTTGCTCTGTCAATCATGTGCATGACTGTCCTCTCCACAAAACTTCTGGGGCTCAGCCGGGAGAAGCTTCCTCACGTCTATACTCCCCACTTCTGTGTTTCAGGGACATAACTGTGTTTTCTCTCACAGGAATTAAAATGGAATTGAAGTTTATACAATCCCGAGTTAAGTAAATAATCATTTGAAATCATGCAGGATATGGAATGTCTTCCTGGTTTACACATAGGTATGGCTGGACAATATGGAACTTGCTTCTAGTGAAACACATTCAGATGCCTCCTGTAAATCGCTCCTTGTCTTCAGTGACATCATTCCTTAAAAATTCTTGAAAAATACAATGCATTTAGCCAACTAAGTTGGGGCACCTGCTTACTCCTTCTTTGTGAGCTTTACAGAATAATTTTTTCTTGTGCCTTAGGCTAACCTGCTTTGCCCACAGTAATTGGTCTGATGTTACAAGATAACTTGGGCCCTCGTTTTCTGAGCCTTTTCTGATATGAGTGCTTACTGCTGAAAGTGCTGAAAGCTCAGTCTTTGGAAAATTGACAGCTATACAAGCCTTAAGACAGCCAACAACCACTGTCATTGATAAAGTACACAATTAATAACAGGAAAGTTTCAATATATTATTGCAGCAGATTAATGAATGACTGAGCATAAGATGAAATGGTAATTGTAAAGACAACTTCCATGTATTACAGTCTTGTCCTCTCATCTCCCCACTTTTATTACAACCTTGGTTGTAGCCTATTTCTATAACTCTTATTAAAATGTTGCTGTGAACTGATATATTCTGTTGCTTAATATTGAATTTTAGGACTTGCAGCCTAGCCATGCAGAAATCTCATCTGAGTCAGCAGAATGGCAAGTGCAAAGTTTCTACAGACAAAGGCATCACGTCCCCTGTCACACTCTGTCACAGACGTGGAGCACAGGCTCAGCCCCAGGCCAGAGGGAGGGAAAGTTTGAGGCAAACTTAAATAAGGCAGAGAAAAAGGAGAAAGCATACAAAAGGGATGTTAAGTCTGACTTTAAATTGCTTGATTATTATTTGAAGGGGCATAAAAATTTGATCCAGACTGGAAAATGCTTTGGAGTGCAAGGTTGGAATAATTTTATAAATACTGAACTTACTGAAAAAGCAAATGATAACAGGTAACTATGATGCCAACTACCTGAAAGAAATATGGTATTCAGTAAGAATACATAGATGTACATTGATGCAATTTGCAACCATATAGATTAAAAGAACATTATAAAATTGCAGAAATTACAGCAGAAAAAGCGCTTAAGATGTAGACTTTACACTATCAGGCCAGATTTCTATGTCTGTCTCCTTCCAATTTATGTTTTCCCATGCAGCTGTGCACTGTCATGTCTTCAGCTGACACCAGGTTATGTCCACTTATTTGGACTTACATAATTTCAAATGAAGGTTATGTATCTCTGTTCAATATCACAGTCACAAATGTACACACACGTGTTCATACAAAGTATTGTAATCAGAAAAGCAAAACTACACATCTTTATTTCTTATTTGGCCAGCTGAGGAATTACACAAGTTAGCCTACAAGAAATAATATATTATACTTCCTTGACTTTTCGTTTTTACTCTTGAAATTTTTCTCAGACTAAAATAGAGAAAACCACTCTGTTCAACAGCTCAACTTCTAGATGCTTCAAAAAGAATGCAGCAAAAATAAATGTTTAGGTTGAGGACAACCTAGTCTGTCTAAAATAATTCATGGCTGTGATGCCTGAGAATTTTAATGTGTATTTTGCAGATTTTTATAGGGTTATGTAAGTTGAATGCTTTCTACTAAGTTTCTCACAGTTTAGGTGGCATTTAGAAGTCACTGAGCACTTTCACACACATTTGCCAAGAAGTCGTTTCAAAGAACATCTGCAAGGACACAATAAGAGAGCTGGTAGTCAAAACAAGAGAGTCAGCTCAGAGCTCTTGGAGCAGTTCTCAAGGGGCAGTTCTGAGGAGCTCTGAGGGTGGGCACCAGGGGAAATGATACCACAGGTTGGCAGTAGATATCACATATGTTAATTACTGAAAGTTATAAAAGCTGTAACATCTAGCTCATGTGTGTGTGCATGCTTTTAGTGTGCACCTAGAAGCTTCTAATAAAGGAACTGCTTTATCCTTCTATCTCTACTGATGCGGTTTTGAAAGTCTTTTGCAGGATTTTTCAGCATCAGCTGTCTAACTGTAGGAGTAGTAATTATTGATCAGCCTCGGGTTTTTATTCTTTGTTTTGAAAGTGTTGAAGTGCTGTAACAGGCTGCATTTGTAGAGGGCTGAGTGAACTTGGCTTATTCACCAGGCTCAGCTACTGCAAAGCTAATGAGGCTGCTGAACTTGACCACACAAACATGCTTGGTTTCTGCCATTTTATTAAAATGCATTTTATAAGTTCAGTAACTGGTACAAATAGCAAAGACATCAGAGGAAGGAGTCAAAGAAGAAGCCACATCCTGTGGCTAATTGGGGATTAATGAGTCTTTCATGGCAGAGCTGCCTTGGGTCTTGAAGATGCATTCTGCTAATGTTGAGAAATTCCTTCAGTTTTCATGAAATGTGAGTCTAATTCTCCTTTGACTATACAGTCCTTTATATTGTGATGAATCATTGAACAGATCAGAAATCCTTGGAAAAGAAACAGAAAATTCACAGACTGTGTTTAACATTTAGACATTAGACACCATATTCATATAGAACATCTTTGGGTTTAAGATCTAAGTCTTTGGCCCTGCATTATATGGTTTCTTAAAGTGTTTGTCTTGACAAGGTAAAGTTACTAATATTTCTTCTTACCTGTTTGCTTTTGCAGCAGTAAGGGGACCTTACTTCTCATTTCTTCTCGTTTCCAGCCCTTTTGAAATATACTCCAGGGGTGATTTTTTTTAAATTATATTATACTTTGAAGGGAAATTACAAACCTCCCCCAGTGATACTTATTTGTCCTGGTGTTTAATTCTTATGGGTTCTTTCAAATCTTAGCCTTCTCGCTGAGAAGACCAGTTGGGATGGCAAGGAAATCCATCTGTTCAGGATATAAATACAGCATCAGTAGGAATTATGCATAGTGTTTCAATTTATAAAGAATACTAAACATTCTCTACATGACAGTGACCACTTGACACCTGCATTTTATCCAATGGTGCTAAAATTAGAGCTTTCATTGCTATCATCATGATTATATTTAATTGTAATAGAAAAGTTATGCAATAAGCCCTTTTTGGGCAGTAGTTCGAAGAACTTATACGATGGTGCAGGCTTTCTGCTCATTACTGGCTTCCTACAAGGCATTTTTCACACTTTCTCTGAAAAATGTCTTTGCTGCTCTTCAGCCCTAATAGATGTCTCCAACCCTGCTGTTCCTCTTCAATTTTTTAATCCATGTTGGAAGGAAGCCTAAGAAGTAAGAATCTTACGGAAAAAATCCAAAGTCTAGAGTTGTCTTGCACTCTGGCTGTGCAGAAAGTGCAGAATAAGAGTGTGCTTGCTACCATCATGTCACTGGCTTTCTTACAAAATCTATTGGCAACTTTTTTTACCCTTTTGATACTGAGGTACACAATTCTGATTGGAGCTCTAGTTTTGTCTGTCCCAGTGGCTTGTGGCTCATGCTTATCAGGGTGATGATTCACCAGCAGGGGCAATGCACCCTGCTTGTCATGGCTTGTCACTGCTGGGTAGTTGCTTGAGGTGCCCCTGGGTCATCTCAACCACTGCTGTGGATTTCCTGACACTACACACAGCACATTGTCATATACAATGCATCCACTTCCACCAGGTTGAGGGGCTTGTTCTGCTGATATTTCTCATAGTAAGGTGTGGAACAGGATAGCATACAAAAATAAAGCTGGAGATGACCTCAACTATTCATGTAGTTCAGCTGGCTACTCCAAGACAGAATTGCCTGTAACTGCAGTTTTTCTCTTTTTCAAAGATTTCTGGGGATGGATATTCAACAATGTCCTCAGGCAATCCCTGTAGAGCTTTACTATTCCTGCTATTAAAAAAAATGCCCTCATGCCTAACCTGAATCTTTCTTATTGCCGTTTAAGTCCGTCACAGTGGGTTTAGCCTTCCTCAGTAGAAGTCCTAACAAAAATGTTAGCTATTTCCCCCAGGAAACATTGTGTGAAACTTTAATGCATTTTGTAAGCCTGCCTGTGCTTTCTGCATTTCTAAAGCATTTTAAAGTATGTGTAAAAAGTCAAGAGAAGTTGCATTTCTGCATTTAGTGTTGAAAAGGCTCTGTATCTTTTAATTAAAATGGACAGCATCCAAGTGCAAGGTCTTATGTTCCCAATGCTTGTAATGAGTTTGTGCATTGCCATCCCTCAGTTCATTGGGATGAATCAGATGTTCCAGCATCTTCTTGTACCTGTCAGGCTGGATAGTACCAGGAGTCATTTAACTTCTGTAAGAGGGGTTATATCACAACAAGGTAGCTGGGAAAGCTGCATACATACTACACACCAGCCCTTGAAAAATTGTCCAGGGACCAAGACCACAACCATGGGATGTTCTTTTCTAGAGGTCCAAAATAAGAATTCCTAGAGTTGATCAAACTGCCTGTCAAAATTTCCCTATACATTCCTTTCCAGAAAAGGAACTGGAAAAGAAGACTGATCATCAGTACAATAGTGCAGGTTTGCCTCTGTGCAGACACAGAGACTGGCTGACTGATAACTAACTGATAACTCTGTAAGCTTCTAGGTCGCTTGTTGATTGACACAATTAATTTTCATTTGGACCTGGGAACATAACTATGACTACAAGGGTAAAATGATAAAATATGTAAGGGTTATTATACATCTAATCTTTTAAAAGTGGATTTTTTTCAGTTATTATCTCATATCCAAACATGGTTCTGAAGCTGAGTGAGCATAAACTATTTGAGATAAAATACCAGATTCTGTCATTGGTTAAATATGGCTTATATTTGTTTCAACAGCAGATAATGCACGTAGCTGACCTAAAAACATGTTTGCATGGTACACAGAATTTTGTCTCTACTTAACAAAAGACTATTGCTGCCTAGATTTCAAAAACAGAGCAAAACTCTCCAGATAGGCATCATGCTGTGAGCTTTTATTGTCTGACTGCGTTTAATGGTTGAACTGCCAAAACTAGCAGCAGGACTAGAATAAATTATGAACAGATGAAGAACTCTCTCATTCTTGTGTGATAATCCAAAGTTCCTTTATCTATAAATAATGATCCCACGGTTTGCAAATGAGAAGCACAAATGTTATGTGAACAAATGGTAGGAAGCTCTTACATCCTTGTTAGAATGATCTCTGACAAATCAAACACCAGATACCTAATCTAAAGAGGATGGAAATCCTGTAAGTTAAATGACCATGTTACCTATATAAGATGCCTACAAGATTTTACCTATATAAGATTGTGAAACTTGGTGTGCACAAGTTCCTTTGTAATGTTAGTTTTAGTATTCACAGATATGATGACCCTGTGACTCACAGTCAGTGTTCTCTTTCTAGTCAAGAAGAAGAGGAGGCATTCTGCACAACAGATTGCTCAACCTATCAGCTTATGCACATAAGCAATACCATTTACATTAATAGTTTTCCTCAAACAAAATACCAGCTTTGTTTCTTTACAGCAATTCTGTCCACCTAAAGACTGGAATGTTTACTTAAAACTGTTTATACCAACATCACTAATGCTAATTCTTCCTTGCATGGATTTATACTGGTATAATTTTTTCCACAAAGAAATCACACTCAAATCAGGCAGCTATTCTCACACATATAGGAGTAATAAAATGCATATTTGCACATTTTCTGTATTTGATGAGCAGAAGTTCAAATGGGACTCATGCTTCAAGCTGAATATGATGGGGAAAGAAAGAGGAAAAGAATGTCAATGAAAAGAGATCCATCTTCTCTTCAAGTTTTGAAATGTTCTGGCAGCTTGGAATCATTATTTGGAATATATACACTGCGACTTTGACCATCACTTCAGGCACCTGCCTTCCTCTAGTTCCTATGGTCTTCTTCTTCAGTTGTTAAACTTTTCTCTCCTTCTTCCTATCCTTGTTTAATCTCTTAAATCTAAACTAGCCCCATTTTTCATTCAGTTCTACCTACGAGGAGATTCTGCTGCTGTGGAGTCCCAATGTTGCATAGGGTAAACATCATATCTTTTTTATGGACAAGAAGGTTCCTACCTGACTGAATGTTGTTGAATTATTTAAGCAGAATAGCTAAGGTATGCTATGATATGAATTATTCTTTATATACTTACATCAGTTTGTTGCCTTGGTCCACTGGCTGTACTTCCTGAAGAAAAGTCAGTTCATTTAAGCCTTTTAACTTACATACATAAGATTAGGACATATAGCAAGAAGTTGAAAGTGGATAAAATATACAAATAGCATCAACACTTGTACATGTAACTGCTTATAAAGAAAAGTAATACGGAAGTTTCACATAGAAAAGATTTATAGGATCAAATAGGAAAATCAATATATTTCTGAGTACAAAGTTGTTATGCCAGAACACATCTTTAGCTACAAGTCAATGCATTGATCTTGAATTTTGCAATTTGTTTCTTTTATTTAATATACTACTATAGCTTGCCCATATAGCTTATAAACAATTTCCACAATAAATTAGATGCACTAAACATCCTTACATTCTGCATGATGACAAGAAGCCAAATTCAGATCATGTAAGGAGGGCTCTAGAAATGAGAAGAAAATGAGGTTTGCATGTAAATTCTATTTTGTGTATAAAATTCTTGTCTTTGTGTGCATCTGAAAATAGGCCCAGAAATCATAATTTCCTAGACCCTCTCAGCATGGATGGTAATTGAATCAATCTGCTTTAATAACTCTGCAATAATTTTGGGCTTTTTAAAAGGTAACTCTTTTTTTGCAAAATGAAAACTGCCTAAAGAAGTTTCATGAAAGATCTATTTGATATGCACCATTATTGAATGCATGTAACACTTAATTTTGCATTGCTAGAAAGTATAGAAATTTAGCAAGTCTGGTAATGTAAGTAATTTATTGATAGCATAGTTTGTAGAGGCACTTGAACCATAAAAAAAGACCAAACTAATAGCTCACATGTATGAATTATTTGCAATTATTATACACCTAAACCTGAAGTTTGGGAGAGTTCTGCAATACAGATTCTGTATGAGGTTTCTGTTTTCCAGTGACTAGAGGATCTTTAGATCTGTCAAATCAGCATCTTTATTTCAGAGCGTGAACTCACGGGATATTTCAGTCCCAGCCTAGCAAAAAATTTAAAAAAATAAAAATAAAGACAGTTGCAGTGACCTCAGCTTTGATGTTTGCAAAAACGTGGAGTGGTCAAGAATTCCTGAATAAAGATTAGTAAAATCACATATACACTCAAGTGAAGTCTTGCCAGGCTACTTCTACTATGCAGGATAAATTTGATTTGCAAAAATGTGGCATATAGATTACTGAAGTAATGAATTAAAAGAACAGACCTTGCTGCCTCTCTTTTGCTCCTTTTCTCTCATGAGAAGAATAAATTATATTTTCTCTACTCACTGGAATAATTAAAATTTTGGAAAGCGTGCAAGTACAGTACTGAAGCGTTACTCATCCATTTGTGATTTTGCTGAACTTTCCTTATCACAAAGTGAACATCAATCTCTGCACCAAGCCATTAAACAGAAATAAATGCCCCACTCAAACCACAATGTTTGCCGTCTTTCCCTCTGATTTAGAGAGTGGGTCCAAATGGGATGTTGGAATGATTTTTCCCCATTTGTTGCCTCATTGCAATTTTTTTTCTCCACTGACTTTGGGTTCTGAATCAATTTTGCATCTGTCAGTGAATATTTAGATTTTTTTCCTGTGAAATTTGTGTGAGAGAGGACATTTCACACAAAGGAAGAATGTGGTTAGAGGTCTCCATCCAGGGCACAGTGAAGCCTGTGAGATCCCTTCTTACGATTTCTATGGACACACAAGCAAGGTTAGAACACCTATGGCTCATCTCAGATACAAGGGACTACAGTTTGAGAGATAACAGTTGCAACAACCATCCTCCAGAAAACAGGTACATGCTAAGGCATATTTGATTGTATGAGAGAGAAGCAGGGCAACTAAGGAGAAAAGGGAAAAGACAAAAAGGTGTAGGTTGCATGATATAAGGAAAATAAAAGAGAGACTCTGGGCTCTTGGGCAAGCAAAAGAAGGGGCTTGGTGCCAAGGACAAAGAAACTTCATTACACTGTTTGATTCCAGATTTGGGAGTCCAAAGTAGATACAGTCCTGATGGAGAGAGAGGTGCAGTTCCTCCTCTCCAGCTGAAGGGAGCTGTTGTTTTACTGGACAGGCTACTGCAAAGAAGGACTTCAGGTCTACTGATTTCTGTGCTAAATCAGTGTCTTGAAGGGAACATGAGTCCTTGCATTTTTGTCATTGCTGTTGTGAATAAATGGGATTGCATATAAAAAAATCTGTGACTTCTTTTTCAAGCTATTTGATCAATTTCTTTATCAATTGTTTTTGGTGGAAACAACCTATAGGACTGCACACCCTGGCTGATAGTCAAAGACAGATAACAATCTCTCTATATATAGGTTCAGTATGTACTCATATAAAATATTTCTCCTCTAAGATAGTCCCCCTGCAAAACTCCTATTTCTGTCAGTTCAAATTAGCCTTTGAAACTTCAGAGCCAGCAGCTAACAAGCTTAACAGCACAACCTTGTAAATCATCTGTCTTGCAAAGGCACTTTTGCAGAAGAGTGGAGCATCCCTGAAAATCAGGCCATTTCATTTCACTGGCTATATATGGGTGCAGCAACTTAAATTAGGCATTAAGAAATGTTCGCAGTGGAATTTTCTAAAGACTGATTGCTGCTTCATTGTTAGAGTATGCTCCAAATGCTTGTTTTGTGCCAGAAAAGATATGACACCAATACTTCACTAACCAAATGGACATGATGACCTTTCTGAAATGGCTCCAGCACGGGATGGGGCTGACAAAGCAGTATCAGCACTTGCAGGTGGGTAGTCAGAAGTGCAGGGATTCACTACCACAGTGGATAATTTTCATCTAAGAAGACGAACTCTAGATTTGATAAGATCATGTGGCCACCCCACAGCCCTGAAGAAGTGCTGGGAGCTGGTTTGGACAGGTCGGTGGCAATAAGGGCAATATCGCTGAGAGCAGGGGTCAGCAACACTATGTGTGTGCTGAGTCAATCACTGGTGACCTTTAAATGATAGAGCACTTATCTTTCCAACTCAAGGATAATGTGCTCAAGGGAGTTGGGATCCTGTACCTTTTAAAAGGAATTCTTTCCATCTACTGATTTTGGAGCTTGCAAGCTGCTAGTCCAGCTGTGTGGCAAGTGAAATCTGTCTGGGTGGCAGGGTGCTGGCTCTGCCATCAGGCCACTTGCCCAGGGATGACTACTGAAGCTCTGCCCCTTAAAGCCGGCATGATTGCTGTCTACAGATTCTGTCTGGCATTGAGCAGCCCGGGAGATGACCTGCAGCATCCACAGATATTTGGTCAGCTTCCCTCAGAGCTTTGAAGATCTCTGAAACTTCTTTTTCAGCGAATGGAACAAGGTCATATGGGCACAGGCTGGTGTGTGCTGCATCTGAAGCCAGGAAAGTAAAATCTATTGAATCTTTGTTGTGCAGCACGTGGCCTGCCTGGTGTGCTCTAACCATATCCCATCAACAGAGGGCAGCTACTGGGCTCAGGTTTCTGCAAATGGGAGCCACCTGCTCTGCTGCCTTCAAAATTGTCTCTGGCCACTGATACAAGTGATCTATCACGGTATTGCACCAACTGGTGGGAGCTCCCCGGGGTGTAAGAAGGAATGGTGATAGTCTTTTGGCAGTTCTAAATTAATTGCTGTGACAAGCTACTATGAGGAGAGAAGTGGTGTAATCCCCCCATTTAACTAACCACAGTCTGAACTAATTAAACCTTAATGAGGGAGTTGTTCTAACTTGCTCGTGGTCTTGGGTGCTCAAGAAATACCAACCAAGTCATTTGACAATTAACAGATTGCTTCTCTACCAAATACGGGTTTGTGCCTTGCTTCAGGGGTGGAATTCTGTTCTCGGTGAAGTTTTTTGGGGTTTTTTTGTTTTTTTGTTTTTCTCTGAAATGTTTAATTTAAATAATGATGGTGGTTCCACGGTAGGAGAATAGTTGTTATGTGTTGGCATTGCTGTAAAAGATACAAGACCCAGATAGTCCCACTGTATTGACTCCAATCATTCCTCTACCAACTGTTTGGAGCACATAAGCATCTGAAGTGATAGGTACTTTAAAACTACTTCCAGAAGTTCATGGTTAGCCCTGTCTAATGACTCATCTCTACACCTCAGTGACTGTGTTACAGCAAAGGCCACTGACACCTCCTTCTGCCTTTGGAGATCACGCCTGCTCACCCAGCACTGACTTATGATTTGATATTAGTTTAGTCTAGTCACACCACTGGCATGGTGTGCTCTGATCCCTCTTTTCCATCTGCTGAATGGGTCCATTCCATCTAGAGGAGAGAACAGCACCTGCAGTCATTGGGCTGACAGTGAGAAACAAAGGCTAAGGGGATACACATAGGGCTAGGGCACAGGTTTCAGCACTTGCACACAGTTGTCCAAACTGGCTGTTAGCAAAATTCCTGGTATGAGCTTTGGCATCCATCAACTACCTTTTCCTTGAGGAATGTGCAGGCACAGCCTGGATCACAGTTTCTGTCAGGGAGTGATCCTAAAATGTCAGGGTGAGCAAGAGGGGAAGTGATATGGATGCAAGGTGTGTTCTGCCAGCTAGCCTTGGGTCCCTGCACCATGTCACTCAGTGGCATAGACAAAGCTAGAGATGATAAACATCTGATCTTTTTTTCCTGAGTCTCAGAAGCAAGAACATCCATACGATACCTCAGACTTAGTACTCGAATGACAGAACTGCCCAGGAACACTCATAGCCTGAGATTTTAGAGATTTCCTTCTTAATAGATGTTTAGATTATGTACAATTTTATGCCAGAACTGGTTGATGCCCTTTCTTCCAAAGGCTGTGCAGAAAGTCTGCATCCTTTTAAAGAGCAGCAGGCCATGCTTTGTGTACCACAAGTAAGGTATATGCCAGGTAAAGCAATAGCTGCTGGCTCACCTCCTCAGACATCTTTGCTATCAGAGTCAGTCTGCAGTTTTGCCATAAATTACATAGCAATGAAAGTGATAAGGAATTGTTTAATTCTTTGGAAATAAAAATGGCTCTGAGGCTGACTGGATTATCTTTAATTCCTTTGAAATTTAGCAGAGAGATTTTCTTCATGCTTTGGGAATTCAGAGGGAGGGATGAGCACAGCTAATGAACTGCTTTCAAGGAGCCTAAACTTAGCTAAAACCTGTTCATGAGTTCTTTTGATAATCAAGAACATCAACAGAAAAATGAGCCTGAAAAGACAAAATGCTACAGCTTGACTTTACACTGTGTACAAATTAGGGAGCTGACTCTTATATTTGATCTTTTAAGTAAGAGGGTAAAGTACAGTTACATTAACACTTCACTTTGCCTCTCATCACCTGTCAGTACAGCTTGAATGGTGCTGATTTGCCACTGCTTTATACATCAGTTTAGCTGGACTCAAACTACATTTCCACATTTTGCTGTTGCCATATCCTGTCTTTGAGCTGAAATGTTTACAATTTGTCCTACTGTGACTTCTCCCTTTAACCATGAATGAACAATCTGTCAGATATTCTTCCATTCTTTTTGGCTACCGTAGAATGAAATATATTTTGGCTCTTATCCTCAGCAGATAAAGTGCCTGTTAACAGTTAAGGGCAACTTGAAGCCACACTGATCCTTGAGCTCTATCCTGATTTTATTGAAAACCAGGGTTGGGCAGCACTTTGCAAAGCTGAGCCTTATACACTGGCAGCACCAGCTTGCAATGAACAGACCATAACGTGGCTAATGGGAAACAAAGCTCATGGGCAGGCTGTCTTTAATGTGTCTTCTTTATAGAAAGAATTGTGATTGCTTTATTGTTGTTGCTTTTTTTTTTTTTTCCAAGAGAGAGCTGCACTTCTATTGTACTGATTGAGTTTATCCATTTGTTAAGCAGCCTAAATTGCCTTCATTCCCAGCTGCTGCCCAATGTAACTGTAATAGTGCAGATTGTTTTACAGAGACGACTGGGATTTTGTGGTAGGTTGCATGGTGATGAATTGTTTTTCAGGGAAATTTAACTATAAATGCAGCACTATATGCACAGATTGTGTGAAATTTGTGATGGTGATAATGCCACTTTTCTATTTTAAAGATAAAAAGCCAGGTTGGATGACTACTAAACAAAAGAACAGATGTTCCCTCCTCAACATTGAACACACAGAGTGTGACACTGCTTTATATGACATGGAAAGGATGTATTTATAAAATACTTTGGATCTGGAAAAGCAGAATAATTATAAGACCGATTATTTTAAGTGTCAACACTGAAACACAATCTAATATTTGACTGTAAACTGTTTGATTGCTTCTCTGAAATTTTCAGTTTCTTGCTAACAGGCAGACTGTTGCCTTGAGCAATTTTAGCAAGAGCAGGATAACCACCTTAAAATGGTTCCAAGCCTGGATATGGCACTGATGAGAAAACTCCAGGGTTTGTTTTTTTTCCTAGACCTTGTTTTTGTAGGTAGATATTACAACAGAAAGGCTGTATCTGGGAAGCAGCATTGGAAATTGCAGCAAAAAGAACCATTTGGCCAAATATCAGTAAGCTTTCCTATAATGTTGCAACACTTTTTCAGTAAATGGCTTGTGCATTAGAGGAAGGATATCTTCCGATCATTCTCGGGGAGCAGTTGTGGTCAGTCACACAGCTTTGGTGTGAGGCGCAGAGGACAGGGCTCACATGGAAAGATGAAGCTTCACATGCTGCAGCCATCCCCATCTTGGCTTGTTTAAGCCCCCTTTGCTGTCAGTGCAAAGAAATACACATTCTGCAAGACCTCCCTTAAAGTCAGCAAGGAAGAATAAGGACCTCCAGAAAATTATGTTCTCATCTTGTCTAGTGTGGGAGCAGGTTGAGAATTTATCATCTCACGGCAAGACTTTCTGGTGACTAGAAAAGATAGATGACTGATTAGATAGTGAAAACCAGGTGAAATAAATCCTATTCAAGCACTAGTGGAATTGTGTCAATGCAAAGAGTACATGAACTACTACAAGTTTTAGATGACACAAAACATCTTCCCTTGCAGTTGAAACAATTTGAGTCCAGTGTCAACTGTACGACTTTTCTCAGTTACCTAGAGACCAAGTGAAAAGAAATATGTGCTCTTTACTGACCTTACTTTGGACGAACAAAGTAATAAGAAGCTGCACATCTAATGGGAGAGAAAAAAGAATGGCCATTTCTGTTTGGTGGTATCTATTTCTGTTTCCAAAGCTGTCAATGAGAGTAATTGGACTCTTGCACTGTTTGGTACTCACTGATGCATGATGATAATTTTACCTTAAATTGTTCTTAAAACAATAATATTGATTTCAATTTATGCAGTTTACAGATTCTCAACATTTTATATTTTAATTGTTTATCCAACTGACAAGAATATCCAAAATTTGGCAGATGACACCAGCTTAGTGGTGCAGTTGACATACTTGAACTTTGGGATGCCTTCCAGAGGGACCTGGACAAGCGCAAGAAGTGGGGCCTTGGGAATC
Organism: Scytalopus superciliaris; assembly: GCA_013400415.1. NCBI lineage: Eukaryota > Metazoa > Chordata > Aves > Passeriformes > Rhinocryptidae > Scytalopus > Scytalopus superciliaris. Next base: position 438,581 of record VXBX01002265.1, on the reverse strand, counting down.
TCGTGAGGTTTAAGAAGACCAAGTGCAAGGTGCTGAGCTTGCGTCAGGACAACCCTCGGTATCAGTTCAGGCTGGGGGATGAACAGCAGCCCTGCCAAGAAGGTCTTGAGGGTGTGGTGGATGAGGTGGTGTTGCAATGTGCACTCACAGACCAGGAAGCCAATTGTGTCTTGGGCTGCAGCAAAAGCAGCGTGGGCAGCAGGTCAAGGGAGGGGATTCTGTACCTCTTCTCCTCTGGTGAGACCCCACCTGGAGTGCTGCATCCAGATCTGAGGTCCCCAACCCAGGAAGGACATTGACCTGTTGGAGCGAGTGCAGAGGAGGCCACCAAGATGATAAGAGGGATGGAGCACCTCTCCTGTGAGGAAAGACTGAGAGAATGTGGATTATTCAGTCTGGAGAAGCAAAGGCTTCAGGTTGACCGCATTGCAGCGTTCCAGTATCTGAAGGGAGCCTTCAAGAAAGATGGAGAGAGACTATTTGCCAAGGGTATGTTGTAAAAGACAAGGGATCATGGTTTCAAGCAAAAAGAGAAGGTTTGGATTAGATATTAGGAAGAAAATATTTACAGTAAAAGTGGTAAAGCACTGGAACAGGATTCCCAGAGAGGCTGTGGATTCCCCATTCCTGTAAGTGTGCAAGGCCAGATTGGATGGAGCTTTGAGCAACCTGGTCTAGCGAAAGGTGTCTCTGCCCATGGTAGGGGGCTTGGAACTAGATGATCTTTGAGTTTCCTTCCAACATAAACAATTTTATGATTCTAAATATACTGAATGCATAGGGAGAGATAATGTTTTCTATCTAAATGAGTGATTTAATGAGAGAGCTAGGCTAGCTTTCAGTGGAATAGACCGTATCTGAGCAGTCTTAGATTATTTGTTTGGTTTTCTTCCAGTATTTCCCTGCCTTGAATTCCCTGTGTTCTGTTGATTCTTGTTTCAGTTGTACAGTCATCACAAACAAAGGTTTGTTTTCAACTTTTGCCTTTGCCTCAAAGATATGTACTGGAAGAAATAACCACAGGAAGGTTACTGTGGATGGGGTAGCACGTGTTACACAACCTTTGTGCTTCAAATGATATTTTAAAAAAGAAAATTCAGTATGTTCTTCGTAAGAACGTAAGTACAATTTTCCAGTCAAAGTTCTAGCTGTCCTGATGTCAGCTTTGGCACTTGCCACAGTACTGCTAGGATTTCAGATTTTGTCTGGGACGCTTGCTTGGCTACTTCCCAGTCATTGAAGAACAGGATCGTGCCAGGTTCAGAATGGGAACCACCTGCTGGTGTCATAGCAATTGCACCTATTTACACACACAGCTTTGTCAGTTTTTGAAGCATATATGACTACAGGTCTAGCTTTGAAGCACTAATCCTGTAGTTAATTACACATAGCAAGTCATGTCACTGTTGTACAAGTAATACAATACCTGAAGCTGTGCCATAGCAAGTTCTAATCAGTACCGATTCCCTTGCTCTCCCTCTGATTATAAATGTATATTAAGATATACAGGATAAATGTGACCGGCAGGCCTACACCTTGAGTTTCGACTAATTGTACATAACATCCATCCTACTAATCACTAATTAAAATATTAGTGAATTAGTGTTTCTTCTGGGAGAGAAGAGTATCTTAGATTATGATAGGGTGTTGTGCTTTCTATGAAACACTCCTCACATTTCTGCATCAAATTTCAATCTTATCCATCCATCCCATGTCTTGGCATTTTTAGCTGTAAGAACAGGAAAAATAAAGGACCTAAATGTGTGAAGAAAATGGCAAGTAAACATTCTGTCTCCAGGCTAGAAGGCTGTCATCCTTTATAAGTAGTCTTTCATCAATTCTTGAGCAAGTAGCACTCTCAAAAGGAATCCTGGAAATAACAAATACCTTAACTGACAGACTGTGCAGACTATCTGCATTATGGGGAATGACTAGAAGTCCTGGAACTGCATGTATTTAATTCTTGAACTCTATAATTGTTAATCCACGCTGGAGGATAAAAAGTTTCCTTTACAGTACTTAACTTTAACTCAAGTATTTTGCTATATTGCTCTAGATAGAATCACAGAATGGCCTGAGTTGGAAGGGACCTGAAAGATCACACAATTCCAATTCCCTGGCTATCGGCAGTGACATCTTCCACTAGACCAGGTTGCTCAGAGCCCCATCCAGCTGTGAACACCACCAGGCATAGGGAGTCCACAGCGTCTCTGGGCATCCTGTTCCAGTACCTTTCCACTCTTACCATAAATAATTTCTTCCTAATGTCTAATTTAAGCATTCCCTCCTTCAGTTTAAGGCCATTAAGGTAATTATTTCTGAAACTGTGACTGTCTGCAGAAAACATCACAATGATTTCAAAACTAGGATTTTAAAATAAATAGCTCAAGGTATAGCAAAAATAAGCAGACACGCAATTAGATAATCCAGTGGGTGCACATTAAGTTACTTAAGTAGGTGTGTTAATTTAGCAGACTTCAGCACATGCCTTAATCTTATATGGTTCCTATGTGAGAAAATGAACGTGATGGTCTGAAATTCATTGTACTAACAGAAGTGAGGAGACCTGTAAAAATGTGATATGGGCTAGCAAGCAGAATGCAAGCCATCTTTGAACTTGGAATATTTTGATCCTCAGTGCCTCTAGTGGCTGCATTACTGTCATCCCCTGAAAGATAGCTTAAGGGCAGCCTGAGTATGTCTATCCTCCACTGTGCTATAGAGCCTCTCCTTCATGAAGTTTGGGTCAAAATTTAAAGATATGGACAGAACTGCTTGGCTGAGCTTGTCCTCATTTTCCATGGAAGAGAAACACAGGCAGCAGAATCTGCTCCATGCTAGCTCAGAGCACACCCCAGCTCCACATTTGTATCTCAGAAAAGTGAATTCCTTGTATATCATATGTTTGTACTCAAACGTCAACATTTTTGCTAATTTCAATGTGTAAAGCAGAATAGTCCCTAAACATTTTGTAAGAGAGAAATAAACACCTCTTCCAAAGTTTGGGCTGTGGACACATTTTTCAGTTATGAATTTTTTTGCTGGACATCACACAGGTAATTTGTCTCAGTTTGACATTTCAAACACCTTCTGCTCCCTGAAACTGGTAAACAAAGATCAAGTGAACAGAGCTCAAAAGAAAATTAAAACAGAAACACTCACAGAAGTAAAATGAGAGGCAGATTGGTTTCTAAATGCTTAAATAAAGAAAAATTACTTGTATTTTTTGTTTCTTAAAAAAAGTGGTTTATCTGCTTCTTCCACTTATGTACTGTGGAAAAAGATTACAAAGCAAAGCAAAAGCTGTCAAAGGTGTTTGTGACCAGGATTTGTTGCCAATTATTAACAGTTTGCTCTTCTGTGTTAAGAGGAGGATCATTTAGAGAGGATAAGAATAAATTCTGACCTTTTACAGTTTAGGGGGTGACAGGGCTTGGGGATTTCTTCTTGACTCTTCTTTTTCTGTTATGGTCCTTCTGAATATTCAACTTTTCAAAGAGATATTAATATCCATCTGACACTGGGCCTGCAACACAGTTACAAAAGGGAACTGTGGTTTATGCTGTGCCTCAGATCCATAGGCAAAGTTTGGTACAGTGCAGAGAGGCAGCCCATATATCTTTCTCCTCACTCATTGATAGGTCTCGCTCTGGTGTTGGCTCGTGCAGGGTTGATGAAGTTGTCTCTGGAGCTGTGGCAGAAATTGCCCCAAGATGTCCCCAAGTACCCCAAGCAAAGAACATTGAAGGTGGTAGTGACACTGTGTGCAGAGCTCCCATCTGCCAATGGGAAGCTTGGTTGGTGAATATGGCTACCCATGGATGAGGAACAATGACTTCCCTCCAAGACAGATTCAGCACTTTGCACGTGTTAATGTATAACTAAGTGGCACATCAAAAGTTTTCCTAGTCCTTCTGGGATAAGGCATTTTTTTGTGGTATGTCTCTCTGGTGATGAAAATCCTAATTCTGTGTAGGTTCTTCTTTAGCTACTTTTGTAGATCTGGACCATAATCATGTACCCTTTTATAACAGTCACACAGCTTAAGATGAAGCAAAGGTTTACCTACAAGTGTCTGATTAGGAGCCGGAACACAAATGGATCACTTACAAATAACTTTTGAGGAGGACCCACATTTGAAAAGACAGTGAGCTGCCACTGCAAAAAAAAACAAAAGCCCCAACCAACCAACCAACCAAAAAACAAACAAAACCCACAAACAAACAAGCAAAAAAGAAACCCCAAAATCAACAGATATCCAGAACAGGTATTATTCAAACAAGAAGGAAGATGCTACAGTTCTTTTGTGATGGGTGAAAGGGAGAAGTCAGTTGATGTGTTACGTGATGTAGCATACTTTCTGCATTTACATCTAGGTAATATAATGTTCATATAAAAACCTGAAGTAAAAATCTTTCCCCAAAAATCTGAGATTCATAAATTACGCACTGAAAGCTTGGATTTGCTTTCAATGCATCACAGGAAAATCTAAAAACAGTCCTGAAGGATTATAGTGTTAAATCAGTTAAGTCCCTCAAATATGCAGCATATCCATGTGTTAAAATCTTACTCTTTAAAGCATAGGTGTGAAACCTTCCTCGGAAGTCAGTGGAGTTATTCTCAGTTATAGTGATGGAAGAGAAAACACAATATAACTCACTGTCTGGAAAAAGAAAAAAAAACCTCAAAACTTGCTATGACTGAAGCAGAGAAACTTTTTATTATTTTGTTTAAGTAGTATCTTGACATTGCAGTATTCTTTGAAAATTGCACCAAAATTTGCTGTTGCTTAGGTCTGTGATAGCACCTGCAGGGCTGACATATGCATAGTGAATGAGACATCTGGTCTGGAACAAAGCTGTCTTTTAGTCCAGAATAAACGTCACTCATTCTTCAACCACGAACAGCAGACAGAGGTAGGGATCAAAGCCAGGTGGATGTTTCACAGTGCATATCAAAAGTGATTATAATAAGAACTTACAGGGCATGCGATTTAATTGTCCCTCTAGAATCCAGGGCATTTGTCTGCCTTTTCTTTTTGCAGAGACCTCACTGTGGTTAAACTGGTTTGTTTTACTAGCTGAAGATGACATGTCAGATCACCTTATGAAGCTGTGTTGGACAGTCTCAGCATAAAGCCTCTTTTTTAATTTGTCCAGTTGCCCACGTGAAGGGACTGTGGGGCCAGGTTGGGAATATGCCTTCTCGCAGGGATAGATTGAATGTGGTACCCACCTGGTTCCTGTACATCCCTGTGATACTCCTCTCTCATGGCATTCTGGCCAGCCTGGCCACCTTGGTCAGTCACACTGGACTGCAGAGCAGGAGGAGTGTCACAGTGTCGGGGGAGCTTTAGCCTTGTCTCTGTGAAATGATGATGAGGGAATCAACAAAAGCAGTGCAGGGTTCTGCACCTGGGGAACAACACCTTCATGCACCAGTACAGCCTGAGGGCTGATCTGTGGGAAAGCAGCTCTGTGGAGAAGGTGCTTGAGTGTTCTGGTGGACAACAAGCTGTCCATGAGTCAGCTGTGTGTCCTTGGGGCCAAGACGACCAGTGGCGTTCTGGGGTGCTTTAGGAAGAGCATTGCCAGCAGGTCAAGGGAGGGGATCCTGCCCCTCTACTCAGCCCTAGTGAGGCCACATCTGGAGTGCTGTGTCCAGTTCTGGGCTCTCCAGTACAAGAGAGACATGGAGCTCCAGAAGCAGGTCCAGCAGAGAGCAACAGATGTGATTAGGGGACTGGAGCATCTCTGTTACAGTGAAAGGCTGAGGGAGCTGGGCCTGTTCAGCCTCAAGATGAGAAGATTGAGAGGGGATCTTATCAATGCGTATAAACTTCTGAAGGGAGGATGTAAAGGGGATGGAGCCAGACTAGTCAGTTCTTGATATTCTAGTCCTTGGCACTCTTTGCAAGAGCACAATATGAATAAAGTGGGGTGCAGCAACATCAGTTTTTAATGCTGAGCCTGACAGATATTTTCCCCAAAAATCTATAAAAGTGACAGGGTTTGAGAGTAAGAGTTTGAAATAGGTTCAGTATCTGAAATATTTTTGGATGGCTTGCAAATTAGAAACAATTGGCAACTTGCTGGAAACAATGTCGTTGCTGACTTCTGTGAACTGTGTCATTTCTGATAATACAGTTAAGAAAACCTATTTTATATCCTGGAGGACTATTCTTGAAAAAGAAAATTAAAGAACTCCCCTCACTTTTCTTCCAGTGTGGCAACATGAAAGAAACTGAGCTGCATGTATGACAGGGAAGAAATCAGATTTATTACCCAACCAGTTACTTGCTATAAACAAATACACACTGGAAGGAGGAGTGCAATGACTCACTGGGGTTTGGATTTGAGTTCTATTGCGTTCTGTTGAGGTTTTGGCTTCAGTTTCATCTGGCCTTTTAGAAAAGTAGTGAAATTTTAATTGTCTTAGAAACAGACTCTTGAGAAGGTCACTACAAGACCCACTGGGATAGACGACAGAAAGACTTTTGCAGTCTTCAGTGAAGTATGTACCTAATGGGATTGATACATCTGAGGAGTATCAAACCTACTGTGTGTGCACTGATGCTGCATAGTAAATCAGACATCCTGAACGTGTCAAGTGTACAGCAAAAACACAGATCATCTATGGAATCCACATACTGAAACCAAGCCCCACACACTCCCAGTTTGGAATGGGTCCTGAAGGGTAACCTTCCTCCCCAGTGAGCATCTCTGTGGTTCCTGGATGCTGAGCAAGCCAGGAGTCCTGAACAAAAGCAGGAAACCCTCCTGTTCTGCCTAAGTGACAGTTCTGAGTTGGAGAAGTGAGTGTAGCAAAAGAAACCCTCTTGGAAAGAATCACTGGAAGAGAGAGGCAGGAGGCATCTAAAGGGATACCACGAGAGGCTGCCTGCAGATTTTAAGAGGAAGAAATTCTGTGGAAGAGGACTCTTTTTTCATGTTATTTCAAGCTGGTCCTGATAATTACTTGAACAAATTTACTTGGACGGGCTGCCATTTTCAGGGATGGCAAATCCTTTGCTTTCAAAGAGCTCAGTAGATATATTGGCCTGCTGCAGGGACAGTAAATGCACAGCTGAGCAGGAGATAACAGGATTTTTGCTTGAATTTCCACTACAAACCACAGCAGGTTTTCAGCACAGATATTTCACTGATCTGCAAATATGACTCATTATTAAAGATGATTTCTCTCCTAAATTCTCCAGGTACTTCTTGCAAGATTGCCACTAACATCACCTAAGACACCCATTAAAGGTAATTGAGACCTGCCTAGAATTATTGCATGGCTTTTACGTAAGACCAAAGGGAAAGGCATGAAAAGAAAGGGAAATCCTTCAAATAGATCAGCATCACTAGTGAGACTTTCTGTCTCAGGTCAGTGATGCTGATGTCATGTTATTTATGTTCAAATCTTACAGGATTTTATGAGACAGTGAAAGGTCCTCCCCAGACAACCATATGACATCTTTCATTAGTCTTATTTGCAACCTGATGATATGCCTTTGATCCCTCATGATCTTCTCTTGTCACCTGCTGTTGGAGGTGACATAGCTATAAGAAAACAAAACTCCTCGGTATGATGCCCATGCAGAATGAATTTAGTAACTGTTTTTAGAGTTCTTCTAAATATAGGTAGTTCTCAAAGCAGCCCTGAGAACTATTTTTCTCAAGGTATCAGTTGTAGAAGACAGCTGTCAATATGTCTCAGACTTGTTAGGCACCAATACCATGCTAAGTTTCTAACCAGCAGTTTAACACCAACTGAAATATTTCCGCCTCCTTTCCTGTGTATCCCAGGTACCAGGAAACAAGAGTTCCTAAGGCTATCACATGAACCACAGAGAAGCCAGTTTGGCCACAGTAAATCAGGTTTCATAATGGGCCTGTTGAAGTGTGATGACAGCTACTGCTGGATGATGTTAAACGTGTGAAAAGTGCCACAGGAGAGGGCTGGAGAAACAAAGGGAAAGCATGTTAATATTTGCACAGTCAAGTCAGGTAAGGACTGGAGACAAATGTAGCGCAAAGGAAAAAGTTTGCAATAATTTCAGGTAAGAGGTAGGTAATTTCTGCAGTCATACTTCTCTGTGTGAATTAAAGACTTGAAACTGAAGGTGAAATCTCTACCAGGTGAACTGGAAAAAGGCATCAGGAGCAAACAGCTGCCAAAAAACTGTTCTCAGCCCAGATGTGTCCCTACCACCTCTTATTATGGTCACTCTCCCCTCATCCAGGCTTCTGTGTAAAAAGACACAGCATTGAAAAAATATTCCTGTGTCCACAGAAACAAAGTACCCAAGCATGGCAAGAATAAATGCTTTTCAAAAGTGTAAATAGTCTTAGATTGTAAAAGGTCTTTGCAGGATAATAAAGGGATTTGAGCAGAAATGAAAGTACCCATGAGTCTAAATAAATCCAAAAATGAAACTAATCTTTTAAGTATAAGAATGTAAAAGAAAATGAAACTAAATATTTTGGTGGATATTTATCCAAAGTACAACATCTCAGCCCTTTACAAACAGTAGCAATACCAGTGTAAGAAGCATGTGACACACTTACTAGTTTGCAATTAACAGAAAAGAGTGTTTAATGTTTTTAGGCATAGCCCCAATGCCTTTTGAGAGGTTTCTTTAAAAATGATAGATCATATACATAAAATTAGGAAATTATTATGGAAATTTGGGTCTCACTTTTTTTGTTGTTTTGTTTTTTTAAAGTACAAACTAGTTTAAATTATTTTTGTTTGTTTCATGGTTTCTGAGTTTTTGGGTATATATTTTCAAGCCTTCCTCCACAGCACTGATGTCTGACAAAGCTAATACTGGTTATTTTAATGAGCTGAGATTTCCACATAATCACTTAACTTGAGGATTAGCTTATTAAGCATGGCACTAAATGTTATGATAAGTTCATGTTATCAGATAACACCATTTCCTTCACAAAACTTACCAGGGAGCAATTGCATGCTTCAGCAAGTCAAGTGAAGTGGCCTTACATGAGAGGGTCTTAACTAGCAAAGAGAAAAATTAGCTAAAAAAATTACCTGCTTTCACATGCTTTCACAGCAGCAACACAGCAATATCCCTATAGGAAAGGCAAACCCACTGACTGGATGGTGGCCTTATTTCATTTACAGAATGCAGCCTTGTGACTTAGTGAAGGCTTTTTTCTTTCAAAGAGGAAAATCTACCAACTTAATTGATCTGCCTTTTTGATTGGAGCAAAGGCTATTCCCTTGCATGCCTGTGCAGCAGCTAAGGAATTTAGATAAAAAGCTGTTGCTTGTTCACTTCCTATCAGTACAGCCCTGCTATGAGAGAAAACAGTCTGGCAACTCCTAAGGAACTGGGGATTAATTTCATGAGGAGCCTGGAACAGGACTTAAAGTCTACCAGATCCTGATGACTGCTTGATGAATCCTGCATTTACTTACAGAGAGCTTAATTGAGTTGACACAAGAATATTCCATTTGCAGTGCAAACAAACAAATTTTAAAAGACTTAGTTGGACATTCTTAGTGGTGTCAGACTAAACCCTGATCCTAGCAAAATGCAGATGTTATCTTTCTGCTTTCTGTGATTAATAGGCACTCTGTTTACTGAACAGAATGCCTTCTCTTATGCTTGGCAACAAAAGGCTACACTGCTCTTGCAGCAGAATTCAATATTATAGAATCAAGGAGTACAATTTTAACTCTTCAGTACTGTTAACATCTGCCTTGTTCTTCATTCAGTGCTTTCCTCAGAGCTACTGGAGATACCTTAATCAAATGGTCTTATAGCAAAGATTTAAAAATATTTGTCAGCATTACTATTATGGATTATGTCATGAAAACAAACATCTTACCTGAGATAGCTGTCAGTTTTTTACTTTCCAGATTTAACTATGCACCTTGAACAGAGATATTTTCCAATGTACTTAACTAAAAAATACTACCATTGTGAACCCTGCTTATTCTATTGGTGCCAATTGACTGAGAGAGGGCTGAATAATCCATCTGATAATGTTTGCCCAAAATAACACCTTCCAGAAGGGTATTTGCCCTCATCAGATGATTCAGTCTTTGTCAGAATGGGTAAAGTTTATCCAACCCCATCATGGTCCTCAGGGCTACCCCTGCCCTACAACAATTGCATCTGAGCAGCTGGGCTGTCAGGTAAGGCCCCAGAGGAGCTGTGTGATGCTTTGCAGAGCCCAGCCCCAGTGCACACAGATCACCATATCCATATGTGTTCTTGTGACCAAACTCTTCAGTATAAATCTACCCTTATCGTCCTCTTTGCCTTTTAATTCTGATTCATCTGTGGCTGATTTGTTCCTGCAAGCTCTTTAGGAGAGCCATATTCCTCTGCACCTGCCAGCCTTCTGTTTTTCAAGGTCATTTTACCCACAGAAAGTGATGTTTCTGATCTTTTTCTCTAGGGGATTTTACAAAAAAAATAAAGCTCATCAGTACAGTACATTCAGGCCACTGTCCAGATTTATGACCATGGCTACTTGTTTTGACACTGTCATTTCTGAGTAAGGCTGTTATCAATCTGCAAAAGGAGGAAAACAGTACTTGCTATCTTACCCTGCTGTCAGCTCACTCCTTCACATATCAAGGTTCTGACTGCAGTTCAGTTTACATTAGTGAAGCCTTGGTAAATTGTTAAGCACTCTGGTAGTGCTGAAGATTAATATTATTTTGCCCTGTAGAGCACACAGCTATTTCAATAGGACAAGGCAGTCCAAACAGGTCTTGACAGTACCTTGGACAGGAAAAAACATCAAGCATTTGTTACATTTGTTTCTGCAAGCAAAGGGCTGAGTCTGGCTAAAGGTTATTCTTTCTGTGTGCGTTTCTCTTAAATACCTTGAGTCACGCTATAACTCACAGGAAAAAAAGGCAAAGCAGCTGTCTTTATTCACACTTCTTTGTAACCCTGATACCTCTCTATGTTCACAGTAAGTGCAGAACAACTGTAGTTGCTGTGATTTCTTTTGATCTTGGACTGGCACCTGCTGGTGCAGGGAACTGGAGGCACTGTGAATGAATGATGGCTCAGCAGCAGGCAGCTACAGGGAGGTTAGAGTTCATGGGCAGAGGTAGATCTGTACTCCCACTGCACTTTCTTCAATCCCATTCTTAATCCTTATAATATCTGATTTGAGAATTAACAGCTGGGAAAGATGAATAGCAGTTCCAGGATTGCTTTTTTCCATTTAGAAAGCCTTGTTGAAGTGCACTGCAATCAGTGTTTCAAAAAGTGCCTGCATCTCTTCCATTGAGAAGTCGTGGAGGAACTTACACCTGGAATGCCCCTCCTCATCTCAAAGGGGCTGTGCACTGTGTGCTTCCCAAGCTGCAGCTCCCTCAGCAAGCCACGGGCACTTAGCCTCATTAGTGGTCTTTGAAATACAATCTAATGAGTAATACAGTCAGAAAGAAAGAAAGTAGTTTGGAAAACAACAGAGAGAAAGAAAAGAGTACTTTTAAAACAGTTTACTGCTACATCTGTTTGGCCATATTAATCAAGTTTAATAGCCAAATACAGGAACAATCTAAATTTTCTCAACAGCTTTAGAGTAAATAATAATGCATTGAGGAATTTTTTTCTGTTTGACTGCTTTCTGGAAAAAGTTACAAAAAGCAGCTTATCCCATCCTCACTCCCCAACAGCCTTTTTTTTGTTTTACACCCACTACAAGACATAGGTAGGCAGTGCAACTCATGGAGCCTGAGTCCAGTGGTGGGGTGAGAAATTTGCCCAGACTGCCAGGCCTCAGCTCCATGTGCAGTCACTGGAGACAAGTAATTAGGGCATCTACTCTAAGATTTATTTCAGTTGTCCTAACTAAAGCATCAAGAATTCAGCACATATTTAAGGATTTTTCAAGGCTGTGGTAACCTATGGTGGATTTGCCTTCCAGCAACCTGCTTCCCAACTTTGCCTATGCCCAAAGCCAGTTCTGAGTCATGGTGTGGGTATTTCTTTGAGGATAGTTTAAATTTTCCCTAGTAACTTGACATTTTTAATTGCATGGCATGGTACAGAATTACTAGATTGAGCATAATACACCAAGTCTATAAGCCTTGTATTACATTTTTAACCCGAGGCTTTAAAAATCCATGTATTTATGTAGGTGCGTTTCCTGCACACGCTTTGAAGCCCAGGACATGTATAGCTTAAGGGAACTGTACAAGCTTCTTCATTTTATACTGGCAGCCTTGTGAATGAATGAATGGAACTTACAGCTTTTGTCCACACCTACAATAATTTTTCTGTGGTTGGGAATTGTTCCTTTTTTCAAGTACAGGTGAACATTAAATATCTCAGACAATATGCTTCATGGCTCGCCTCCAAATTGGAGACTTCTGAACACAGAGACTCTGCCCTGCACTTAAACCTGCAGAAGAGGCACTCACATCAACTCTTTCTTAGGAGTCATTGACAATTTGTGCTACAAAGTGAATATGAAGTCAATTAAAAGAATGGTCTGTATTTTATTCCCCTGATTATTGAATTTAAAAAAAAAGCATTACTGTTTTACCATAACACTTTCAGCCTGGCACCTAATGTGCCCCTTCCTGGGGCTCAGGCACATGGGATGGAGAGGCTGCTGTCTCCAGCATCCTTGCCAAGACAGAAGTTACCACCTTCATAAACATTTTGGCTCAGCACAGGGTCCTTGACCTTCATCACTCAAGGCAAGCTGGTTTAGCAAGGCCCAGTCTGTATTTGATCCCTTCAGGCCAGCCCTGACTCACCTTGGCTGGGCTGAACAGGAGGTGAGAGGGCAGCGTCCCACACAGGTAGCCCTGGGTGAGAACCTGCTGCAGCAACGATGTGTGCCAAGGGATGTGTGTCATGGAGCCTCCCAAGCCAGAGCACAGCTGGCAGGCAGACTTTGCCTGGGAGTAGGATCGGGTGTATCATTTATTCAGCACTTTGGGAAATTAGCAAGTAAAAGCATCTGGGAGATCTCAGTCTAGCAAAGCATTCAAGTATCTGTTAACATTTAATTGAATCAATAGCTTGTTGACTTTGGTGGGACAAACTGTTGTGCCTCAGTTTAAGGCTGTGTTTAAGTGCTTGGCTGGATTCAGATTTGAAATATTAGTTGTTGCTGAGTTTTACATATTCTAATGCAGGTAAGTGTGGAGAAAGCAGAAGGTGATACCGCTCCTATCATGAATACTACTGAACTTGCTTTGGAAGATACAGGTAATTTCTGTTCAAGGTGGAAATCTAAGCATCTGTTTTGCATGAGAACATGTTTTGCGGTTTTCTCTGCTTGCTCACATTAGGACACTGCTATTACTGTATTTCATTTGCCTTGCCCACTTCCAAGTCCCCTCTACTTGTTTTTCTTCCTTGTTTCACTGTTCTGGGAACTGAAGTTAAAAGGAAATCAAAGGCCTTTTGAATCTGCAGCAGGCTGGATTAACTGGGATGAGCAGTCGTCCCTCCCCTCCCCTCCTCTGCTGTTTGCAGCCAAGTGATAACATCAACCAGCCCCTGTTCCTTCCTCTGCCCCATGTGTTTTCTCNTTTTTTTTTTTTTAACCTGTCACTGGCTTTAATTCCACATGCACCAGTGAACAGCAGCCACTGATGCTTGATCTACTACACAAGAAAAGCTCTTACACAGGGTGCAACCTGAGCTTCTGCAAACACAATTCAAAACTCCAGTGGGTCAAGGTGCACCTCTGCTCACATTTCCTTTAATCAGAGGGCTGCAGGGGACCGTGGTGAGCAGATTATTTACTCTCCTCCGTATGCAGCATACAGCAACATTTCTTATTGGACGTTGCCACCCAGTAACTAAACATGAGATAAATGGCCTTGAGTAAAAAATGCTTGTTCTTTGCAGAACATGCAAAGATCATTAGGGGGTCACACACTGTTTGTTTACTCAAATGAGCAGGCAGGAGCCAAGTTGTGGGAGCTTGTCTCCTCCAAAACTGTCTCCCGGTTCATTTTCAACTCTTTTTGGCAGGTTAGCTGGGAATCCAACATGGGTGAAAATAAGAATGCTGGGATCCAGCTCCCCCAAAGGACTTCACAAGGTATGGTGGTATGGCGACATAGTAGATGTGGCTTGCTTACTGCCTGGTGGTATTTAAAAGGACTCTGAAAAACAATCTGATCTTCAGTAGAGGCTGGCACTGAATATTACTTCTCTATCCAAAGCAGGAAGGTAAGAAAGACTAAACACCATGAAAACACCAAAAGCAGTGGAGGAAACTACACGTATGCATGCAGGTGGAACATGAAAAGGCTGTCAGGCCTGTTTCCTTCAGGGTTTCTTCACTGCTGTTATTGGCTGGCAAGGAGAAGTCACTTTTGTAATGAGTTGGCTGGGGCTTGGACTGTGTCTTATGGAGAGGCTTAGGGAGACTCTGCTGCTTCTTCCCCAGTGACTGCAGAGGAAGGCAGTGAAGCTTTGTCTTAGCCTCTGATGTGAGGCATGAGTCCAAGCCTCTGCCTCTTTTGTGGATGCTCTCTATATTTAGCAAAGAAAAAAAATGTCCTTGAAATGCATGGACGCACTAGGCACTTGTTTGCACTGGGCCTCCCCAGGGAATTCTCATCTAGTATGCATCCTTCTGCCTTGCACCACTTTAGGAACAATTACAGAGCTCCCTCTTGCATTGAACCCATGTTATGTAAACCATCTGAATATGCTAACCTCTGAGAAGATGCACCAGATCCAAGAATCTCATTCAGATATTTCAGATATGATAATGACCTATTTAAAGTGCTAATTAAAATTGGATGAGTTTCTTATCTCCCCCAGCTTTAGACAAGAAAAATCACAGGCCAAATATAAATTTCATAAATGCTTGATAAACCCTCTGAAGGAAGAAATGTGACAGAGGGCATCGAGACCAGGCCATTTTGAGCAAGTGAAAGAACCTAAAGCAAGACTTTGAAGTCTGACCTTCAGAGTCTATATTAATACACTGCATGACAAAGGTAATAAATACTGCAAAATGGGACAGAATGTACCTAATGAAGCAGTTTTAGCCAGGCTTTGGCATTCTTTTCAATCATATTTCTTACCAGAAGTATTTTCAAACTTATCACCACAGTTTCCCAGTGATATTAGTTCTGAAAATACTGCTTTCTTTATCTCTGTGCAAAGCAGTACATCATCAGTTATTTTATAGTCACATCCACTTCAGTGGTGTCATTTCCATTACAGCAATGGAAAGGCCTGAGAGAGCTGTGACTGGGTCACTTCACTGAGAACTCTGGGCCAAGCTCTTTCTTCTGAGCTTTATGTTAAAATCAATGGATAAGCTAAAGAATAGACATCGCCATGTGAACTGGAATGCCAATTTCCTCTACACCACGTGGACAGACTAAAAAGTGTGCTTTCTTACTCATTCTGTTTTTCCAAAATCACAAAACAGATGAGTTCTGGAGATTTCTAGTCTGCCCCCCCACACACACTTCTTTACACCCCTGTAGGTTGTTTATGCACAATTGTAACTAAAGCAGAGGGCAAGGTCATATCCTTTGACCTGTTGCACAGTTTTAATGCAGTTCAGGAGGTTCTTGACCTTCTTTGCTACAATTAGTCATTGTTGGGTCATGGTCAGCTGATTGTTCACCAGGGTCCCCTATCGTCCTCTGCAGATCTGCTTTTCAGCTGGTTGCATGGGGCTTTTTCTCCCCAGGTGCAAGACTTTGTACGTTCCCTTATTGAACTTCATGACAATCCTGCCAGCCCATTTCTTCAGCCTGGTTAAGTCATGTCTCTCTGAATGGCCACATAACTTCCTGGTGTATGAAGTACTCATTCCAACTTTTATCACCTGCAGGCCTGTTGAGCCTTCTCTCTGTCCCAATATCTAGGTCATTAAGGATGTTATGAGAGGCGGTGTGAAAAGCCCTGCTAAAGTCAAGAGAAACATCCACTGTTCCCTACTTTCATTGTAGAAGGCTATTAGGTCAGGCA
This sequence comes from Scytalopus superciliaris, assembly GCA_013400415.1. Classification (NCBI taxonomy): domain Eukaryota; kingdom Metazoa; phylum Chordata; class Aves; order Passeriformes; family Rhinocryptidae; genus Scytalopus; species Scytalopus superciliaris. The sequence continues at coordinate 422,620 of VXBX01002265.1, read as the reverse complement.
CTTTTTCCCCTTTGCGAATCCTTGCTGACTACTCCCAGCCACTTTCTTGACCTTCTTGTGTTTAGAAATATTTTCCAGGATTATATGCTCCATCACCTTCCCAGTGATTGAGATGAGGCTGCCTGGGCTGTAGTTCCGTGTATCTTTTTTCTCACCCTCCTTGAAGACAGTGATGTTTGCTCCCTGCCATCCTCATGAACCTTTGCCAATTGCCATGACTTTTGAAAGACAGTTGACAGTAGCCTTCCAGTGACACTGGTCAGCTCCCTCAGTACTGATGGGCGCATCCAGCTTGTGTTCACCCAGTGTGTTCACATGTTCTCTAAATGATCCTCCTCCACTTAGGCAGGGCTTTTTTGTTTTAGCCTTTCCCACTGGTCTCAGGGCCCTGGGACTGATGAAGGGCAAGACCAGTAAAGATCAAATTGAAGAAGGCATTCAGTCCCTCAGCCCATTGACTACCTTGTCCTTTGTCACCAGGTCCCTGCCCCATCCAGCAGCAGGCACCCATTTTTCCCAGTCTTCCTTTTGTTGATGATACATCTGTCGAAGACCTTGTTGTCCAGCACGTCAGACACCACATTTAAGTGGTCAGGCTCTGCCTTTCCTAAACTCATCCCTGCATGTTCAGGCAGTGTACCTATGTTTGTCCTGGGTTACCTGCCCCAGGTTCCACCTCCTGTTTGGTCCCTTTTTATGCTTGAGTTTAGAGATGAGTGGCAGTCCTGCTGACACCTTTGCTTTTATACCTGCTTAGGAGGATGGACCACCCTTGAAATCAGAGATTACCTTTAAAAATAAACCTTTAAAGTCCCTCCAGGTCTGTATCCCATGCAAATCTTGTAAATAACTCTCTGAACAGCCCAAACTCTGCTCCCCTGGAGACAGGGTTGTGATCTGGCTTTTTGCCTTGCTCCCTCCTCTCAGCATCATGAATTCCCCCAGCTCGTGGTTGCTGCAGTTGACTGTCCCTTGATCTTCACATTCCTGAGCAATTCTTTCTCTTTGTAAGCATGAGGTCCATCAGAGCACCTCCCCTCACTGATTTTTGTCTCTGAACTGCATAGTCCTCAATGGTTGGAGACAGCTGGGACTCTGTTGGGAATGGATGATGTTGCAAACCTTATAGGCACCGGTCACACACAGAGAGCTGCAGGGTGGATTCCTACACATTCCTCATTCCCTGTCTCAGCATTTGGTTCAAGAATCCAGAGCAGTTGTGTAAAGTGGTCTTGCATAGTTTGGTCTTCCAGTGCGTGGGATGAAACCCAAAAAGCACCTGGAGCAAGGCTGTTCTGGCAGTGGCCCAGCGCCCCAGGTGCTTGCTTCACAAACTGTTCCATGTAACAGGAACTTGCAAGGCTGAGAAAAGGTGAGACAAAGCCATCTGCTTGAGTAGTTTTAACTATAGAAGCAGACAAACCTGATAACCCAGGAGCTTTACAGTGCTTATGTCAGCAACCAACACTAATACATGGAAATCATATCTGAGATTCTGGAGGGTTTCACTTGTGCAGTTATTTAATGTAGATCTGTGAGTGTGCTGGATGAGCACCTGCTGGAGGAAAAGTGGAGTGCTGCTGAACTGTAAGATGCAAAGGACCACTCTCCACAAATGGAATCATGCTGAGTTCTGGCACTGGCTGAGCAACAGGATGCAGATTTGCATCTGGTTCACAGCCCAGCCCAGAGCATATGAATGATGATTTGCAACTAAGAAGAGAGCTCTGAGGACTTTGGAGAGGCTTTCCAAATTGAATACTGTAAGAGGTAGACAATGAATGGTCCATTACAAGTATGACCAACACTATATGGATATCTATCCCAAAAGTAACCACACTTCCATCATAGTCCAAGATACAATATGCCATGTTAAACCTGTTAACACTAGTATTTCTGCCTGGTCTTGAGACTCGCTCATTTTTCCTGTTCCTACTTCTTCCAAGACACTTTCCCCGACTGTCAACCAGTTTTCTTCTTTCCTATTTTCTCTTCATACTTGATTTCCTTATCTTGTGCTATAGCAGCAGAGTAGACATACTTTTAAGTCTTTGCCAAATATTACTTTTCATTGAAAACACCTGCCTATTTGGAAATTCCTGATTGCATACAGTTTGTCTAACCTACATTTCTGACCTGTACATAAGCATCTGATGCTTGGTGAAGCCATCCTGCTGAAATGAGGGCTTCACAGAGGCACTAGTTTTCACTGGGTTTTCCTGCTTCTCACAGAAGCACTCAGTCACATACCTGCATGCCCTGCTGAAACACTTACCCTCTGGCTGAAGGGTGCCATCACGACAAGGCAGCATGCTTTCTGCAGACTGATTTGCCACAGGGGTGGTAGTGGAAGATGGTCTTTCCTGTCCTCAGTATTTGAATTGTGTGAAGGGAAAAGCTTTTATTCCTTGCTGAGCTGGGTGACACGTGCTTCTTGCAGACTCACAGGTATATCATAGATTCATAGAATCATGGAATGGTTTGAGTTAGAAGGGACCTTAAAGATCATCTAGTTCCAATACATTTGCTGTGGGAAGGGATGCTTTTCCCTAGACCAGGCTGCTCAGAGCTCCATCCAACCTGGCCTTGAACTAATGTTGGGGGCATCCAGAGCTTTTTTGGGCAACTTTTCCCGGTGCTTCACTACCCTCACAGTAATGAATTTTTTTATTTTTAATATCTAATCTAAACCTACTCTCTTTCAGTTTTAAGCCATTGTCCTGTCTCTACATGCCCCTGTAAAAAGTTCCTGTTTCTTTCTTGCAGGCTCCAGAAAGGTGCTGGAAGGCTGCAACTTGGTCACCCCAAAACCTTCTCTTCTTGAGGCTCAACAATCCCAATTTTCTCAGCCTTTCTTCGCAGGAGAGGTGCTTCATCCATCCAATCAACTTGATGGCCTCCTCTGGACTTTCTCCAAGAGGTCAATGTCCCTCCTGTGCTAGGGAGCTCAGATTTGGATGCAGAACTCCAGGTGGGCTCTCACCAGAGCAGAGTAGAGGGGTAAAATAACCTCCTTTGACCTGCTGCCCCCAGTGCTTCTGATGCAGCCCAGGACACGGTTGGCTTTCCGGGCTGTGAGTGCACATTGCTGGATCATGTCCAGCCTCTCACTCACCATATCCACCATATCTTTTGGGTTTTCCTGCATGGGGGCCCAAGTGCAATGTGCACCTAACCTGGTGGCATAGCAGTATGGGGTGTCTGTGTGGGGCACTCTGGTGCTATTCATGGCAGCTAAGCTGACAGATCAGAAAGGCTGCATAACCATGGTAATAATGTTAATGTGTATCTACACATGTTTATATAATACATAAAAAAATATTAACAGTACAATTTGTGAAGAGGTTTGCACTCCATGTGTTGTTCAAGGCTCTCTCATTGCTCCCAGACCTTGCAAAACTCAAAGAAAAATCACTGATCTCCTTGAAATGCTTTGTGTTGTATTGCTCAATGATTTTACATGCCTGCTTTAAATTAACCACTGTCAGTATGTGCACGTTCATGCACTGCACTGACCGCACTGTAACCATGGTACAAGTTTGTGCATGGCACTGACTGTACTGTAACATGCACATGCCTGAATATTACATAGCATGAGTAATGGTGAGTTCTTAAACATCACCTTCACTGGTAGAGAGATTGAGTGCAGTCATCTGTGTGACGTAAATTGCTTCCATGGGCTGGGGCTGCTGAGAGAGAGTGAATAAGTGATGGGATGGCATTACGAAATAATGTTTTCTCTTGTGTAGCTAAAAATGGCTTCAGTCAAATAGAATGGGCTCTAAGTTTGCTTTGGGGTGTGGTGAACTTGTATATTTGCAGTTTCTCACAGGAACAGATTTAAAACCTCCTTTTTCTGAAGGGCCACTTCACTGAATGTTAAGAAGATTGGGCAAGAACTACATCTTCTTGCTGAAGGAAACATTTGCTAGTTGTGTTTGCCCTCTGCCTATGGACATTTTCTCAAATGTTTCATACTAGAGGCTTTACAACAACTATTACAAAGCACTGCAGGTACATGCAGGCATAGCTCACCTGCTGTGCCATGAGCAATTCTTGACAGCTCCAACAGCCCCTGGCTTGCAGCAGCATCACCACCAGTAGAGCAGCTGCATTGAGAGAACAGCCTGAAAGGTGCTGGATGTTCTAAATCTTCACTGATAACATGAAGGACCAGCTTGTTTCAGGTTTTCTGTATAAAAGGGGTACAACAAATTGTGACAATTCCAGTCAGATCAGGATAAATCATCTCTTAGGAAAGAAAGGAAAACAAGATTACTTGTAACATGGTAAGCCAGCACAGTATGGCTGTGCCTCTAGGTTTAGCACAGCTCTGTTTTTTGTTTACAATGTAGATACATATGAAAGCTGTAATTGGTTAAGTAAAGTACTTATGAATAAAGTGACTGTTCAAAGCATCATTTTGCAGTACTTAAATATCCCAGGGAAAATCAAACCAAACCAAAGGCATTTATATGAATTTCCTGTTGTTCAATGGAAATTATGATTTTTTTTAGTGTAATAAAGACATATAAAGTCCTACATTGCTTCTGAAGAGAAAAAAAAATATTGAAAACATGTTCCAGTTATCAGGGAAGTTTTCAAAAGTAATTGCGGGGCTAAGAGGCCATATTTCCATTTCATACTTCCTGCCTTAAGCAAAGGCTAAGGTTTGGATTAACTCTTTATTTTCTCTAATCATGAAGCAAATGGAGGAACAAAGAAAAGATACATTTATTACTTATAAAAGCTTCAATTGTTTTGCCAGTGTGAAGTATTCCCTATCAATAATCCTGTGATTAGTTAGGACTTATGGGGTATATGAATATTGCAGAAAGTTTATCAATTCACCCTTTCCCTTTGGCTTACTGCCTGTTTAGGAATGTGATTTTGATCATCTCCCAGTTCAGCAAGCTTCAGTGCCTTTGTTATGTAAATACACATGAAAATTACTATACATATCACAATGGTTATTAAATCATTAACGTCTGCAAACTCCATAAATGTTTGTGTTGTTATATGCCTTTTAATTGCTAACCAGACAGTATTAATTAAGAGAAATCCACTATTTTGTAACTGGTCTGTCACTTCTTCCACAGTGGTGAAACTCTCTTAGGAAAGACACAGGAATTCTGAGGAGAAGTTCCTTTTAATGGGAGAATCATGCGACTGAATGGAAAGAGATATGATAAAATGATAAAACCTTCATTTAATGGTTTAGAACATTAGCCATGTTTTAAATTTATTAATGTGTCTTCCCCTTTTTCTGTCTGTTCATCCACTCCTTCATACTGATCTCCAAAAAGTGCACAATATTTCTAATTCTGGAGAAGGAAAAAGTCCATGTGTAGCTCTGTCTTATGTTTCAGGTTGATGTGAGTATTTTTAAATGCTACTAACTTTTTGTTGCCTGATAGATCAAAAATTGGATAAGGGATGCATATTTACAAACAGATCTGCCAAAACACCCCAAAATAAAAGGCAGTAAAACAAATGTTGATGTATTTCATAATTCTGTTGTTTACTTGTGCTTTTTGGAAGAGTGAATCTTTATCAAAAAAGAGACTGAAAGGATTTGTCATTGTGAACTGTTTTTATTGATTTTTAATTTTTTTTGTAAAGTGAGGTTTAAATGCATCCAATCATTTGATGATATAATATCCTTTCCCTCCAGCACCGCTCATATTGAAGTACTGAAAGAATAGTGAGAGTCTACTCTGAAATCTAACTATTGAGTACATGGTGAGCCTGTATTATATTTATAATCAGGAATCCAAACCAAAAGTCTCAACATTTTGAATTACCAGCTAGAGGAGACGTGGTCAATAAGGGGTGGGTTCCTACCTGGTGTTTCTGCAGAGCTGGACTGTCAGACATGTCTGAAGTTGGTCTTTCTGAATCATATATACTAAAAATCCCTGTATACTTTGGAAAAGCTTGGTTCTTGCATTCAGGCAACAAAATGGGACCTGTTTTGTTTCGGAATCACAGAACTTTCACAATTGTTAATACCTTTAAAGAGGTCTGTGGTTGAGTAATTAAGTTGCCTGACTATAGACTAAGATATCTAGCAGTATTTTGAAATTATTGGCCGTGTTTTGACTTGCTTTTGTTGTCTTTACTGCAGCTGTCAGTCATTTCTTGACAACTCCTACAATGTAAATTGCTTTTGTCACAAATACATGTTTGTGTTTGTGGCTTGTCAAGCACCTGGGGACCCTGTGCAGATGCAGAGAGCACTGACCTACAGCTTACGGTGGATTCTGAGCTGTGTGGATGCATTTCCCACAGCACAAAGCCTGGTGCAAAATAGGTGGTTTCCTGGTGGATTCACACAATTACTGAACATTGTCCCAGATGCATGTTTTGCCCTGTACATCTTATAATCTCTGCCAGTGTCTGCAAGTTTTCTTCCTCAGAACATGCCTGATTTTTCCAAACCAGTAGAATACAAATACTCATCCATTTAGTCTGGTATCATATCTTCAAAAGTAACCAGTTCAAGAGACTTCAACGAAAGAATTAAATGTATACCAAAGAGAAAAGAGCACTTAGGTCTGAAGATCTGATGAAAGGAACTGAAAAGTTATCAGAAAGTCACAGCTTAATTTTTATTAGACAATAATAAGAGATAGAGTCTTTTTAAATAATATTTTATTATTGTAAACCTTTGTTTTACTATTAAGATAGACCATTATTCCCTCTCTACCCATTCTCCCATGACATGATACCATATATCTCTGGTCAAAATGTTTTTTTTTCCATTCCTTTGATCAGCAATTCCCTTTTAAAATGTCTCCTCTCAGCTCCTTCTTTGATCACCTTTGACAGACTTCTAGAGTCTGGAGGACTAGTGCATTTAGAAAAGCAAGGAAAATCTCCCTATACAAAACATATTTATATGAAATACAACTTAGATGTGTCTCTGAAGCAGAAAGTCAGGATAAAAGATGTATGTGCCAGTACAAGGAAATGGCAGAAGCAAGAAAAATTAACTGGTGTCTCTCTGGTGCTGCAATTCATACTTTGCCTTGGGGTTTCGGCAAACAGCATCTGCCTGAACCTACATGGCTAGAAATCAATAATATAGATTTCACATGCAAACAGATGCAATCTCTGCCCCCTTATGGGAGGAGCAGCCAATACCTCAGGCAAATACAGGGCATGACTTTCAGGTACACCTAGTGTATGCCCTGGGGGTGTTGTGTAACCTTGGAAGCAGCCTTATTTTCATAAGCAGAATGACAAATCAAAGGGTCAGCTATGAGGGGGGAAGACTACCAGGGACAGATTTAGGAGCAGAGAGTAAAATAATTAGCTCATAGACAGATTATGAAAACCATGTAGGCAAGACTCTTAGAAGAGTGTAATTTCTTAGGAAGGATAGCTGAGCTACCACCAGGTCATAGGCTATGTTTTAAAGTATTTTATTGATTTCTATTTCCTACACATTTTTATTTCAGCCTGATGTTGCCGGTGCTTGCTTGCTTGCTTGCTTCCTTTTTTCCACCCATTTTTCTTTTAGAGTTCTCTTTCAGGGAAAACAAATTTTCCCTTTAGCATCAGCATGTGATTTTTCAATTTTGGTGGAATTTTCAGTTCTTTTTGCTTCACTTTTCCAAATGGAAGTAAAAATACAATTGCAAAATTGTCTGAAATGATGTTACCAGACTTCCTGGATGATTTAAGAGTGTTGCATGACAGACTTGCCTTTCATAGAAGTAGGAATAAAGCAGTATCTAGAGAAGGGACATAAACCTTTAGGGGAAAAAAAAAAGTAGCTAGAAGTGAAATTGCCTTTACTTTCCTCTCTGCTACAAACTATACTTGTTAAATATTTTATCATGGCACATGTAATCACAAGTTTTTGACAGTAACACAACTGAGAAAACTGCAGAGAATCTAGGTATTGTTCCAAAGTATCTTTCACTTTGTTACACATTAACAGCTTCAATAGCTGTACAGTCACATGTTAGGATAGCGTCCAATTTTAGAGTTCAAATGAAAACTTCCTTTTCAGTGTATTGCCACTGAAATGAGTGTATACAACTTCACGGAAAAAAGTAATGAATCTTTATATTGCACTCTAACAGCCTGGAACATATTTGTCTGACTGAAATGCTAACAAATATTAAAATTTAATATTAATGGACTCCAGAAAGTATATGTATATTGAAATTTTAAGATTGAGAAGGTACAGTGCCTACACTCAGTAGTGCTAGTACAGAGTTTTGCACTGATGGTATAATGAGAGCTCTCCAAAACTCTTGTCAGAGCAGTTCTGGCCTTTGTCTATAACAACAAAAACAACAACAAAAAATGTTACACATTGAATGCACTTTCAAACCTTTTCTTCTTATGCAGTTCAGCTGGACAATTACTAATTAGTTGTATTCAACTTTTCCATGATCCCCCTTGCAAAAAAAAGAACCCAAAACCCCAACCAAAAATGAGCCTCTCTCTGAGTATGCCCTAGGCATGGCGCTTCCTCTACTGTGTGTGTGACATTTTGCTTCAACCTGTGCTGTTCTTCCTGGGAAAAACATATTCATTTTCAGAGATTTCTAATTTTGTTGGAGAGTAGATTTTTTTTTTTTTGGGGGGGGGAGGTGGATGGCATATTCATTGAGTACTTCAATGAAGAAATGAACTCCATGAAAGCCAAAGTTCATTATGAAATATTTTTGTTGGAAAGTTTTTGATTAGCCTTACCATTTGGGTATCTAAATTTTTGTACACTGATGACTCACATCTCTTTCCCCTTCCCCCACTGATTTTCAACACATTTGCTATTGTTTTCACAAACTGCTCTTTCCTCTTTCATTCTAAAAATACTATAAAGGCAGTTGTATCAATCTTTGCCTTGATTTTCCTTGCCTTTTCATTAACTGCTTCTTTTTTTTGGCTAAAGACAGCTATTTTCTGAAATAGAAGAACACCTGTTGATTTTTCAGATTTTCTTCTGTGTTACTCTCTATCAAAGGGATATATCAAATCTCACCACGGCTCAGTTAGCACCACTTTAACCCGCAGGTTGAGAGTCTAAAATAACCTCCAGAAAAGTGATTGAAGGGAGGAGACGATGAAGAACTGGTTCTAGACAGCTGCACTCCAGTTAATTAATATGCTGGATTTTAAGTTTATCTTTAAAAAACTTGCCTATTTCTAGATAAATAAGCACATCTTTTACCCTTCCTCTCATCGCTGGGGTATCAGTGTGGTGTCACATTTCGGGAGCACCTGACTGTCTTTGCCCTGTTGGGACTTCCGGCCAGTGACCGTGTTGGGTCTGCAACATTTTTTCTGTGGAACTTCAGTTTTTACAAATTTGGGGCTCACCAAGCTGAAGCTTCTTCCATCCACATCTTGGTGGGGATTCTCAGAAACAGCCACTCTGACCAAAATGTTTTATCTCAATAAAGGACCGGAAAAAGTGGTAGATCCTCCCTAAAAATCTCAGTAGGCTTTATGGCTTCAGACAGACACTGCATGCACAACATTACAGGTTGTGAACATCAGTCTATGGTGGGACTGCCCTTGTCTAAATTTCACTAGCCAATGGTTACTAGTCTAGCCTAAATTAGTCACCCAGTCCCCCTCGGGAGTCAGCAGTGTACTCTTTACGCAGCTCCAGAGGAGATTCATTACTCATAGCCAGGTCTCTGAGAAGATGGGATGATGCACTGACTGCAGAGGGACCTGCAAGGGGTAGGCAGGTAGGTGAGATGTACTGTGCTGCTGGGCACTGTTTGTGTTAGCCTGCCCTCTGAACAAAGCAACTGCCTTAGCTGTAAAATACCTACAAGCCAGGCTGTATCACCTCCCAGTTGGAGTGGGGAAAGAGCACACATTTGGACAGTCATGGCAGTTCACAGGACAAGTGCTGGCAGGTTCAGCTGCCATAGCTGAGTAATGTTGCTGAACCCTTAGTACCCGCATCTGTTTGCAAAATTGGCTCTGAGATACTACTGATAAAGAGAGTTATGATTTGGAAAGTTTGTGAGTGTTTTTGAAATGCTACACTATTTCAAATAGATCAATCTGTGACCAAATATCTTAGCACCCCTGCTTCTTGACTGCAGTATCACATGGCTCTTTGTAGCTGTAACTACTACCAATAATTGATTAATTACTCAGTTAAATACAGTGAGAATCTTCAAGCCTGGAAAGCAAAACAATGTAAAAAGCCAGAATCTAGCCCCTATGACTTCATTAAAATGATTCTCACATCAGCTTTCTTTTACCTTAGAAGCTCATCAGACTCAAACAGAATAGTGGACCCATCCCAACTATTTATAAGTAACCCAAATAATCTACACGATCTCTCGCTTTATTCCTGATGGATTTTTCTTGCATCCTCCACACAACTGAAAACCCCATCATCACAGCTACATTTTCTTTGCACATTCTGGGAGCTTTCTAGTTCACCTTATTCCTCATGTTTTAAGAATCCTTCTTGAACTGATTTCATTTTCACCTCACTGTCTTTTCTCTTACTTATGATGACTTTGTTGCTATGTGGCACACTTCTTCCTATGAAATACATCAGGTTATGATTGAGCATTTTGTCTTTCCATTGCACTATCCCATTTGATTTCGCTCAGAACCATTCATGCTTACTTCCTGCTGGGGTGGAATTTATTGTCTTTGCTTTGCATTTTATCCTCAATCGTAGTGGCAAAGGTGTAATCCTGACTGTGCAGACACCACCATTTTGTCTGCAGATATGACTCTGAGGTTAGTCACAACAAATAGAAGCACTAGAGAAGCCTGGGAAGGCTGTGGGAAATGGATATCACAGGGTTCTTGGTATTGGAAATATTTGTACTGGGAAGTGTTTATGTTTTGCAGTCATGGCTGGGACCTTACCATGCTACATGCTATACACCTACAGCAAAACACAGCACTTACCCATGACCAGACACACCACATACCGTACATTCCTGGCCACACTCCTGCCTCCTCCACTGAAATGTGAACGTCGATGCAGACCAGGCTTGTAGGAAAATTCTAAGTGTAAAATTGGTGTCCTTCTGTTTCTTGTTCACATTTAGTAACTGAACAGTCCTACGTGTTTGGATGGTTTTGATCTGGATCATAACTGCGTTTATAGAACCATGAAAAGTTTTTATTTGAAATATACCTATATATACCTTGAAAAGATATCTTTGTGGAAGAACATTGAGTAAAATCAACAGAGAAAAAGCACAGGAGTCCTTGTTCAGTGTTTGTTTTAATTCAGGAATGAGCTAAAACATTTTAAGCTGGGCTCAAACTGGAAATATATATTTATGATCTATTCAGAAGGACAAATACAGGACTGTTTGAAATGGTAGATCATTCATTTAGATGAAAATAAACTCTGTGGTCTTCATTTAATTTACCAGTAGGTATTCTACTTACGCAGTAGGAATGGGCCCTAAAGCTGAGACAGCTATTGCTGAGAGGATGATCTCTGGTGAGTGCTTTCAGAGTCCAGGTCAACCATGTCTTCTTCCTAGCAGGCTCCTTTCCCATTAGTCCCGATTCCTCCATCACCTCCTGCCACACAGACAATAACCTGAGAGGATTCCCAGATGTGCTACATCACTGAAGCAGGACTGGAGATGGCCAGACTCGTTTATTGTGTATTTCAGCACATGTTGGAGGCCGAATTTGCAGGTGATGGATGTTAACTAGCTCAATAGGATCTCATTCCATGGCCACATCTCAGCTAAATGAATGTTGCAGTTTCAAATATTTTCATTTTTCTTCTGTGCAGCTGAGCCCTGTGGCAAGCTGACTTGAACTAAACAGAGAGAGGACACTGAAGGACAATCGAGTATATGACGTTTGCAACACTTTTGAATCAATTTCATTATACAATTAAAGTAATATAAATAGATTTAAATCCATACTTCTAATTAAAACAACAGTTTCCTCTGCCTCTCAACTGCAGGCAGAATCCGGGTTCTACTCTGTGAGGAAACACCTCTTGTGCAATTTACTGCAATCTCTCCAGATCTTGCCAGCTCTGCTGATCCATTAGATATGATTAAGGCACTCTGAAGAAAGACAGAAAATACATCAAATTATGTAATTTTGGGAATTAAACATTCCTCCATGTTATTTTTCCTTGTTTCCCTGACTTTTGTAGGACATTACTTTTTACTGCATCCTATTCATTTTTTCCACAACAAATCTGACAGATTATCCTCTTGTGGTTGAATCAGCAGACTCAAGATTTTTATGTATTCCAACATTTGTACAAATGTAAGAGAACTGTTGCTAATACTGTTCTCTGTCCTCAGGTAAAACAAGATGCTAACATAATACAAACTACACTGCTTTATGTTGTAGATATTTGAACATCAGGGGAATTTATTTGTGACAGTTTGAGATCAAGCATAGGTAAATGGGGATTTTAGACACAGTGCTCATGGAAGAAAACCATCCCCTTGAATAGTGCATGATAAGACTCTCAGGCACATGGTGTGATTCTTGGGATTGTGCAATGTTGGGCCAGGAGTTGGACTTGATGATCCCTTGTGGGTCACTTCCAACTCACTTCCAACACTATGATCAGAGGGCAGAGAAGTCCTCTTACCATCCCATCACTTTGCTTCCATGATGGTTTTAGAGCAATATACAATGATCTATGAACATCTTACACTCTGGAGGAATTAAATGGTCTTTCTTCCAACAACCGTAGGATAATAAAATTATTTAAATAACTGAAAATCTAGGAAAATTGTAGCTTCCAGACTATTAGTCTGCTCTGGAAAGTTTCATTGAAGGCCCATTCTCAGAAATAACACAATTTTCAGCTTCTTTACAGTAAATGAAATCAAGGAATTGCATTCTTTTCTACAATAGGGAGAAAGAATAGAGACCTATTCTCACTGCTGTCACAGCAGATGAAGGCAGCTCTGCAGATGCTCATTTTAAACCCAATAGATGTCTGGAGAGTCACTTCAGCTTGTGTTTGCAGGTGAACCCAATAGGCTACATCACCATTTGACACTGATTGAATTTTTCATGTGATAAAGTTCTTCTTAAATTTACTTTCCTGCGTAAAATAAATGTTGAGTGAAAACTGGTTCTCAAGAAATGAGTGGCAAAGTGTATCTTTCCAACAAGCTCAAAAGATGTCTGGCTGCCCTGGGTCCCACACAGAACTACTTCAGGTGCATTTCTTTTTTCAGTCCTGTTGCTCCAGAGCTTGCCCAATTTGCTTTCGCTGGCCTAAAGTTCTTATTTGGCCACATTGAACTTCCTACAAGGTTTAAGCTATACTATACCACACCACGAAAAGACTTGTGATTTGGCATTTGATTTTGCAGTAGATGGGCTCAGGGCTCCCTGAAGACAAAGTGTCATCACAGCTCAGAGAAACTTATCTCGAAGACATAAACCAAGCCAAAGATGGTGTTACAAACAGGTATCAAAGAGGAGAGCAGTAAAAAATTATATGCTAAGTTATGCAGAAAGAGCTATGTACATGAAAAAGTACTAGAGACTCGGTCTCTGGTCTTGTAAGCCTCTGCTTAACTACACAACACAAACATGTCTTGACTTTTTGCATGATTAGTCTTAGTTTCCATGGGTTAGAGACAGAAAAAGACTGAGCAGAAGGATGTAAAACTTAACTGGAAGCATTATTCAGAAAAAAAGATTACAAGAATGAGGTGAGGACAATAGTGCCTTGTGTAATGATTGTCACATAAATGAGTTCATTGGAAATGTAAACACAGAAAGGAACTGTCAGAGAGTGCGTAAGACGAGCGACTCAGACTGATGAATAACTGTGGAAGTGGCTAATACTTCCTGCTCACCAAACACAAAAACAGTGATGTAAGAAGAGGTGGGGCTAACAGGAAGGAGTAAGGGCAGCATTCCCCTCAGTGTGCTCACCTGTACCTGCCTCTTTGTGCACAAACCTAAATCCCAGTACTGGCTGGTTCAGCACTTCTGTCAGTCCTCACCTGAACAATAATCTCATGTTTTTGTGGGCAACTGTTGATTGCTACCCTCTGGTTCTGGCTACCCCTTATGAAGAAGAACATGAAAATGTGGAGCTCTTGATAACTGAGGCAAACTTTGAAACCCAGACAATCATAGCTCTTAGATATTTTTACTCATAACTGCAGAGGCAACTCAACTCCTGTACAAATGCACAAGCTAATTTTACAGGACATCATGTTCTTTCAGTAGCAAGACTGATTCCTGAATGTATGTAACTGACTTTCATCTGGAGGTTGTTTTTCTCTGGTACTGTTCTTTTTTCTACTATATCCCAAATTTTATTGGCAAGTCTAAGTGATCAAAATTCTCAACACCTTTTGTCATGGAAACCTCCACAGACTAAGCTGCTGTTACATTGTTTCCTGCAAATGAGCTGAGTAGTCCTTTCTAAACACATTTTATTTCCAAAGATGGTGCATCTACTACCTCTCTCTGCAACATTACACTTATGTGAATTGATACAGTCCCCTCTAGTCCCAAGACAAATATGGCCCAAACATAAACCTCTTCAATATCTGAAGACGGCTCTGCAAAGTAAAGCCAAATCCTCTATTTGCTTATTTGCCTGCTGTTGACATAGGCTGTTCTTTGGCAAAAGTTCTTGGAGATACTAAGTACTTTTGCAGTTTCATGTTCAGAATGCACCAACATCTACAATACACCTGAAAAGGCCTTTTTCTGGTTTCTTGCCAACACTTATTTATTACCAGAGATGACTGAGAAGCAGAGAATCACTAAGCTGTGGACTTTTAGAGGTTGCTTGTATGAGACAGTCCAAGAACAGGAGCTTACAAAACCTTATTTCTGAAAGAAATCCACTGGACTGCGTAAAATATGGGACCAAGGTGCTATGTGTAAAGTGACTTCAGAACGATGTTCCTAAGAGCTAAACTGGGCTGTAGTCACAGATTATTCACAGATTGTGATGGCTCCTTCCTCTCCAAGGCAGCAAGATGAGTAAAGACTTGCTGTGGGAGATTAACTTCCATAGAAAGGGGGATGCACAAACTATCACCCCTTTCCAGACTTGCTTTGTAGCTTGCACTGACATAGGTCAGCCAGGGCTTGTGAGAGGAAGGTTACATGTCAAGGATGACAAAGTTGCTCTTGGTTTTTTTGTAGAAGAGATTCATCTGCACAGCAGCATCATTTAGCTCTTCCTCCAGTTGTGTTCAAATGCTGATGGTGAAATACTTGTGTCTGAGTAGGTCAGACCACACCAAAATGATAATTATGAAACTGGAGTTCATTGGTCTCTGGTAAAACCTCACTGTATGCAACCATTAGTTCTGCTGCTTTCTTCACAAAATAAATTAACAGGGACTTAACATCATATATTGAATTCTTTCTATGGAAAGAATAGTCAAGCAACAGCTTGTTAATAAGATTCTGGAGATAATACTTTTTCTGAGCAGAACTTCAAACTCCCTGCTGCTTTGGACACTAGCTGTGAAGAATGTGGTATTGCCTGCAGCACACTGTAGCTTTTGACAGTGAGCAAATCCAAACATAATACTACAGTTTGGAAAAAAAATAGTTTTCTCCAGAAATCAACTCTCTATCTTTTCAGCCATATTCTGAAATGAAAAATATGGCACTATTGTGGAACAGTCCTAGCCTCACATATTTCAAATTTATTGAGAGCTAACCTCCTTGAAAGATTCCCTGCCTAAGCTCTCAGCCAGGGGTCTGGGCATGGCCCAGGGAAGCATTGCACTTTCAGGTGTTCATAGTCCAGTATGAGCTTCACTCTTGGAGGAATTAATTCTGTAACATGTTTCCAGCTTTAAAATAATAGTATCTTAATTGAGACATAAAAGTACACTTCAAAAAAATCTAAATATTGACTTTAAGAGTGGTAGTTTTATTTGTATGCATTCACTAGCACACAGGTTCTTTCATAGAAATACAAACATATCAACAAAGAAATATCCATACCAGATGTGACCAGCATTCAGTTTCAAAGGATTCAAAAGCAGATCCAAGAAACTCCACAGGAGGCAATGACAGGACAACTTGCTCCCAGAAGAAAGTTTCTGCTTAATCCCCACCAGTGTAATGCTTGGCCAATATCACAAAACATGAAGACTTACATCCTTTAGAAAAGTAATATACATATTATAGAACAATCTGTATTTCTTACTTATAGATTTCTGTACAGTAATATTTACAATATATTGCAAAGATTCCAGTTGCCATGTGATTGCCAATACTTGCTTCAGTCATAAACCCCAGACTCTGTACCTCTCTCTTGTTATGGGACAGCCATGGACAGCCTTTTGTCACAGCATTAGGGCACCTTGAAACACTTGGGTGTGAACAGCAGTTCACTCTGCACACTTGCACACCACTTGACTATTTTTGTTTGCATAGTTCTAGTCAAACAAAATCATTCAACTTATGACTTGCCTTTGTCCTTAGCCTGGGTTTAGGCTCCCCAGAAAATAGGAAAACCAGCTCTGCTTCTAAAACTTCCGTTCATACTGCAATGGTCCACTTTACCACAACTTACCACTAAAGCTGAAAAATCCTACCCTTTTTAAAGCATGTCTTTTAAATCAAATAGTAAAAAAACCCCCCCAAAACAAAACAAAACAAAACCCAAAACCAAAACAAACAAACAAAAACCTGAAGATTTTTTTTTTTTTTTTAGAAAAATATAGGTATTGACTAACATTAGCAAGTTTTTCTCATTTTGAGCGATACATCTGAAAAACCCAGCAGAAGAAGGGAAAAGCCTGTACATGTAACAGTAACAGGAGCTGAATGAAGACCAGAGCTCCCACTATTTGGAAAAAGCACCGAATTACCCACTCCCAAGATGTATGGAGAAAGAAAGATTGTCATCTACTGTTGTTCTGACATACTGGGAAGTGTAAATTACTAGCTTCCCCAGAGGTATCATTATATAAAGGGCATCTATAGATTATTAGGGAAAGATCTTAGGTCCACATCTGAAGTAAATGATACCTGGGAGAACCTGGAATTCCTATAGAGCTTGAACAAAGAGAAATTTTGCCACATATCAGTGTAGAAAGTCACCCCAGCCCCATCAAACTATTCACAAAGACAAAAAAGGGTATTAAAAAATATTCAGAAAGGGGCCAGTTCTGATTTCACTAACTTCTGCCAGAAAATCTTCATTGGTTTTGAGAAAGGCTGATGTTCAGTATTTTCAAGCAAATTAAACATATTCCTTCCTAACATGGAAAACTCATGAACAATATATCTTTCATCTTGACTTTTGAGAGCTGCTCAACTGAAAGAGAAAAAACAAACAGAAGTTTGAAAATTAAACCAAATTTTCCTTGGAAACAAAACAAAATAATTCTCCTGTGGTGGGGCACTGAATTGCAATGCAAAAGATTTTTCCTGCACTCTGAGCTGTCTACAGTCATCCACATTTTCAAAGGAAAGCAATCCTTAGCTCTGACAATTGTATATAAATACATATGTGGTACAGCACCTTGCAAATGTGAACAGAACAGATATGTCAGGTCGTGTTCCTCACTAATAAACCTAGACTCATCCCTGAAAAACCTGCACCTTAAGTGCATAAATCTTCTTATATTAGCAGCATCTTGGAGTATTCAGAGAATCATCCTTTCATAATAATGCAACAAATACACATGGCAATGTCATTATTTAAGAAAATACATGTTTGTACTCTCCCTCTAAATCTGCAGGAGCTCACTCACACAAACTATTTAGTTTTATCCCAAGTAAAAAGTGGGTTCAACAATTATTTTATCTGCAATTGTTAATCTAGTTATCTTGAGAACTTCAGACATGTAGACCATAGTACGTAACACTAGAAACAGAAGACAAACACCTTGCATTCCCAGACTGTTGCTGTAATTGAGAACCAACCATCTAGGGACTGACCTGTACATTTAACACATATGGAAATGAAACTTGCATGGTATTTAGCTGATGACAACTAAGTCATTTGATGAGCTCTTCAAGGGCAACTCTTGCATATCCATGGTGACACAAAGCAAACTTTTAACCTCTGCAGGACTCTCACATCAAGTCCCCATTATGCCAGTGGGGCAGGTATCACAGATGGGCATCCTTGCAAATGAAAGGGAAACTAGCTTTGGTTTTTTCTTTTTGCATTGTTTGTGGTTTCTAATGTCCACATAAAAATGCTTTGGTGCGAGATATTTCCTAGCAAGCAATGACAGATTGGGCTGTTTGAGGCACAGCCAGCAAATGCCATGAGAGGGCTCATTCATGACACTGATGATCGAAAGTATCAGCTTTTAAAACACATTTAGCTCAGCCAGCCCAAATGAAGCATTTTACTGATGACATTGAGTAAGGTGCTATCTACACTGGGTGTCATCAGGACTGGCCTGGCTGTGCCCTAACACGCCTTTTTGCCTTGCAGCACAGGAATGCTGCCTTGTACAGCCCTACCACAGACCCACGCTGGTGGCTTTACACAGCCTGGGATACAGTTCCCTAATGTCATTCTGTAAGTCACCTGCTCACCCATCCTGCATAAAATTAAAGGTGTTCAACCACAAACTGCCAAACTTTGCAATGTTCGCAGTGTCAGAGTTGGGGACGCATTGCAAACAAATTGTAGTGTCCTGCAAGCAGAAACAATGCATAACACTCCCTCAATACCTGTTCCTTGGAACCATGCTCCTGGAAGTGTTTTGGGCTATTCTTCCCCTGTGGCTGAGCAAGCTGTGTGACAAACCAGCCAGAGCGAACTAGATGGATACAAGGTACAGCAATTCGGTTTGAATACTCTCAGAGAAAGAGAGGTTTGGCAGGGATTTAGCTTACAGCATGTTTGCCAAGTACCCCAGATAAAGCTGCCACAGTTTTTCCTCACCAGCCAAGTAAATGATGTTGAATGATGTCAGGATGAGCTCTAGTCATACAGCCCGGGTAAGACATAGCCTTTGAACATGCAGGTGGAGCCTGTCTGCAAGGAAATGCCCGACTCAGGTCATTGCCACTTCATTTCCACTTTCTCCGCCCATCCCTGTCGACAAATTCATTGCTGGAAGAGATGGGTGCACAACACAGACCTTCTGTCACAGCCTGGACTGGCATCCTGAGGCAGTGAGCTGATGTTGAATGTTATTGTGGATGGCAGCTGGTGCCATGCTTTGCTTTTCCAGGGGCTTTTTTTTCCCCCACTGTCTCGGGGCGGCACAGTTCACAATCTCCACTTGTCATCGCAGTCTTGGACACCCTTGGGCTTGACAAGAGTGAGGCTTCCAGGGGATGGGGGCAAGGGTAGGAGGCAATAATAAAATACTAAACTTGGACAAAGTAGCCATAAGCCAGATGAGGGAAGAGTTTCTTCCTGTGTCTGGTTTTGTTCAACTTCCAAGTCAAGAATTCTGAAGAAAGAAGAAAAAAGTATCATTTGTTATTTACTACATCAGACGAGCATAAGGTGATAATATAAAGCTATTGGCTACTGTCAACATAGCAATTCCCCTCCCAGGAGACTTCCACTTGAATAATGCCCATCCATTTAAGAAGGATGCTGAAACTCAAGGCTGAATTATCTTGATTCAGCTCGGAAAGGAGGATGCAGAGTGAGCCCCCCTTCCTTCCTGGAATCAAGCAGGACTGACACTGAGAGGAACTGAACTGCAGAGGTGAATCAAGCAGTGTTCCACCAAAAAACAGCAATGCCCATCTTGCTGAAGATGTTTTTTCTGAAGCTCACAACCCATACTCAGACTCTGTAACCAACACTAATGAAACACGTTAAAGAACCTGATCCTTCAAATAGCTTTTTATTTACATGGTGCTCCATCAGGTCCCAGAGAGCTCATGAAAAATTAAACAGAGAACATAAAATATGAATGGAATGATCACTGGCCCATAAAAGCCCTGCAGTTCTTGAAAGGTATTTTATACATAATGAATGTTTGGATTTCAGAAAACAGGTTCCTGCCTTATTGTCCAAAGAAGGTGCAACAATTTTCAAGCCTCTGTATAAAACAAGGAACTTCTGAGGATGTGCTTGGGAGAGCCAGGAAGAGCACACTGCTTCCCAGTGCAGCACAGGAGTCTACTGCTAATCATCAGTAAGCAAACTAAACAGAACCAAATACTTGGATATTGTGAAAACATAGATATTCAAATTGGCGTCGCATTGTGAAAGAAAGTGTAGAACTGAAACAGAATTTTGATCAGAACTGAAAGATTCATCTTGCAATCATGTGGTGATAAAAACCCTCCCTTTAAAATCTGCCCAGTAAGTGTAATATTTAACTTACGGTAATTCTTGATGACCCTTGTCCTTTGTTTTGGGTGCCGTGTACAGGTTGTTTTAGCTGACCTTTCTGAACTTCCTGCTTCTGTAGCCTAAATGATAAGTATGTTCTCAGTTTTCAGAAATTACCCTACTGCTGAGATCTTAAAATTTGGTTTACAATAAGGACCCTATGAATTAGTACTTCCTAGGCTGTCAAAAATGTTGATGCCTAAGGAAATTGCTGCCAGTGTGAAGTTCTCCCTTGTTGTAGGTAATAAAGTTATTCCAGAATAACCATAGCCTGACCTGAATAAACTTGCTGTTTACTTCATGGAGATCTTTGCACCAGCCTGGGAGGCTGTGTGCTATGAACTACCGTTTTCTCTTATACGTTAAAAACAAAAAGTCATTGACCGAGCCCATGCGAGGTTATGCTGGTTCAGCCCCTGGAAAAGCACTTCCCCCCTCCTGCCCTTGCCTTTGCCCTGGTGCAGCACCTACTCTGAAGAGTGCAAGCTCCCTGGGGTGCTCATCAGCATCTCATGCCTCAGCTGCAGTGTTGGACATGCTTAGCACTGTGCAAAATAATGGAGAAAGGGCCAACTGTTCCCTCTGTGGTCTTCTGGCCCTAGACCCTAAACCCAGCAGGGTCTTTCAGGAGCAAACAGGCTTTAATTTGTTTGTTTTTCTTATGTGGTTCATTCTTGCTGAAATCTTTCTCCCATCCTCTGTGTTTAGCAAGGTTGGCAGCTGCAAGGAACTTCACAAAACGACCACCTTCCTCATTTAGTTTTGTATATCTCCCCAGCCTATTACACAGGATGAGCGAGGAGAAGTGATAACTCAGGAGAGCCCTTTCTTCTCTCTAAGGTAATTTGGGAAAGGATCTGTTACATAACAACAGTTCTTTAAGTTGTCAGCCAGACACCTGACAAGCATTCTTATCTTGAAATGTCTGTGTGAAAATGGCTCTCTCCCCCTCTTCCTACTCTTGCAGGAAGAAAATAGGCTTTTGAGAAAAAAATCTATTCTAAAAGTGAACCAAATTTCACATAATTAAAACAAATTTCAAGGAAGTAAATGGATATTTGTATTACATGGATAAAAGGAATCGGGGATGACAGCCCCACATCCATGTAGGAAAGAGGCTCAAGCACTACAATTCTCCGCATTCATAAGGCCCACATGCTCTATCAGCAGCTGTATCTACACCAAGTGATGTCCTTCTCACGCACCAATTACGAACTGTCAGAAAATATACATGTAACCCTTCATATCAAGAGCTATTCATGCAATTTTTAAATGCCACACTAAGCTATGGTACTTATCCTAAGGGCATTATGTGCTGGAAGGAGAAAAACTGTTATCTCCTAGATCAATACCAAATGCTCCATGAATACAGTTCTTTTTCAGGAGATCATATGCAAAATAAACACTGCTTTTATTAAAACAAGGATATAGGCTTTCAGCAGGCCTAAATTTGTTCTGCTTCTGTCTGTGAAGTAATTGATTTCCAGGTCTAGATCCACACACCTGTATTACCTTTAGTTTAAATAGTGAAGTGCCCCTCTGACCAAGGAAAACTGTGCAACCCATTCCCAGCTACCACTACCAAAGCACATGGCAAAACCCACTGCAGTGGAAAACCCAAAGCCTGTGAAGTGCTAGGGGGTCACCTGGAACAAACTTATGGTCCCAAGAGAAAGCTCTGGAGGAAGTAAGATTGCTGGCAGAAGCATTGACCCAGTTTTGCTTTCCTGATATTTGGGGGTGCGATGTAGAAGGGGAAAGAGAGAGAAGGAGGGAAAGCAAGGAGGGGAAAACTGTAGCAGTATAGTATAAATACAGTGTACTCCCAATGATAACAGCTTTAGCAGTATAATATAAATACAGTATACTCCTAATTAGTAATAGTTTCAGTTTAGTCTGTTATCCAAGCAAAGAGTTGAATACTTTTCTAAATTGTGGTTTGGGTTTTTTTCTAGCATTTAATACAGCAGAATATAGAGAAAACAAGCTCTTTGCAAAGCAGGAATCTGCAAAGTATAGGCATTTTTCACAGACACGGAGCCTTTAATTTCATGTGGGGGTTCTGATCTAAACCTGGTAAGCTGCAAGCATTAATTTGTTTTTATTTTGGTTTTTTTAACAACTTGGACTTCTGCTTTGCAAAAAAGCCGTACTTGGATCACATGGTAAAGGAAATTCACTTTCCTTCAGCCCTTCACGAAAAGATAATATAAACTAAGAAAAGCCAACAACTCGCTAAACAGGAAAGAGAAATACACGAATCGCCAGGGCGAGGCTTTGCACACACCTTGAGCTCACCAGGCTGCAATGCACGCTGAAAGAAGCCATCACGCCAGTTCCTGGATCATCTTGGCATTCTCCTTTGCTTTCTTACACGTGTACAACCATTTGATTATCCGAGCGTTGCGCTCGATCACAGAGGTGCTGCTGGGGACCTGCTCTGTGAGTTCATCCTCCAGCAGCCCCTCATCCCCGCTGTGCCTCGTGAAGTCACTCTCGGATGTTGCCACACTCATGCTGCGGATCTTGAAGGAGACATTGTCAGACACCACGGAGAAGTTCTCTCTTCCAAGATCCTCAATGACCTCCTGCTCCAGGCCACAGTACTTGAAAAATGTATCAAACTCAGCGAAGGACTTGGAGTAGCGAGAGCTGATGTCCGACTGGGAGCGATGAAGACCTCTCCTCTTCACCTCCTTGATCTCTTCAGGAGGTATATTCAGTTTTGAGGGTGTCTTATACTCTTTTGTACATACCCCTGGGCCTTTGGTGCTCACAGGGACAGTTTGCTCCACTGCATGGTCACCTGGCTCACGGTCACCACCCTTTCCAGAGACAGGCTCGTTGCTGTCGGTGGCTGCAATGTCCTCCATGACTCTGGGCAACTCAGGGGAAGCCAACTGCTTCTCCTTTATGGATCCCTGTAAAATTCTCCTCACCAAGTTTCCCCGTGCGCTGTCCTGGCTTTGACCTCTCCCAAACTCGCATTTCTGACGGTAAATCACCAGGGAATCCGGCCGCATCTGCCGCCTGTGGGTGCTGCGCCTGGCGATGGGGGGGGCGTGCTGCAGGGGGGCGCGGCAGGGATACGCTGCCTTGGCCAGCTCCGGGGGCTTCGCGCCCTTCCCTCTGCCCGAGTCCCTGCTGACTGCTTTGCTCTCCACCGAGCAGGTCTCGCTGCTGCTCTCCGAGGCTGAGCTCAGCGAGATGACGGGCTCCTGCCTGGTGCTGATGACCTGCTGGCTCTTCACGTACTTGGCCTTATCGGCGGCCAGTCTCTCCACGGCACTTTTCCTGCCCGGGCCGCCGGCCTCCATCTGCCTGCGGAGGTACTCGGGCCCCTTGTTAAGGAGCCGCAGCGGGAGGGAGGAGTGGAGGTCGGAGACGGCGTGCATTCCCACGGCCCGGGAGAGTTCAGCTGGCATAGCAGTTCCAGGGACGCGGATTCTGCTTCCAGCCCCGGGAGGGAAGAAAACAGATTAAAGAAGGGGCAGAAGCCAGACGGCGGTGCGGGGCAGCCCATGCGCGGGGGCGGACGCTCCGCGTTCTCCGCGCCGTCGGGGCGCTCCCGTCCCGCCCGCCCCGCCGGCCGGGCACGGCCAATCCCGCCGGCACAGCCAATCCCGGCCGGGAGGGAGGCAAGGCACAGGCAGGGAGCCGCCCTGGTGGGGCAGAGGCCCGGCCCCCGCCGCCTCCGGCGGCACGGCGGCGCCCGCAGCTCCGGGGCTCAGCATCGCGGCGGTATGCGGCGTGTCCGCACCGACGGTGGGGCTCTCCGGGGGTGTGCCCCCCCCTTAGGAGCATCTTCTCCTGGGCCGCCTCCGGAGACGGGGCGCTGCTTTAGGGCCTGACCCGGCAGACCCCAGCGCAGCTTCCCATGGGGGAGCAGCACCTCGCACCGCTCCCGTCGCGGCCCTCACACGCCTCAGTGCCCCCCTTCCCCGGCCATACCGAGTGCTGAGCTCAAAGGCTTTCTGGCCATTGGAATGGTTTGGAAAGGTCAGGGCTCGGGCTTCCAGCGCACACAGCGGCGGAGCAGGGTCCGGGCACGCCTGGTGGGCGGCACAGTTGTGCCTCCAGCTGTGCCTCCAGCTGTGCTAGCAGCATCCTGTCCTTCCCGGGTCATCGGCAGCAGCAGGGAGACATTTGTCCCTGGCCCACAGCTGTGCTGCGGCTGTGCATGTGTAAAGTGCTGTGGAATGGCATAAATCTGAATTGTGTGTTATAAATCTTTACCCTTCAGACACAGGGGGCAGATTTCAAAATGGACAGAATTCCCGTTTGGGGCTGGCAATTCTGAAGAGGCAGAACAGAGCCATTGGCTGTAACGTAAACACCTGAAGATTAGACATATAAGTCATAGATAACTCTCTGGGGCAGTCCAGCTCTTAGCTCATGATCACATGGGAAATGCACCTCCTCTGAGATTGAAATCAACTGAACTAAAGATAACTTTTACATGGGAAGCAAAAGCCAATTTATATCTGTAAGGTTTTTCACGCATATTTTTTGTTGTTTCAGTTTGGTTTCGTTTTAGTTTGTTACTTCTGAAGAATTATAATATCAAAATGCTTTTGTGGTGATTGATTGATGCTTGAATATTACTAATTACTATTACATAATTACTAAACTGTAACAAACACATTTACAGAGGGAGACATGAGCTATGGGCCTCCCTGTCCTCATTATGAAGTTTCAGGGGATACCTCTTTTCTACCAGCAAGGTTCTCTCTGTGACAAGGAAATGGTTAGGAGCAATCCAGAAGTTAAGGATTTGGGCTAGCTCTTCAGTGAAGACCTTAGAAACACAGAAAACAGAAATATTCTCATCAACATGGTTCTACTGCTGGTTTTCCCCTTTATTTTACATCACGTTTGTTCCTAGTCATGTAGGTCTGAACTCCAAAAGCCCCATAACACCTACAACTGCCTCTTCACAGTGAGGATCCCAGACACGATGCTTGCCTGAATCTGGACTGAAACTGGTGACATACTTTGAGATCACTTAGAGTTAAATTCTTGTAATTATGTAGAATAGGTATGGGTTTTTAAGAAAGAACCTTTTTTTTTTTCTTCTACAGGTATACAAGTAAAGCTGGTTCACATAATGACTTGCTTAAAAAATAATATTGTCAAAACCTGAGAGATAATAAAAGTTTAAGCACAGTTAATTACCAGGGAGTACTTTCCAGTTCAAGCAATCCATACAGAGATGTGTAAGAGTGGAGTTAATATCATGACATATTTAAATGCTTCATGGGATGCTGGGCATATAGAGAAGACTAATGTCTTCTGACAATGAATCAGAGCAATAAGCTGATAGATGCGATGAGTTTAGTAATGAGATTAAAGTTTCATTCCCATATTGACAAATCAGTCTTAATCTTTTCCTTCAACCTTTTACTTGGAGCTCTACAGCACTGCATATTCACATTCCCCCATGAATTTGTTTGTTCCAGTTTCTTGTGTCTTGTATCTCTGAGCTTTAATAACTGACAAAAATAAATAATTTGCTTGCATTCATTTGAAATAATAAGAAAAATTAACATGATTATCAGTTAGAGTTGTCTTATTAAACAACTCCAATTAATTTCTTTATCAAAGCTTATTTATTCACTTCTTGCCAGATGGAAAAGCCATTAGCTAAAGCAGATACTCTATAGATTTTCCCAGTGAACAGTAAATTTGTGTTTAGAATTGATATACAAAAACAAGGGAAAAATATTGTTTTGGGTGAAAAAAAGATTTAAAGCGTTAAAAATAATTGAGACATTTTCCTTTCTCTTAAAATGTCCTTGGTTTTGAATGTATGCCTGAAAGACATGGACACTTTTGTTAGAACAATTTGAATTTTCAGCTTGTTTCATCCTCCTCTCACTAACAAAGGAAAATGCAAGTTTTGATTTGTCACAAAGTACGTCACAAGAAATTTCTCATAAAAAATTGCAACAGCAATTTTCAGCTGCCTTTCCTGATATGTGAGATACTTTTCCCCGAGAATACTGGGTGATGACAACAACATTTAAAGTGGGAGAAGAGTTTTCCCAGGGTCAGGAAACACTGTGAGCAACAAAATTTTATAACCCTGTCTCCTTTAATAAGGTACACCAATAGAGCAGCTGCTCCTTTATGTGATACTTTAAATATATTTAGGTCACGTATTTTAAAACTTAAATGCATTTCAGTTTAAAATATGATTCTATGATTTGAAATATTTATATTTCTATCTCTTGGAATTAGGTCTTATGTTTATGGATATACTTTTACAATGTCCAAAGAAGAGAAAGCCATTGCATTTCTTCTTTCTGGAATGCAGAAAGAGAGTATATTATGAGAGCCCCAAGCAAACCACCTTTGCCCCTGTCCCAGCACAGGCTTGCAGATAATAAAATGGAAATAAAAATGGGTGCAGCAGCACCAATCCCTGCCAGCTGTCATCAATCCCTCTCTAGCATTGATGCATTAGGCAAAGGTAAGAGAAGCAAATCCTGCACACACTAAACCTTAGCTGACATGAGTTCTCACAAGGAAGGGAGTTTTTCAAAATGCCTTTGAGTCAGCTGGCATTTGAAGTTATCACTAAACACGAAGCAATTGAATTTTATGTGGGATAAGGCAAACCACTTCTTACTCTGTATTAATATGAGATGTGTTTGGGGCACATTTTCCTGCAGCTGGAGACTGGAAAGTCAGTAACTGAGAGTTGCTGCAATGAGACTGTAAGCCGTAAGTACAGTATGTGCAAAGCTTATGTTATTGCTGTCATTGCTCCCACCCCATTGCCAATGTCAGTGACACTCCTTTGATTTATAGTGGTCAAAGGGCAAAAGTGAAGCAGTGGCAGTGTGAGGTAAAGGCAAAGAGGAGGGGGAAAGGGGAACTTAAGCCCTCACAGAAGCAGGATGCTCCCATTTTGGAGATCATCATAAGAGCTGTGTCCCAGCACCGAGGTGTCTCTCTGCCAGCAGCTCTCAGTGCCAGGCGCTGGTGCTGCAGCCCAGAGCAGGGGGTGGTTCAGTCCTGCTGGGACACACTGAGTGGTGCCACTGGGTGTCCTGTTTGCTGCGTGCCGGTGACATAAAGCAGCCACAACGCAGAAATGAACAGTTTCCAAACAACTGCCTCCAGTGGGGAAATTCCGTGCCCTTTTACACGAAATCACTGAGAGCCGTGATTCACACTCAGATTCACACACTAGAAGATACAGACATGCCTGTAAATCTTCAGGCAGAATTTTAATACTCCGGGCCTGAGCACAGTACGGCAGAGGCAGACTCATGTCACTCTTTTAGCCTCTCTCACCACTGCCAGCTTGCTTAGCATCCTTTCCCACCCTTGTAATTTTGGGCTGTTTGCTTCATTAAACACCTTGGCATCTTAGTCAGAAAACATCTTCCTCCTAAAATCAATCCAGCTTGTTCACAATTGTCATTAGTGGCCTTTATGTTTTAGTGGAATTTTGGAAACCCCAGCTGTACCAATTTCCAGGTTGAACAACCATCATGGATCTCAACAGGACTGTGTAATTTAAATCACAATGGTGCATGGCAACATATGGGGAGCCTTATTAGAACAAAGAGCAAAAGAAAAGTGATGAAATAACACAGTGAGAGTAAGAGATAAAAGGGACAACAAATGCAACATGCATTACACCAGGCAGTGACAACAGGGAAAGTGCAAGCCATAGCATATTCCCTTCCCCTTTTATGCCCTTTCTTCCTCTCCAGTACATCTGAACCTACCAATTCCTTTTTTTTTTTTTTTTTAATACACCTCTGACATACCTAATGTTAAAAAAAAATAAAAAAATACAACCCAAGTTTGATACCTAATGTATGTGTGTTAAAATGTTGCTATTGAATATTTTGATATAAAAACACTGATCTATTTTTCATGTTGTCTGAGGGATCATATTCATTGAGTAATGTATAAAAGAAGGGGAAGAGCCAGAGTTTTCACAGTAAAACACAGCTATAATGTTCTAAAGCAAATGAGTAAGTTAACTCCCAGAACAACTCTGCTTGATCCTGAAAGGGAGTCCTTGAATTTTGAATTGAAATCCTTTAGGAACGAATGCATGTTATATGTGTTAAAATAAACTTCACTCTCAGTAAAAGGTTCTTGCTGTTGCTTCTGTTGTGTATGAGTTGGATAAATATTCCCACAGTCATAGCTCGCAGTTGTAAAATTGCCTCCCTCGATGGTTGCAAAACCCTTTACAAACCAACTAAGTTAATACACAGTTACTTCACCCAACACAGGGATGGATCAGAGCAATTCTTAAGTACTTTATGCTTCCCAACACAGTAGTTATAATTTGAGTGCTCAGTGTCATTCCAATTCTGTTGCTGAAAACGTTTTTATTCTGCTTGTCTAATTAGAAATATACTGAAGGTAGTGGGCAGAAGATGTTCATTCTATAACCTAGTATTCATGCATTTAGGAGGTGCATGGATTTTTAGTTAACCCTGCAAAGTGGAAAGATTTAAACAAGGATGTCTCAACTTCAATGCTGGTCAAGGTATTCACTGGGCATGTTCATTCAAGTCCTAATAGGATATTTAAAATCTTCAGCTCTTCTACGATGCATGCTGTTATAAGGTCTCCCAGTCTCATTTTCAATGATACAGACTCAAATTTAGAAATTAAACAACAGGATAATATTCATATTTGAAAATCCTAGTGGTACGTAGGAACTGAACAACATTCAGAGCAAACTTCAGGAATTTGAATGTCCTACCAGCTTATGCAGATGTTGCCTCACTCAGACACTGACTGCTGGAAATCCCATTCCCTATTGATCTTATCCATTTTCTGTAGAGAATATTAAATGTTTTATAACAAGTGGTGAGTCACTAAGCCCAAAATGGTTATATTAAGGCAAAAATTTTTACACATTTTCCTTGAGAGAAAGGTCATGGGAATTTTGGCACTGCAGCCTTTCCCACCAGGGCTCAGTGTAGGTCTGCTTCCTGTGTTGATGGAAGAGACCCATAAATACCATAGTGATCTCTGAGAAGGCAGCAGACATGCTCAACATTTTCAGTATCTCCAGCAGCATTTTGAGCTGTGCAACTTCTCAAAATCTGGATGATTGCAAAGAAGATGGCAACACACACAAAAAATCATGGCCCATCATAAAGCTCCTTTTAAATGTAACTGAATAAATTTTTCCAACACTACCTTTGATGGACACAGCTTCCAATGTTTAAAGAAATCCATCTCTCAGTTCAACACCAAAACACTGCAAATACCACCCAATGAGCACAGTACCAGAACCTGGAATGTACAGATATGTGTAACATATAAGTCTATCATCTTCTAAGGTTTTAGTAACAAATTGAATGAGTTCATGATGCTTCCTTCCTAAGGCTTTCTTGTAGTCTGACTGAAGATGCAGCTCTCAATCACTCAATTCTTCTTATCAGTGGTTGCAAATCCTAGCCTCTTTCTTTATGAAATCTGTGAAGAATCTGACCAAAGACAATGTTTTATCTGTACATTCTATATATTGATTTAGGGCTAGAAGAGCTCTTGCTGGTCTCTCTAGCAGAGTTACTAACGCATGAAGTCTGTGTTTTACCTTTCCGCAGAAGGAGCCAGCACTTCTCACTGCTGGGATACCGTGTGGTTTTCTAGGATTCTGCAGAGCTTAGAGTCTTTCCCATGTCCCTTAGCATGCAGATCTGTAGTTCAGTTCTTGATGGGCCTCTGATAGTTAAAGGAGATTGCTGGAGTACAGTCTGTCTGAGGACTCCAGAGGGTGATTGGTTTTCACTTTTTTAGGCACAAGAAATATGCAAATCTAGGAAAACTGGTAAATATGCTTGTATGTATTACTGCAGGTTGTTTGCTTCCCTCTTCTAGGTATTTGCAGGTCTCCTTCGGTTTGCTGATGCAAGAGCTCCTTTTAGAGTTTAGATGGGAAAATGAACTAATTTATCAAGGCAATTCCCCTGCCAAGGACAAACCTTTACATTTAATAGTCATCAGTCACTATACCTCTGAAGGTGTGGTGGTTTAACCTGTCACTTTCTTTTGTACAGTTCAGGTATGAAAGGCAAGTATCTTCCAAGCTTAAAAAGGAGCTGCACTCTGCTCTGTATGTATGTACAGAAGAGATAGACAGGCTTTGTTTCCTTTGCCTGACCTTAGGAGCTAACACAGGCTACTGGCTATTGCCAAGTATTTTATTTGGATAACAAGTGAGTAAAATAGTGTAGATGTGCTCAAATCATGTCTGATTTAGTATGGAGGCCAGAGAATAAATCTGAGCTTACAGATGCAATTCTGAGTACTCAGTATAAATTTAATTAATTGTCTATTTGACCTTCTCTAGATATTCACCATGACATGCAACAATTCTATACATATATTTATTCTGAGTTGGATTGAGTCTATTTGATAATTTTCAGGTTTGGTTTAGGGAGATGAGTAATTTTCTGTTAACTACAGAGTTCTGTTTAAACTAAGCTGAGTTACACCTGTATTGTAAGTGGGTTCTCTGACACTGCTGTTTACATGGGGAAATCAGTCCTTGTCCTGAGTCCTTCTAAATTCACCCCAGTATCACCTGAGCTCCATATAGCAGCAAAAGAGCATTCACAATATGCTTGAGATGACCCGATTATTAATTCTTGATGTACATTAATTTATCTTGAAAATGATAACAGATTCCTTCTAATCTGATTGACTCTAAAGATTAAATAACTTCTTGGGTAAAGACAGTAAAATAGCTTAGCTGTTGTGTATAATTATATCAATTCCAAAGCTATACAAAACAAATAAACATAAGCCCCAGTATTCAAGCCTCATTAGGCTTATGTTGCAACAGCTACATTAAACAAAATTACAGATTCAGTAAGATCTTATCATGCTGGTGTTGCAGCAGCTGCTCTGGACATGATCGCACAGTTACTCTGACTGCAGAGCTTTTCTGGGAAACAACAGTCCAGGCTTCTTACATGAAGAGCTCCACCCCTGCCCTACAAACATTAACTCAGGTGCTAACAAGATGGTCAGCCTCAGCTGAGAAATGAGCAAAAAGGAGCTGCAAGTGTTGGTGATTTTAATCATTCATTCCATATGACTATTCATGTCCAACCAAGATTTTACCTGTCAGGAAATATTCTTCTATCTCTTTCTTGTTATTTTCTATCTTTGCAAGTACAACTGGTACAGGAACCTTATTTATGGCACCCTCTCTATAAATAAACCTGTATGTTTAAGGCTTTGTAAGATATCTTTTATAGAGAAAACAAAAAAGGGAAAAGTTACCTGGATTTCTAAGGTAGACATCCAAGGCCATCGAGGTTTTTCTAGAGTCTGAGCTGCATGGTGGTGAGCTAAATCAGGGGATGCATTTTGACCTGACAAGTGTGAGTGGGCCAGGGAGGGAAGGTGAGTACTTGGCCCCTTGTTCCCATACTGACTCTGCTTTGAGGCCTCTAGTTGCACTTTTCTGGGACAGGCAAGTCCCCTGGGTGCTGCTCAGAGAGATTCCAGCCCCAGAGCCATTCTGAAGGGATGCATGAACAAGGCTTTCCCAGGTCTGGCTCCTTCTGCCCTCCCTCTCTTACACCTTGCACCCTCAGGCAGGCAACATGTGGTTTCCAGCACAGATACTTCAGACTGGACCAAATACAACCTTCACTTTTCAGATGTTTTGGACAAAATGACCTCTTCCCCACTCACACATATGGTAATTACGTCTTGGGAGTAACACAGGAGTCCAGAGCAGAGGGGTGTGGGGTGAGTGTGGATTGGCTCTAGATGTAGAGTGGGTGCAGTGGTCTGCTTTCACTCTCTGGTGCCCTTCTCCACCATAGGCATTGGGGTAAGCCCCAAGATCTGAGGAGTTTGACAGTGTAGATACAGCCCATGAGCATGCTTTGGCTCAGAGAGGGGAATAAGTGGAGTCAGCACAGATCATAGGATTGGAGGGAAATTCATGTTGGAAGCAACTTCAGGAGGTGTCTAGTCCAGTCTCCCACTCCAAGCAGACTCATCTGTAAGGCCAGAGCAGGTTTTGACATAGACCTGAAAACAGTATTGTGAGGAAGGATTATATAAAGACCAATCAGATCTTGCAGAAGAAGAGAAATAAGGCAAAAAAAATAATAGTTGATAATTTTTCATTCTTGAACAACTATTCCATTCCAATTTTTACCATGATCCATTTGTTCATGTTTTCTATATAGATTTTAGACTTCTATTTGTGTATTAAACTGGTTGGTAAATTACCTAGAATATCTTTAGGCATACAATGAAGAAATTCTAGCAATATTAAAATCAACATACAAATAAGTGGGATACTTATTTACAGTCTAAGGTAATTATTTATCCCCACTGAAAGTCAGCTTTCATTAAAGAGAAAAATAGCTTCAGTTTCTCTTTCTTTGGCTTTGAATAGAAAGTCTCTATTATTTTAGTACCAGTTGAATTTAGAGGGAGACCTGTAATATAGGCCTAATATAACTCATTTCTTGTTATTAAAAGTTAAAGAGTAACTGCAGATAGTAACTTCAAAAGTACTTTAAATTTCTCCTTAGAAAATGGCCTCCATTACCCATTTGCTAACCCACTCTCCCCAAGAAACCTCACCCCCTAACAAAATCACTTTTAAAATATTTTAATGATTAGACTGTATATTTTTTCCCTTTCACATCACAAGAAAGTATTTTATTATTGTATTGACATGTTCTGTGTTCAACATCTTATGAAAGTGAAGAAAATAATAATATACAAACCTAAGTCATGCAGTATGTTGTAGAATGAAAGTTAGTTGAAATATTTGATCCTTTGTTTCAAGACTGGTACTAAGTAATGAATGAACAGATAATCTGGATTATGATTCTGGATTACCAGGAAAAAATATTTCTAAAAAGCCATAATTATTAAGTTTTCTGATCTGGGGATTTGTGAATTGTGTGTGTGGTTCTCCCAATGACCCCAAGCACAGAGCAAATTTGATCCATCCAGTTTTGTAGCACTGAGCATTCAGTGCAGACTGAACAGCCCCTCCCTGGGAGTGCAAGGCAGTGTGCAAGGCACTGTCACCCATGGCCACAGTGAGTGTGAGCACTGTTGGCACTCAACGCCTTGTGTGGTCAGCCCTGACACGGTGAGGGGAGATGGGACAGAGCTTGGATTAGCACTCTCTCTCGTCCTGAGCTAAACTCATCTGAGGCTGGAAGGGCAAAGTCTGCTTGTTGCAGATGTTTTATGGACTGGGAGAAGCTCTCTGGGGAGACGAGTGTGTACCCGCCAGAGCTCCTCCAAGTCCAGCACTGGTTCTGGATTTGTGTGCTTCCTTGGGGTGCTTCGAACTGCTCTTGATCTGATTTCAGCAGAACCAACCTTTACTGAACCATGTGTGAATCACTTGACACTTGCACAGACTTGTTGAGAAACCAGAGTCATCTGCCAGACCGCAATGTTCCCGTTTTTTCTTTCCTTCCTTCTGGAGTACACAACTTCAGCCAACTGAAATTATATGAGAATAGTAGAGTGAAGAGATAGGCTATAGATGGTGAAAAATAACTGTGTCCTCTTAGGTTTCCATGAAAAAAGACCTTCTGGGTATCAGTGAATGCTGTTAAGCTATAAGCAGCTCCAGTCCCCACTTGCTTCAGTCAGAGATAAGGACATGAAGCATCAGGCAAGTTTGTTTGCTCAGAGATACAATCACTCAAGAAATAAAAGTAACTTGCATCCTGTCAGGTTAGCAAAAAATGGAAGTGCTCATTGAACTTTTACAAAGGCTTTTGAGTGGAGATGAATACTGTGAAGAGCTTAACTTATCACTTAGCTAATTATTTTATTTTTAAATAATTTCAGGCAAATTAATTAGTAAAATATAATCTAATAGTTATTTTACCTGTTTAGAAGCTTAAAAGTACTGTAGACAAAACATGCACACAATGGCTTACTATTGCTGAACTTGAGAGATTTATTTTTTTAATAGTCTCTAGACATTCCTAACACTGAAGATATAAATGGATATGACATATCCAAGTGTTAGGTTGTGTTTTTGAGCTTCAGTGTCAGTGCTTTGCCTTTTATGCTTCTATACTTTTCTTTGAAGACACTGATGTTATGCATTGGTCACTACATTGCCCTGTTATGTTTTAATAGATTTTAGAGATCCAAGTGGGTTGATCAGCGAGGATGTCAGCTGGCAAAATCAACTTCCAATTCCATTCTGCTCAACAGAGCAAGGAAAAGAAAAAAAAAAAAAAGGCACAAAATCTTTCCTTTTCCAGGCAAAGAATACAGATAATAGACAATGTTTTTAATGAACATTGAAATAATTTTACACATCATTTGACGTGGTGGCACTTTCAAATCCTTCTGCTAGCAGAGCTGTTACCTAGTGTGGGTCTTGTGTTTCTAACTGATGAATATAAATACAGCATTACTGCAGCTCACTTCTTGGAGGGCACCACACAAAGGTTGCAGTCCACCTCTGTCCCCCCTCACCTTCCCAATGGGGCTTACCACCTTCCAAAGCCAGCACTGTTCTACATCAATATGAATTTTCCTTCCATTTGAAACTGGAGTGCCACTTACATGAACTATATTTGTCCTGCTTGGTGCTGAGTGTCTAACGGACAGATCTTGAGTCTGGCCACACACTATCAAGTTCTTCAAGTGGCTTAGCATGAAAAATGATGGCAAAGTACATGGACGTGGGGACCATGTTCACTAGTACAGCAACAGCAGGGTTTTGCTTTCTTTGTCAGCAAGACACTGTTGAGTCATTCAGTTGAGCTCTGTGTGGCTTGAGGTATTAGTTTATTAATTTATTAGAGTATTAGATTACTGGCAAAGTCATTGGACTAAAGCTTTGTACTGGGAAAGGCTGAAATGCATTTACTGACATAATGTGGTTGGTATTTTACTTTATCTCGGAGCACACAACCCCACTGTCCAGCTTTTCCACTCCTTTCTTCCTCTCAGCTCTCCCCCTCTGTTATCACTCTCCCTCTCTTCCCACTGTTGCTCCCTCACTGCTGTCTTTGGCCAAGCACTCAGCAGCCTGCAGGGGAGGTGGCCTCCCTCATCACACTTGTGCTAATTGGGGCCTGAGGAGAGGCATTTGCTTTCCCCTCTGTGCTGATGGCTCCCCAGCTGGGGCCCTGGCTGGCTCTCCCCTTTCCGTGTCTCTCGGCTGTTCCAGAAGGAGAACAGATGCTCCCTGCTTCCCTGCAGAGAACAGCTGGCTGCTATCCCTGCCATGTCACGGACTGGCTTGTGCTTCATGCCACTCAGCCAGGACACTTGGAGTCCTTCACCGTCATCCTGCTCTGCAGGAAGAGTCCCAGAAATCATTGTTTTCTCTCTCATAGAAGAAAAATAATTGGTTGCATCCTGGTCTCAGTGTTTAAAACAGCAACCCCTCCAAGGACAGATAGAATCTCTACTGAAAGATACACACAGACTGGTGAAAATATTGCTGTGAAAATGGCTTTTTAATTTTCAAATAGTAACATAGAATTTAGAAAGAGCAATATCTGATGGCTAAGGGCAAGGCATCGCCTCGCACACACACAGAGCTCACTCACAGGGGTGTTTCTATTGGTGTTTCTATATCAATTATTATTCCACTCAGGCATGAGTTTTTCAGCTCAAACTCCCAATAATCTCCTTTTGCTGCACTTTGATTTGTACTTTAGCATGATCTCAGATTTCCTAAACTGGATCATATTTGATAGAAGTGCACCAGAGCACCCTACATCCCAGATACTGACAGGCAGTCAGTGGGAGCTGGTCCAGCCTGGCTGGCAGGTGGGTGGTTGTGCTTCCCTTGGGCTGTGCTGCCTGCTGACCTCACCCACACATCTCCCAGAGCAACCAGTTCTGGCCTGAGTTTCCCCAAGATGGTAATAAGGAACTGACCTTCAGCCTCTCATTTCAGGTGGCCTGACAGAGCTTGTCCCCCTTTCCCTGGCTGTGTACACATGTATTTATGCATGTGCACTGTGCTGGAGGGAGGGCATCTTCAGAGCCTTTCCAGAGACCACAGCAGCATCATTCCTGTTCTGCTTCTGGAAGCAGGGTGCTGCCAGGGACTTCACAGTCAGTACAGCTGCAATCCAGTTCATCCTCCAGGTGGTTTCTTCATGCCTGTCGATTAGATCATTCACTCCTGGGAACAGATCTAGTTTAAAAACCAAATATGGGAAATTTAAACTTCATTATGATAAGTCACTGAGGTTTTGTTTTGCTTGCAAGCAGAGAAATGCTAAGTTGGTGGTCTTTAGCCTTTAGTGCACCATTTGTAGAGCAGGTTGAAGCCATTTGGTCTGTGGTCCCTGAGGACACACACAGAGACCCTGACAACTCCACTTTAAATAGGGCCTGATGCCAGCTTTCTCAAAAGCCAGAAGAAACAATGAGTTTTTGTCAAGTACAAGAGTTCCCCCAAGCATGTGGGTTGGAAAGGAGTAATGGTAAAAGAGAGAAAACTTGTCACTTGACTTGAATGTTTTAAATCTTAAAATATTGCAATTAGCTTTAATCATTTTATCACTTAACTGTATCAAAAACCCTGAGGTTAGTAGAAGGCTCTGATCACTCCTTTTGAACAATGGTCCCTTTGAGCTATTTATCCATGTAGTGCTCTGCTGGAATGCAACCAGCAGAAATATCTGATGGGCTTCTGCAAAGCCCACTTAAGGTATATTATGTTGTCAAGGCAGATCTGGAAACCAGCTCTTTCTGATCAAGGGTTATGTGTTTGATCTTAAATCTTCAAAACTTGGCATATGAGGGAAGAAAAAATCACTTAGTCTTTGTCCATATGTCCATTGTGCTGTAGTGAGCCTTCTAACCGGGAGAGTTTGAAATCCTGGGATCAATGCATTTTAAATAATCAATTATGTATTCAGATACACTGACTATATGCCTGGATTTGTGTCACCTAATTGTACTGGTGGCGTTCAGCAAAGGACAAAATGTTGTGTCCCTGTGTAGGTGCCGTGAGTCTAAACTGCACCCATGGTCAATGGAAGTCTAGTCAACACAATCACTAGGCAATCGTGTAGGTTGCCCTAAAGCCCACTTAAGTTCAGATGCTTGGATGTAGATTTCTGCACCATTTGACTGCCTGAGGGTCAACCCATGGGATCTCCAGATCCTGCTCTGGAAGGACCTTGGTGCACTATAGGCTATGTGCCATATTTGATGGCTCCAGGAGGCAACTTTATACATCTTGTGACTCAGATGACACCAGATGCCTATGCTCAGGGAACTCAGTCCCCATGTGCCATCAACACTGCAGACTTATACATTGGTACTAATCCTTCTGTGTTGTTCCCCTCTGCTCCCCTGTTGCTTGCTGGTGACGTGTTTTATTACAAGATGAGGTGTATCTTGTAATACCTCTTTTACTGCATCAGGACTTCTCAGGTGTGGGCTTCTGTGTTAACATCTGCAGCTTTTCCTGGGAATATGTGTGCTCTAGGAGGGAGAAACCCACAGAGGATAATGCTGGAGGTAGGCCAGGTGTTGTGTGGAAAAGGCTCTTGAGTCACACCCTGCTCACGCACCACTGCTCCTGTCACCTGACTACACTTCACCCTTCAGTCAGGACTTTTGGCAGTTTTGTAATATGTCCTTGGCTGATACTGTGGCCAAGTTCACCCAGGGTGTGGCAGAGACAGGGCTGGCACACTCCTGCTCTGTGTTTGTTTAAAAATAAATTCAGGGAAGATAAGTTTCAGCATAATGGATCACACTTTTTTCTTAGGAACACCAAGAAGACACTTCATTCACTGGTGGTATCACACAAATGAAGGGAACAGAGGGCTTTGATATAAGCTTTCTTCATAACCTACTGATCCACAGCCAACTGTCTTGCAGACGTGAAAAGGATTTGTGATATTAATTCTTTTTCTTCCTGACAGTGAATCTAAGAGAGCAATTTGTGCTCCTGTGCCTTGGCTTGTGGCAGGCTTA
Organism: Scytalopus superciliaris; assembly: GCA_013400415.1. Classification (NCBI taxonomy): domain Eukaryota; kingdom Metazoa; phylum Chordata; class Aves; order Passeriformes; family Rhinocryptidae; genus Scytalopus; species Scytalopus superciliaris. Next base: position 384,390 of record VXBX01002265.1, on the reverse strand, counting down.
GAAGAATCAGAATCTTGGTGTTTATTCTTGCTATATTTTTAGCTAATGCCCTGGTAGCATGTGTGAGACTCTCTTCTGTCTGTTATGCTTCCGCTGCCAATGCTTAGATTTCTGTGTTGTTGTGAAAGGCTTTTTTTCCACCTGCTTACTCAGTTTCTTCATGAGACAAGTTAAAGAGGAGAAACTGCCTTAGATGCAGCAGGGCTGCTCATGCAGTGAGCAATATTTTGCCCTTTTTGCTTTGCTCATGCATCTAATAGGGCTCAGCTCCTTAATACAAGGGTAGATTGCAGCTGCCTGATTACACTAAGTGCATGTACAGTCAATGATGATTTTACATTGTGCCTTAAGCTCAGCCTTTTGTCTCCAGGCTAGTGTGCTTCCTCATAGTGCCGAAACTCTTTCAGAAGTCCATGTCATAAAAGACTACAAAGTCCTGTATGTTATATAAAATGCATTACATCTTGCTTCCTTGAGCTAGTATTTTGTGTTTTCACAATTTCTCTACACATATTTTGTCCATCCTGGAAACTGTACCTTTTAACAACAAGCAAATAAACAACAAAAATACAAATCACAATCAAACAGAAAAATAGCTGATGCCTTATGTTTGGCTATTTGTTTAACAGAGTTTTATAATGATGTGCTAATAGTCCCAAAGTGCTCTCATCATAGTGTGTTGGGGTTTTTTCCCCCCTGCTTTTCCATTTTCAGCTATTCGTAGTTCTTTGAATTTAGGTCTGCTGTCTGAGAAAATCCTGTGGCAAACAGGGAATCTTCAGACAGTTAAAAGTACAGGTAATTAATGTCTTTAAAGATATTCTGAATGAGTATACACTATAAGAAAGTAAAGAAGAGTGCCAGTAGCTGTCAGTTTGCTAATCAGGGTTTATTTGGCTTAGGTTATTAATGACATTCTTTGAATAGTTAATTGCACACTTTTCTTTAACTGAAGCCTAACTAGAAGGTAAGACCACCAAGACTCCCTTCACATACAAGGGCAATATGCACCTTTAAATAGAGTGCAGACATACAAATCAGATCATGATGTCAGATATTCAAGGAGATTTTCTTGTTTCTCCTCAAATATGCTGAAAAATTGATGTATAGTATTGCACATAATTAAGTAGTATGAAGAGCACAGTGTTTTCTCAGCCAAATTCATAGGCAAAGTATATAATGGTGGTGTAAGCTGCATATAAGTGACTTGCTGTGTGAAAGTAGGAAACTTAATTTAATGCACACAGAAAAAGGATGGGTTGTAGAAGATGCAGCAGATGAAAATGGATGCAATAAAAACATGTGAAAAATCCAAGTAGGCCAGTGTTCCCCCACTGGTCGGATCCCATAGTGGATGCCAGGCACAATCAGGAACCTGGCTCAGGAATACTGCCATGCATGTCTCCCTCTGGTATTAGTCCACTTGTTTTCCTTAAGTTATAGGCTGCCCACATTGTGCTTCTCCTTAACTGGCTCATCTTGTGCTAACCATGAAGCTTTTTGCAAATTAATTTTTTAAATTAATTTTTTTTTAGATTAAAATTTCAGATATTATCACAGCTGCACTCATGAGCAAAATTAAAACAAAAGTAGGGAAAATCCCACTGTAAGCACAGATGAGAAATACATGTGATAACATCAAAGATGGGTTTTAGGAAAAGTCTAAAACAATGGCCATAAAGATTGCAGAAGGCAAGGTTTTCATGCAGTGGAGCACAGGATGGCAGGGGTTTGACATTAACATACAAGTCCACCATAATCTGACTCATATGATGTGATCTTTTAGCCTGGGCATTTAATGAAATATGTATTAGTAGAGCATGAAATTTCTATGGCAGGAATTATGTCTTTGTTTACTGGCTGTTTTCTATTGCTAACGCTTCTGACTCTGTAGTATCCTTTAACTAACCCAACACTGTTTTTTAGGACATGACTGAGTAAGGGACAGGAGGGTTGCTGTAGAAATTTACAAACAATAAGAAAGGAGCAACACAGGAAAATAACAACCTAGCTGTTGTTTATTTCATATGGCTACTAATAATACATATTAGACCATATCAATGTGTTACTTCTGCAAAGATGACAGGGTCATAAAACTGAAAATAATTTTGTGAATTGTAAATGGAACAATAACAGTGTCTATCAGATACCATAATTTTAATCTTTCAACTTTCAAAATGCCTACTAGAGTCAATTTCTGCTTCATTTAGACAAAAAGCTAGTTTGGGTAACTCAAACTATATTTATGTATCATACAGTAGATCTGGCAAAAGGTGTGTGACAACAAAAGGTGCCACTGCATCTTACTTCAGTGTTTCTCAGACCTTAGAGAGTACCAAATTGTGCCAATATATAATGATGAAAAGTTTGAGGAGCCAATGTCTTTGTGCTACTGTCTTGTACTTGTCACCAGTAGCACTGTTTTACTCTATAAAAAGTGATACCATTGCCCAGGGAGAAAAAGGTATTTGTATTCACTGCATTGAACTAACCTATTCTAAATTATGTGGAATTTTTTTAGAGGCTACAGGAACAATTACAATGTCTGCACTCATCTGAGCATGGAAAATGCCCACAGATCCCTTCTCTGCTTGGTGGGTGTGATGGGTTGTTTTTTTTTGTAGGCCTTCCTTGGTAACCAGGGTCAAGATCTAGGAAGTATTCCATCCCATCTCTTTACGTAATCAGGTGTATATAAACCGAAGGAGGAGGTGTTCTCTCTCCTTTTTTTGCTTCTTTTCCTTCTCGGGCTCGCACGCTGACGAGCTCCCGGTGTTTGGGCCTGGCTTATCTGTGTTCAGCGAGGCCTGCTCTGGGGGTTGTTTTGCCTGGGCCGGTGGCGAAGGTTAAGAATCTGCCTTTCTAAGGAAAGTATTGAATTTACTACTGTATTTGTTATTTACTGAGTTAATTTCTGACTGTATTTGTTATTTACTGAGTTAATTTCTGAATTTAGATTGCATATATATTTGTTTTGTTTTTTTTTTTCCCTATTTTGTCTCCCTCTCCCCTTTCCCTTCCCCTTGTCCCTTACTGGGGTGGTTTGGGGGTCCCTGTCTTGTTGTGCCTAGTATATAAATTTAATATATGTAAATATATATATATTCCTTCAATTTTCTCTTGCTGCTTTTTGCCGTTTCGGGAGAGGGAGGGGGGAATCTTTCTTGTGAGGTTTGGCTGTGAACTTTCACAGTGGGGACTCCAAAGTGAGTCATGGTAGAAGGACTATGGTTGTTTTCTGGTTCTTTCCCTAATATAGTATAAGTTTCTGACACCCATTTGGGGCTTTGGAATTACATTGAGAAATCAGCCTTAAAGATCAACTGAAAATACTCAGTACAGTAAGGGTTATTTTGTACATTGGCACGCCAGATATTTTGCTCTACCACACACCAAAAACAGTACTCTCACTTAAATGCATGTACATGCACCAGATGTAGTAGCTATCCCTGAAATAACAGATGCACTTAAACATGTCTGGGATGTTGTTTCATTGACTTCAGTGGGGCAGTTCATGTAGTTAAAATTAAACGAGTGTAGGCACTTCCCCAGATTGCAGTCATCATTACATGCCCCCAGGAACTCTACAGCACAGTGAGATCAGCTTCCTTTTGCATGAATAAATAACAGCTTCAGGATTAAAAAATGTTTTTTAAGAGCTGGAAAGGGGAGTGACGTGGCAGGAAACAGATTTTCCAACTTCAGTGACAGATGCTGGAGTGTGGAGAATGCTGGCATTGGTGTGTTACAGGGGTTCAAGGGTCTGCACTGCTGGCACAGGGGAGCTACTGGTCTAGTTCTGTTTCAGAGGGTCCCATGGATGTGCACAAGCACGAATAGCATTCTCTGGCCCAGGGCTTGCTGTGATGAGGCAGCCTGCACAACTCGGTAACATGTTGGTAACCAGGGGCTGCAGCTGTCCTGGGGCTGGCTTCTGCTTGTTGGCACCTTTCCTTTCGACTAGAGGTTTCAGAAGCCTGGGGTTTAGCTCTGTCCTGACTTAGAAGATGTAGCATTCTTTCTTTTGATGACTTCTCCACTCTGGATTGTGCGCTTCTCAATGCACTGAGTTGTAAGAAAGATTAGAGTCTTCCTTCTTCCCAGTTACTTTGCATTTATTGATAGCAGATTCATTCAAGTTTGGGGCCAAAATCACCGTCTGTGTTGGCAATTAGTTTGGTTCAGCATGGAGTGATGTTATGAAGGTCTTTTTATAGCCATTGATGCTGGGAGTTGACTAGCCTACGAGGCACAGAATATTTCAGAGGATAAGGTTAACATGTTTTTGGCACGCAGCTTTGAGGGGACTCAGTCTAACACCTTCCTAGAAGAAAGTCACTGGTGTTGCTCGAGGACTGGAAGAATCCGGATTTTCTCTGTGTTAATAACATAACATCACATGTGAAATTATACAGATATAAAAACAGATAAAAGATATTTGAACCCATAGGCTTCATCTATTCAAGTAATTTAAATGTGCCGGCATTGCTCAGGATTGGGGCTGACCAGCTAAGGTACCCCATGCACATGGCGTTGAACTTGCCCATCCTGCCAGCCATGGGGACCACATGCAGCCCACTCTGGGGCAGACCAGCTGCCAAACCATACCCCAGGATGGGTCAGGATGTTGCTAGTAGACCAGGACTCACGTGCCAGGGACTGTTCAAACAGTGCAGGCAAGTGAGTTGCAAAGCCTGGAGCTGCTTCCTTCTCTTATAGAGGTAACAGTTTGTACTTGGGGAAAGATTCCAGTGCAGGTAATGGTAGGATACTTTTGTGCATGTTTGATCATCACAGATTACTCTAATTTACCTGTTTCTCTGATGAGAAGAGATACAGCTAGTTCTATTGAATTTTCAGAAGTATATAAAAAAAAAGTCTATCTTGCCCTTCTGTCTTCTAGGAACCCCACAAAAAAATCCAAAAGCCGCTACCTGAAAGGAGGTTGTACTGAGGTGTCACTCTGTCCCAAGTAGCAAGTGACAGAACAAGAGGAGACACACTCAAGCTGTGGCAGAGAAGGTTTAGACTGGATACTAGAAAAAATTTCTTCACCAAAAGTGTTGCCACACATTCGAACAGGCTGCCCAGGGAAATGGTGGAATCACCATCCCTGAGGCTATTTGAAAGACATAGCAATTACAGACATGGGGTAGTGGTGGACTGCAGAGTTCATGGTTGGACTTGATGATCTTACATGTCTTTTCCAACCTAAATGTTGCTATTATTCTACACAATAAGGGCAAAATTCAGCTCCTGTAGCTCACAAAAATGTTATTTAAGTGCTCCAGGTCGGTTTGTTTAACAATTTGTCCTAGTTGTGGTAGCACATAAAAGACAATCTTTGTGGACACAAAGGAATAATGCTAAAGTCTCACTGTTAAATATGGGCCAAGTAGACTTTTTTTTATGATCTTTAAGCTGAAAAGGAGACAAAGTTCAGTGGAAGGTGCTTGATCTGCTGAAGGTAGTAAAGGATGTCCAACATGTCTGCAAGCCTCTTACTCAAATTCATGGGTTCCTCTACCATCGCATCTGTTGTGTAGCTAAAATATTATCAAGTAATGAGTTAAAAGATCAAAATTCTACTTTCTGAAAGACTAGACAAGATTCAGAACTGACATTTGAACAGTGCATAGAATAAAAACCTTGCTGTGGTTTGAATAAACATAAGTATTATGGGATGTACCCCCTTCAATACATTGTTTTGACAGCTTATCCCTTGGAGTCTGCATGAGTTGTAAGTCTTATACAGAGGCTTCTTCCTCAGATGCTGCCTTAAGGGAATGAAGGATTGGTTTGTAACAGTGGATGGAGAGCTGAAGGTCGGGAATAAATTCTGTTCACTGAAACATATACTGGTGCTTAATCTGATCCTGGGTGAGCTTGCTCACATAGCAGAGTTTAGAGAAAGAAAGGACAAAAACCTTGGCAACTTAATTAAAATGATTGGTGGTATGTGTAGGGAAAGGAGAGAAGGACAAGGAAAGGTCCTGCTAGTAGAAGAAGGGTAAATACTGGAGAAGATGAATTTTACTTTCAAAATAATAACTGTGTCCTGGTCAAGTATCCCCATAAATCTGTAATATAGCCTAGGGTTTGAGAACTAAATCCTTTTTCTTCCCAAAATAAATTTTTGAGACAATAATTCCAGAGCTCTTTTTAACAATCTAACAAAGGAAAAACATGACTAGTATGTATAATTTTATTCAGCAAACTAAAGTTGTATTTTTCATCACTCATTTGACTATTTATTTGGAAAGATCTTTCTGACACCACTAAATTATTATTCAGTACCACACTTTACTTTTTGTTCAGAACTGTCCATTGACCTAAAAAAAGTATGGTCTCTTAAAGCACCTGTTTGGAAACAAGATGCATGATTTCTGCCCCTCTTTTCATTGTTTAACATAAGAGGCTTTGAGGTTAATTGGTTGAGTCCTTAAAAATAAGGTACTTCATACTTTTCATTATTAATAAGGTGGGAGGGTTTTAATTTTATGAGCATGCTGATCACAAAAAATATCTCCTAAGTTCAGTGTGGGACACATCCTTAGAAATGTACTGTATGGAAAGTACCTATGGAAAATGTCTCTGCCTTTTCCCACCAGCACACAGGCACAGAATTCATCCTGCTGGGAGACATTGTCAGAGCCCCCATCCAACATAGATGCCAACCCATGCCAGATTCGGTTCATGGCCGCCCTGCTGTGTGCAGCCTCCCCATCACTGTCCTGATGGCTGCTGATTTATAGAGTCAGAATTGCATATTGCTGTGGGGAAGTTTTTAAACTATTTTTTGGTCAAATTGTAGGTGACACAGACCCCGACATATTTAGCGCGAGGGGAAATGACTGCCAAGTCTCTCAAGAGGCTGCTCTGTAATTGCTCTCACTAAAGCATTGTTATTCTCACTAGTAAGAAGGCTGGAGTTGAGAAACAGCACTCATATTTGGAAGCTGGATGTGCAAGGGGGAAATGGAGTAAGTAAGGAGCTGTCAACAGTTGTCAGCATCCAAATTCTCCAGCAGTGAAGATACAGGAGATAGAATGTTAATTGCTTTCCTGGAAGATGCCCTCTAATATGGGAATTGCTTATATGAGTATTCTGTACTCCTACAAGCTTTATTTGAAATTCAAAACCAGCTTTTCTCATCAGTGCATACCAGCCAGAGTGACTTTTAATTTCACATTACCCTACAGACTTGCACCAAATGTTGATAAGTGATTGTACACAGCACAGATGGTTGAAGAAACAACCTCAGAAAAGGTTGCAGAAGCACGTTGAGCTGTAGTTTGTATCAAGATAGCATCCTGGGAACCAAAATTAATTTGTATTTTCGCAGTCTGTTTTCTGTGTGCTTTGCATTTTAAACTGCTTTCTTATATGAATCCTTCACTGCCTCAGCAGGTCACAAGTATTTAATCTTCATGGTGTGGAGGGAAGAGAGATAAAAGCAATAGAGCTACAGAGGGGCTGCCCAGCCCTGCTGGTACCTGCAGGTCAGGGTGTTGGTGGCTGAGATGGATCAGAAGGATATTAGCAGCTGGTTGTCTTACGCTCTGCATAGATACCTGATGACAGACAGTAAGTGCACTGAGGAATTTATAGTTTGAAGGACGAGGTAAACAATGGGAAAATTAATAAGTTCATTCCAAGTGATACAACAGATACAGGCAGACCTGGAAGAAGGATTGCAGGATCAGCAAGCATTATGCAGCACCCACCTTCTGTATGTTGCAGTGCCTTTTTGGCATCACACACACAAGCAACAGCTGATAGAAGAGGTTGCCTCTCTTTGCCTCTTTGATTTTCTGCCAGAGGGCACCGGTAGGAGAGATCTCTGTGTGCTCTGGGGTTCATAGCCCCCCACTCACACCTGGGCTGGCAAGGCTGAAATGAGTGCCTCAAGCAAAGGCAAAGCCATCTGTGGGATGGTTTTTGCTCAAGGACCAGGATGTACTTGGTGGGTAATGAGAGAAGATGGGCAAACCCAGTGTGTGCCCCAAGGAAATTTAACCTTAGGGAAAAAGTAACTTGTATTTTGAGTTCTGTGTCGCAGGAAATGAACCATGAAGTGATGAAGACCTGAGCTAAGCCAGTGTTGATGCCCAATGTTGGACTGTTTTTCTTCCTGCCCGAAATATCCACCCTAATGGACTAAAAGCCTTCCAACTGGAGGGGTGGAAGACGACGCTGAGAAGAACAAGGACTGTTTAAGCGTGGGAAATAAATGGATATGGGATATGGGTTTGATGGTATGCAATAAGGGGTGGAATGTGATGGGTTTGATAAACCCCCGAACTTAGATTAAGGCCTTAGTTTAGTTAGGCCTGAAACCAAATTTAGCAGACCTCAGTTTTTTGGGCTATGGGGCACTCCGTAGATTTAGAGGGGCAAGTGTCACCTGACTTAAGCAACCAAAGAGGTATTTCATATCATCTGACATCAAGTCGAGTATAAATCTAGTGGGGGAGGTATCCTCGCTCTCTTGCCCTCCCTCTCTCCGTGCAGTGTGGTGGGGAGGACTCCCTGTTGCTGCTCCCAGAGCGACAGGCCTGGCCGCTTCCCTGCCGAGATGCCCACAGCAGTTCTGGGCTCTGGGAAGTAAATACTTTTGTTTGATATTGCTTTACTGGGTGCTCTTTCAGGGGAACGTGTTTGGTTTTTGTTTCCTGTGGGTTTTGGGTGGTGGAATCTGTGTGTTATTGGGGAGGGTAGCTTTGGATGAAGTTATTGTTGTTTTTTCTTATATTTGTAGGTATGTGTATTGTAACTTTCCTGTAAATATATGTATATAGTGTTTTTCCAGTTTCAGGGGTTTTTTTCCTTCCCTCCTTTCACTGGGACCTCGTGGGTCTTGGGGAGGTTTGGCATTCTGCCAAGGTCAAACCCACAACAATATGAAATGGAGTTTGCAAAGAACAAGTGTTCCTTGTGCTCTGCTGCCACCAGGCACAGGTGGCAGGAGCTCCCAGTACGCCTGTTCACCTTGCACTCCTCACTTTGCCAGCTCCTGGGGGAGCTGCCGCTGCACTGAGGGCAGAGCAAGACACCCTCCTCCCCTGCAACATCCCCGCTCCTGCAACTATCCCATGCTGCTGCAGCTTTCAAACTCGCTCTGCTTTGATGGATTAAAACCCAGTAATAATTTACTGATCCGTGAAGCCTGATATTTCATCCAGGAAATGAAAGAGACATTCACAGGATGATGCACTCCCACCACCTTATATCATCAGTCTTCGCTTTCAATTTTTCCAGGTAGAAACTATGTTGGGATTGTGTAGTACTGACATAAGGAGAACTTGAAACTGAACAAAGCTTTCAAATGCTTAGCTTGGAAACGTGAATCACGCAGAAATGAACATACAATAACATGCAATTTTCCTATTCCAAAATAATTAACAGAGATATGAAAACATGTTCGTTTTCAGATATTTCAAATTATACATGCCAGCAGAAGTTGTGGTCATATCTTTGGACTTCTTTTAAAATACAGTAATATTACAAAGAACTACTTTATCAATTGTAGTAAGGCCTAGTTTGCCTAATTCATACACAGAACTAGAGAGTCTCAAGAAAAAGAAATTAAAATAATGTAAAAATGCAGCGTATGTCAAAACATCTAGAAAGAGATGGAAAGTCTTAAATGTTGTTTTAAAAACTTTTTATCTAAAAAATCAAGGAACTTTGAATTAACTAGCCTTAGATTTTAAAGTTCTACATACTCCTTCAAAAATGTATTTTTCATGTGAATTATTTCCTGTGTAATGTAGACATTTACATCTAAATATGAGCACACAATAATTACTTATTTATGAAAACATTTTTTACAAAAAAAAAAATATTCGTCACCATTTTACTAATTTTACTTTTCCCAAAACTCGAAGTTCAGTGTCCAAGCCCTGCTCAAACTGGAGCCTTTTACTTCTGCCAAGAATCTGTAATCAGGAAAAAGCATCTCTCACCTGTCCGAGCATTTTTGCAATGACCATGTGTCATATGTGACAAATGTGAGTGAGCAGGGGAGCTGAAGACTGGAGAACAGTACAACAGTCTAAGTCAAATGGGTCACTGGCTCCAAGACAGACCACAAAATAAAAGTCACCAACTAAGTAATTTATGTAATGATGGTAAACCTATCTTGTTTTTATTTCATAGCATTTCTCAGATTTTTTTATATCTTCTTTTTATGTCTGTTCTATATGGTCTTTACTATATATTTTAGTAATTTTTTTCTGTCTGACAGCACAATAATATTTGTACACTTTCAAAATAGGTCAAACCAGCTTTTCTGTCTGAAATCTTAAGCAAATATCTACAGCCACTTGGCAAGCTGGTGCCTCCCCTATGCATTGCAGTAGGTTATTAAGCCCAGAAACTAATGGTTTCATCTCAATTCCAAAATTGTGAACAGTTGCTGCACAGCTCATTTTACCACATTCCTGCTACAGTGTTCAAATCAGAACCCACTCCTAGGCTGATTACTGAAGGAGAAGCATCAGACGAAAATACCACTGCTCTCTGGCCATGGCAGCCGACAGAGGGCAAGAATTCTCAGGATCCTGTATTTCTGCACACCCAGGAGGATGAAGGAGAGCTGGGGTGGGATGCTGGGCAGCACCCAGTGCAGGAGGCAGGACAGGGATTTACCCACTTGCCTGCCCACAGTTATCACCACCTATGACCAGTCAACTCCCAGCACATGCCAAACTCACACCAGGGCATGGCATGAACTGTCTTTTGTCACACTGGTGTTTGGGGAGATGGCAAGTTTGATGGGAATGGAGAATGGGTTGGGTGACACTAACAAACAGACATATAAGAAGGGACCATTTGGGATGGGATTATGGTGGAGGGAAGGGAGGGCCAAGATCCTGCTGTTGGAGGCACATCAGGCAGTAGGAAACAAGGCTCTAGGAGATCACACTGCCAAACTATTTGTGTTAGTATATTTGAACTCTAACCTACTACTGACCTTGAAAACCAGGAACAAGACTTTTGAAGTGGTTATGGGAAAGATGTAAGAGGCAACAGAGTTTCCAAAGGAGAAAACAGGAGAGTTGACATCCAGAGCCTTTCCTTTTGACAGCAGACTAGGCAGCCCCAGGACATGGTGAATCAAAGGCTGACAATAAACACAGAGCTAAAGATGATTCCCATCTCCGGGGCATTAATTTTACCTGTACCAGGCTGTTTCAGAAGATATCACAGCCTCTGGAAAGAGGCAATAGGAAACTTCAAGCTCAAACAAGGAGCTCTTTCTTTTCTGGCAGAGGAAAGGGCAACTTAATTACCCTATTCTGCTTTGCTCAGCCATCATGTTGTTCCTGCTGAATACAAAGTGCTGAGCAGGAGTGAAGGCTTGCTGGAAGAACCAGCACCGAGCTGATTCACTCTGTTCTGAGAAACAGCTTATTATTTATTTGCTGATATCAGTTTTGCCATTAGCTCTAAGGAGAGGAGTAAACACTATTTTTCTGATGCACCCACAAGTCCTTCCTTAAAATGCACAATTACTCAGTTCTTAACTGGAGATGGTTTTACTGCAGGGTTGCAAGCATTTTAGTTGCCCTGCTGCCTTCTTGCCTATGGCCATTCTCTGATGCCATTGAGACTTTACTGAACCTAAAAGTTTGTATTTTTAATAAACAAAGGTTTGCATCATTAAGCTTTCATGTACCTTCCATCACATTTTCTTCCCTGTTAAAAGACTGTAATCGCACGCAAGGATTTTGAAAATGCCAAAATAATGATTTTCAATTAGCTGTTTCTGTAGCTAACTTGCCAAAATGAGCTTTTTAAATCTTAGTATAGTTTTGTTTTTTTCTTAGTTCTTTTGTGTGTGTCTTTGTGTTTCTGGGGGAGTTTACTGTTGTTGTTTTAGTTTGGATTTGGTGGGTTTTTTGTTGTTTCTTTTTTGCAAGTTTTTTTAGGTAGAATTGTCTATGGCCATTTAGTTCACTCATTTATACAGCAAAAGCAAGCCAGATTCCTGTTGCTGCACACTCAGAATAAAGTGAATGGCTACCATAGAGGTTCAGCCTTCTAAAGGGAAACGGTACCATTTTTATCAATGAACATGTTGACTGAATAATGAACTGGTTTAAATTTGAAGTATCTTGCTCTGCTATCATCATTTTGCCCCTATTCATAAATAATTTTAATTTTCAAAAGTTTATCTAATTCTACTATGGATATTTTCTTGTGAAAGGGAAAAGAAAACAGAAGTCCTTCATGCATGCCAAATAGCCATTTATAGAGGACCATTTTCTTTATCTCACTGAAACTTCAGACAGACGAGTTTAGTTGCTTACAGAAGGAACTCTGATGTCATGATTATAAAAATATATATTTTTCTACTGGTGAAAGTTCATAGACCTGGAAATTGTTAAGGTATTTCTATCACCAGGTAAAAATCTGTGAAGAACTCCTGGACTGAGATGCTTGTTTATTCTTCACTTTTGACATTTTGTGATCCCAGACAGACTAGATGAGTAATTTTATCAGTGCTAATTCTAACCAGATAATCAAACAAAGTGTGAGTAAAAACATTGTCACTGTGGGACAACATCCCCTCAGAGACCTCATTCACATTTTCCTTTCTCTGACCCCTCCTTCTGGCTCCGGTCTCTGGTCTCTACATCCTGTAAACATATAACATGACAAGGTTGGGGGATAATCTTTTATGAGAACAACTTCTGTATTTGAAAGAAGCAGATAAGCTTTCAGGAACACAAGTCTGTCTTTGGGCATAAAACTGAAGCAGCAAGCTTCAGAGCTAAATCCTAGTGCCTCTGTCTTTAATTAGGTGTGTAAATCATTTAAGACAACTAAGAGTGGCTGGGCAGCTTGAGCCTTGGGAATAGCATGGGGGATGTTAGATAAGAAAGTGATTATCACTTACTGAAGAAAAAAGCCAAAATAACAGGTAATGTATTGCCTAAGGAGGAGGGGAAGGTTAATGGGGGAAGGGAGAACAGATACCACAGTGTTCCATTAAAAACGTCTACTGAATCAGTTTTATGGATCTGACTTCCTAGCATCATCTTTTGAAAGTGTTTTGTTTACTTAGTAAGGAAAGCAACAAAAGAGGAAGCAGTGAAACAGAATAAAGAGAGTACTGCTGCTCTGTGACCTCAGGATTGGAAAGCCATGCTCCTCTAGGACAGGGCTCAAAAAAGGTATGCAGTGCCTAAAATGTAGGGACAGAACAGTACTGGAGAAGAGAAAGGAAAATAGATTTTGGCTGTGGAATTAGTCATTGTTTGAGATGGAACCAGCTCCACAGCTGGGCAGCTGGGCAGGATGAGGTGCAACACAATGATTTTCGCAATTACAAGAACTTCTTGCAGAGCCCTTTTATATGACACTGTATGCATGTACCCAAAGGAAAACTGCTGAGAACAGCTAAGCAGGTGAGAGGAAAATTCTTTAAGATAACAGATATAATAAAGATTATGAAGATGTATCTTACCAAGAAACCATTATTGTAGGGAGGCTCTGAGTAAGATAAAAAGTAAGACAGCTTGTTCATTATAGCACACTGTGCATTGTATATCATAATAACTGCACCGTACTGATATGCCAATGCTTCCAAAAAGCTTTACCTTTTTTTTTTTTCCTGTGGAAGCTCCTCATTCAGGATAATAGAGATTCGAGCTTACAATCTTTGAAATGATTTTGCTAGTTACAATGCTATAGAAAGTCTTCTAACAATAATGTCCATTCTATAGATTAACTGTAAATAAAAGCCATTAAAAAGCCTTACGAGTCAACATTTTGGCACAGCTCTATTTATAACCTATCTCTTTATATGAAAAATTTCTGATTATGCTTTATATTTAGATTTTTAAAAAAGCAAAGGCTCTTTAGAGCTCAAAGCACAATAGCATGAAATAATTTAGTATTGTTTGAAGAAGACTTTCAAATGCTCCTCCAAGTGCCTCTGAAGTGACTGCTGGTGTGAAAGCCCAGGATAGCGATGCCGGGTGTCATGTGAGCTCCTCAGCATGTGAGGATCAGCCTACTTCCATTACTTCCATTAATTCACATGGGCCACGTGCTTAGCTTTTTACCACACTATCTGAGTTGTTTTTAACTACAAAGAGGGTTATGTTTGATTACCAGGGGCAGATACAATGGATAAAATTAATAGAAATTTCATTTGTAGCTCACTCAAATGCAAAAAATCCCCTAAGAGGAACTTAGCTTTAGAAAAAGAGAACTGTCCGGTGATGCCTCATATCTAAGTGTATTTTGTCCAGCTTATATTCACGGAATTCTGGAATTTTCATTCCCTTTATTATTTCAGGAATAGTTCACAATAATGGGAATCTTCCAGCAAGAGTCTGAGTACTCTATAGATTCAACAGAAAAGTAAACTGAATACCAGATCCTGAGCTGTGTAGTTTGTCTGCAGTTTTCTGCAGTATCCAAGAATTTTAATTCTACAGGGAAAAACTACTCTCCCATGCCAGCAGGCTGGGGACTGAGTTTCTTTCATCACTCATGCAGCCAGTATGGCCACATTCCCACCTCTAAAGCTTTGCCCTGTGCTTTATGATCTCTATCCATGAGAATGATTAAGACCCACTGCTCAGTTAAAAAAACCTTTCATTGCTCCACCCATCCCAGACTGAAGGCTCTTCTCCAGAGGACAGACTTCAACGCATTCCTACAGACTCTCTAGGAGCAGTGACCTTCACGCAGTCTGCCATAACTGAGTAACCAGTTGTGAATCAATTGATGGACATTCTGGACCAGGCAGTCTTGTTTTGGGAATTAGATCTGGTCCTGGACAATGCCCAAATAGGATCTGTGCCTCCAAGACACCTCCTTGCCTGTGAAAATCATGCACAGAAATGGTCATCGAAAGAATGACACTTTTACAGCAAAAAGTAAAACCAGAAAAGCAGAGTTTTCTTCAGCAATGTCAGTCCTACACAAAGTCTTCTAGTGTTGTTTGAACTGATCCAAGCCAGTCTTGTATTCACAGAGTATTTGGCAGGAGCTACAGCTCTTGAGCCAATCTGAGCTGGAGTCACTTGGCATTCCATTCTCAGCTGTGGCAGGTGTATATGCCACCTTTGGCTGGCATTATTCCCAGAAATACCCTGGGAGTAAAAGTGACACTGAAGAGATACAATATTTGTGTTACGTGCTTTTTCCCAAGTTGTTTGGTTCTTAAACTGGCTAGAGCCAAAGCTGTCACAGACCTTTAAGTTATTTCTTTGTCACAGAAAACTTTCTACTGGTCATAAACTACTTCTGAGTTTTACTAGAGACATCAGTCACTCTGTGGAAGAACACAGTTCAATAAAGTGCACCAGGACACAAAAATAATTCCTGGCAGAAGACACCAGTGTGAAGGGTGATTCAGCCACAGGAGGATTACAGTAAATTACAAACCAACCTGGAAAGCTGAGAGCAGTAGCAAACACGGGAAAGAAAATATGATTTTATATAGTAAAAACTTGATATGTGAAGGGAAGTTAAGATCAAGTTGAGAAAATTATGACTGAGCATAATCAAACAGCTACATCCATCTCACTAAAACAAGTTTATTTTTAGCTCATTAATTAGATATAACTTTCTTATGCACTCATGCTATATCTTTAGTCTTAAATGAAGGAAGCTGAATAAAACTGTCCATCAAAGAAGGCTCATTTTACCCATATTTTGAGATACGTGAGCCATATGTACACTCAAGCAGCGGGGGATCTTACCCAATCCTGTGAACTGGAGGGTTTTGTAGCCATCTGTAATTGCAGATCCAGTGCTGGAGGCTGCCTCCTCTGCACCCACCTCCTGCTGCTGCAGGAGCAGATCAGGGCATCCTGGCAGCTCCTCCAGACGCAGAATTACAAAATTCACCATGATTGGAAAGGAAGGGGTAAGAGCACAGGCTGTACCTGTACGCATCAGGACCACATCATGGAGAGTGGTTTGAGGTAAGAAAGTCTTTCCTCTTCATGTGATTGTCTACGGATACATTCACACTGCGGGTCACTCTGTGAATGTTACCTACTTTCCCAGAAAACTGCTATCAAAACTGCTTTGTGCTTTGAAAGCTAAAGGAAAGAACAGAATGCATGGACTGAGAAGTCTTTGTTACAAAAGGTGTAAGAAGTGGGCTCAAGTCTCACTGGGGAGTCTGCTTCCAGAGGAAACACTGAAAACTCTCTTCAGTTGAGTGACAATACAGTAAGAGGAGAGAACACTGAAAAACCTGCATTTTGTGGATACAGAGCAGATATGTGTTTCCCTCAGTTTTGGGAAGTAGATCTACATGTTTTACTAGGTGGTGATGAAGCTCTAAACCAGGATTTTAATTGAGGTTTGCACATGGCTGAAAATCTGATCTATTTGGCCACATACATTTTAATAGAACTCCTCCTGCAATTGCTGAGGATGCCATTATCAAGAATAAGCAAGCTTGCTTTAGCCTAAGAGCCAGCCCAGTGTTGGCCATCACCTCTACTGCTTTTATGACACTTATGTGAATGGAGAGGAATTGGATGTTCTCCAACAGCTCTTGTGAATTTGAAAATCTCTGGCTATTAGCACATGGGTATAGAAACATCAATCACAGCATTATTCCTATACACAAGCACTTGAAAAAAACAGAGTCAGGGTATTTCTTTGTTCCTATACATATTTAATAATAACACATCCCTCCTGAGTTGCCTCATTTAAATAGGCGTATCTGCCTGCAGTGCAATGTGCTGTTGGATTAAAGCTACAAAACATGCAGACATCAACAATATATTGCTTTCTGGCAGCAAGGGTTTGTTGTACCTTGTTAGTTAAGAGTTCCATTTTCAGGCCGGTATATTGTGTGTAGGGTGTGCTGCGACCTCAGGCTTTAAACTAATGTTTTAAACGAGACAGAAGCATTCCAGGGAAGAGAAATTACCTGAAAATCACACATCTTCTGGCATATAATTCTGCTCCACAATTTTGACATCTGAGTTAAGTTAGATTTGTATCTCTATTCCTATTTCAGAAGGAAATTTTTCCAGGCTTCAGTTGTAGGAATGAGAGACCAAAGAAAAGAGAGATACAGAAGGTACTAGAGATGACTTCCATTTGAGGATAACAAGCAAGTTATAAACACCAAAATGAAAACAAGGTTCAGTAAGTATGCTAGAATAATCACCAGGATTTATAGACAGAGCATAGGACGCTGATTCAAATATTTAACAAGATGAAAAATGCAAAATCTGGGTGCTTTTGCATTTCAGAAGATAGATACTGAGAAATTTGAAATGGAAATAACTGATTTCTCAAACACACAAATGGACTGAAGGTAAGGTGAAAAGTAATTGCTTAATAATCATTAATACCCAGCTTTTCTTGTTATTCTTTCCTTTAATCAAGGAGAAACAGATGATTCAGTGCAACTATAGAAACTTTATCATTTTTGTGTGCTTTATTCCTTGGGAGGACTCATGACACAATTAGTAAATTTTCCATTGTCAAGCTTTTGCATGGATTACATCCTTCCACATTAAAACGCCATGGCTGAAGATTATTGTGCAAACAAAACCCAATCAAACAAACAACAACAACCCAACCTCCCCCCCAAACAGACTGCCAAGACTTCAATTACATAGTACCTTCCTTAACACTGTCTTTAACAGCTCTGATTTTGGGCCCATCAGAGCATGGCATGTGCCATTTCAGAAATGCACAAATGACTTCACTTTAAAGGAAAACAGTCTCTTTTAGAAGAATCATTTAATTTTACCAGAATAAAGGAGGCATAAAGAAGAAGTAAGATCTCCGTTATCTTGGCCTCATGCAGAGAGAAACCCAAATATAACCCCAACAGTTTCATATTGCTGAAATTTTGGTGAAAACAAACATTTAAGTCATTTTAGATTTCCACACCATTTGAAAGCACAGGAAGCTTGTGTCAGTTCTCTATTTCACATTTACCCTTTGCTTTTATCTCAGCTCTTTTTATAGCACGAGTTCTGATGTGGTTGGAGCAAGCAAATGCAGCTAATAAAACAAGTGAACTCTGCATCTGACTTTCAACCTTGCTAACACTGGGTGCTGGAGTTACTGATCACAGCAAAAGGTAATTTCTTTAAATAATGGATTTTGGGCTGAACAGGGTTCACACTTCTTGTCATGATTTTCATTCCCACTTAATGTCTCTTTGGGAAATGAACAGTGACACAGTACAAGGTAGTGGCTGCTGCCCAACTGTGCTGGGAGAGGATGTTGAATCTAGTGTGCTTTCGCACAAAATAATTTGGCTCCGTAAAAATAATCAATCTAAGTTACAACTTTACAACATGACATTACAGTGTAAATGCACTTTTTAATTCTACTTTAGTAGGAGCTTGCTAGTGGATGGCCTCGGACAGGCCCACAGTGAACGTGAATGAATGTCCTCAGGGGGACTCAGAGCTCCTGTTGCAGCAGATGTTCACATGTCTGTCACTTTCCACTCAAAAATATCCTTGTTTTGCTATTTCAGCAGTGTTTGAATGAGGTACTTGCCAACATTGAGTTGGGAGAGGGGAAATAGGGGTTGGAGGCCAGCAGTGGTCCAGCAGGCAGTGGTAAGGCAAGGACGATGAGGGGTGTTGGAATGGATCTATCCATTTAGGAGAGGATTCATAAAGGAAAATACTGGGGCTAAATAGACTCTTCTATAGTACATACAATCCCATTTTGTCCTTGTGGAGCTTGTGGGACTGCTACACATATTTCAGCCCTTTCGACTAAAATTTTGTGAATGTGGAAGGCTTATGTTTGGTTGTACAGTAAGAAAGTAATGCAAATAAGTTACTTCTGCCCTTAACTCAGTCTGAAGCACAATCTCATTGTTTACAACCAGGGTATAGCAGTTCTTCTTTATCAACTTTTACACATAGAACATTTTTACTGAATTTATATTTCTGATTACTGACTGCTAGGCCTGCTTTTTTATAAAGGCTACCAGTAGCTGCATTTTCATCTGACTGAAAAGTATTTATACATATGGGGATTTTTCTCTTTACTTCTCCCAGTTCTTTAAAAAATTTGTGGAGATAAGTAACACTTTTCACTCCATGAGGGATTTTATCACTCTCAAAGATCTTTTAGTCCTTTTAATGAGAACTATGTGGAAAAGTCAACCACTTTAAAATGCTACTGCACTATCAAGGTTCCTTGTTCTGCATATTCTGAATACTCATGTTGAAGTCACTGGGGCTCACGTGGAAAAAATGAGGATTCACTTGGGAAAGACAGCAGCACAGGGCAGGAGAGTGAGGCCAACAACACAGAAAGTTTGCTTTTCAGACATGCCAGCTGTAACTCAAGATGAATTTAATCAAAGTGGTGGTTGTTTACTACTTCTTGTGAGTCTCCCCACAGTTTCAGGAAGGTTTTTTGGAGGTTACTTCAACCCGAGTAAAACATGTTGGACAACATATTGGTGTGTCCATTAGAAAATACAAAAAGTACTGCGGAGCCCAGTGTGATTTTATGCAGTATAAGCACACGTCTGTGGCTGCTTCTCAAACTACACTGTAGTAATTCTTCACATAAGTCAGAATTTGTTCTTCTTACTTTGTGTGATTAATCTTTTAGTGGGAAAAAAAAGATTTTTTCAATATTGATTGTCATCCAAAATCTTGCACTATGAAGCAGATGAATTAGCATGGGCTCTATTTGCAGATGCATGCTCTTGGCTATCACAGTGGGATGTGAGAAGCTCAGTCAAGCAGGGAGGAAATACTGAAGACAAGACATGCCCTGCACATCCTGATTCCTGTTTCAGCATCTCGATGATGCTTCATCATTCAAATTACTGTGGGCATGAAGGGAAGGGTTAAGAAAGATGTCAAAAATCAGTGTACCTAGACAGATGATGTAAAACAGAGGAGAAAGAGAATGTACCACTTCTTTGAATTCCTCCACTTGCCCAAAGGCAGGGTTATGTATCTCTGGCTCTGCCAGTCCTGTTAGTTTTTTGTCCAATATGTTCTTAAAAAACTTCACTGGCAATTCCCTACCTTGATTAGGCAATCTCTTCTGGGAACTGGGCTGTAGAGCCTGGGTCTCCAGGTTTGCCTTTCCTTGCAACAGTTCTGGGGAATTGGCATTCACATGCTGACTTGTTGTGGCGAGTCTTCATAAACTCCATGAGATAAGACATGCTGTGGGCTGCTGCCCCGTGGGTAAGAGCTGGAGCAATGGGGGAGCTTTGGCATTGACCAGTGAAGGCTGGATGTAAACTGTATGTATGCATGTAGAGGTTTGCAGTTGTATGGAACATAAATTCTGGCAGCCACAGCCCTTTGGTACAAGTTATAAGGTGCTCTGACCCAGCTAGAGAGCTGGGCTAATGTTGCTGTGGATGTCCACAAGTCAGCAAAGACTTTCAGAGGGTCTTTCTGAGAAAGAAAGAGCAGCACTAGCTTTGGAAGCAGGGGAAGGGCAGTGAGGAGGGAACAGGAAATTAGGAGTGAGGAGGGAATAGAAGGGAAACAAAATACTGGAAAGTTTGCAAATTTTTAAGATGCTACAATAAAGAAGCAGTAGGGCTTTTTGATAAAACATAAGCGATGGGTTTTCAATCTTGCAGCCCTAATGGCAGAGAATAAAATATTAATAAATCACATTTCTTTTCCTTTTTTTATTGAGACTTAGTGGGTACTCCTTATGTACCCAGTACTTATTCCGTCTAAATATCAGTACATCAGTTAGTATCTGTAAATCAAGGCTAACATGTGTCTCTGAGCACATCTGAGATGTAGTCCTTGTGACTACATCTATTGTAATGAATATTGTATTTTAATAATTGATGTTTCACATGCTATATTTTGCCCTTCTTTGCACTGGGACCTTATCCAAATGCATCTGAAACACTCCTTGTAAATGGAAGGTAATGACAAGTGAAACGACAATGCAATCTTTTCCCTATTGAAGATGCACAGAATTTACATGCTAAATTTAAGTGAATTTCAGCTCAGTCACTGTATCCCTGTTAAAGTGCTGAAGAATTGAAGTTTTGTGATACCTTCCCCAAATTCGCTGGAAAGGAAGTCATGAAACATTCATTTAAGTAAATTACAGCTCCACACCCTATTAGTCATAGAACTTGAAAGTAATTTGAAATCTTGAGTATACATGAATTATTGAACAATGAGTGAAAATGAGAGAAAATGGAGACTATAACTTGCGCTTCCACCATTTGTGTAAATTGCTACTGTGGTCCCTCTTTGCAGTAATTTCAGGGCAGTGTTGAAAGAGCAGCAGAAACCTGTAATATTAAAAACAGTAGAATCCTTATTACATAGCAAAGCCAGAAGGCAGCAACAGATGAGAAAGGACTTAAAAGGGAATGTGGAGGGTTCTAGTTAATCCCACCTGAGCTCATGACTGGGTTCAGTTCTACACCTTTTCAACTGGTTGCCCTCCTTCCATGTGGTTGGTGGAGAAGGACACCATATTTTCTTAAAGACAGCTGGAACAAGCTATGAAAGTATGCTCTAGCATCATCCCTGGCAGGGGATGTGAACTCTGTCCAAGATCTCTGAGATCAAAGAGGCAAAGCGAAGTTACAGAAACATCTCAAACATTTTGAATAAGCGTTGTTAGATGAAATGGAGTCTAAAATGCATTTAATCATCCAGCAAAATTTCCTGTCCTCCAGAAAGAGACAATAACAGAATATCCATTAAATGTATTAAATATCACAGCAGATTTTGAAGGTACCTGTAGACTTGTTATAATACGGGGATAGGCACTGCAGAATAACTGTACAGAGATACAGATTCAGCTGTTAGAATTGGTCTATGAGTAACATTGAATTTTGAAATAGATCTTTTTTCCTTGTGTTTAGTTTTTTCACCTATTCCAAACATAATTTTTACGTGGCTATTTACCTAAACAATTTTAGGACCCTTTTTTACCACTTTGTTTTTTTCTTGCTATGAAGGTCTGAGTAGCACTTTTTTTATCTCTAACACCCAAGTCTCATTCAAGTTTCTGAACTCATCACCAGTGCCTTCACTCATTAGCTCTTCCTGTATCCTACAGATTTCCCTTCTGGAACTGAATAGTCTTTAATATGTGCTCTTTTTGTTAATCCTCTAAGTTAGTTTAACCCCACATGAAGGAAGACTACTTTTTGTGGCCAGCACTTTTATGATAGTCTTATGTTTTAACAAGACTGGATACAAATCTTTTCTTTGTTCTCAGTTCCAAACAAATTTCTTGGTTATCAAAGAAAATATCTGATTTTCATGTCTAATTGATATCTAGAAACTAAAACCCTTCTATTGTCTTTTAAAGTATTTATCTTCCTGTACTGTTAATATCTTTTCCAGTAATCTTAAGCAATCTTTTTCTATACCATCAACAATATTGAAGAGATTACAGCAGTCTGCTGTGTATTTCTCTTTTCTCATCATCATAAATGCTCATCTTTTTTGCTATTTGACTGCATTTTGGGTTTCTCTACAGTATTTTGTTTTTATTTTGCATTCTGCACAGTAGTTCAAATTCCCAGATTTTCTTGTCTGCACTTCTTGAACATCTTGCACATCAATTGCTCAGATGTTTCTCACTGGTATCTCCTAGTTTACTACATGGAAACTCATTAACCATATCTTCTATCTGATGACTTTTACAAGAATCATTCTTTCAGTTCTGCTTCTGCTATTTCACTAGCCATGACTATGTCCTCACTTTCCTTCCTTCCTTTTTTTCCTTCTTTCTGATCAATAACAAAGGTCTCCAAGATCCTTTACCAATCTTTTTCCTTTAGTTCATAAATTAAAATTCATAGTCATGCACAGACTTCACACAGAGACTTTGACAGAGTTCAAGAGGAGTCCTTTCTCTACAAGTGCTTTCTGATGCTTTCTAATGAAAAAAAACTTTCTTATACCATCAATCTTTGTGCTCACTTTTAATATTTATTGTTTTGACATGCCACTTCATTAAAGCCAGCCAAGCTACAAATGTCTGTTAGTAAATGAGTTTTTTAACCTTGTCTGTACAAAAAATGTTTCTTTGCTGCTTTCTCTGAGAGGATATCATCCTGCAGTTAAAAAAAAAAAAATTAGGCTGGCAAAAGGCAGAGCTGGAAAAGGCAGACAAGTTATGCACTTGTAGTTAATTTTAGAGTGAGCTGAAGATCCTTTTGGCAAGTATAAGCTGTGATTTCACAATGGCCACACTGGCATGGCCTGCACAGCACTGGAAGGGAGCACTGGAAGGGCCAAATGACAAGCTCAGTCTGCAGCCATGCAAGGGACTGGCCAATATCTATGAATACTCATATAAAACCTCAGTGTGCTGTTTGCTCATTGTCACAGGAGACCTGTTGGGAGGGTTCCGATCAGCAGTTTGGAGCCAGGCCATGCACCTTAGTTTGCCAGTCTAAATTAACAGTTCATGAACAGGTTAGTTTGTGCAAGTTACCTGGCACCTAGACAAAACTCAGACTGAGAGGAAACAGGAGTCCTTTGTGAATGTCTCACAAACAAGAAAAGAAACTAATTTAATCAAGCACTATAGAAAACAGATCGTATGATCAGTTCCAGTTTCAAGGCAGAGCAATGTTATTGAACCAGCTGTAAGAACAGGAATTTAGATTTACATAATGATAACTTGCAAGCCATCTTTTGCAAAATCATGGTACCATATTTAAATAGTTAATTGATTTCTTTAGGTGTCAAGGTCTCAGGAAGTGTAAAAGGCAGCTTTGGCGATTTGGGTGCTTGCTGCTTGGTAAAGCATTTGTAGGATTCCAGGTGAGATGGACTGCACATTGTCATGTCTACTGTGGCTAACACAGGCTAGAACAGGCAATTCCTTGAAGAAATGTAGTGGTCTAAGAGTCCAGGGTAAAAGTAGAAATTTTATTCTCCTTTTACCTATGTGAATATAATGCCTGACTTCTTCCTGATTTGTAGCATGAAATTTCTCTGCATCCATTTCCAGTGTGATAAATAGCCATAAAAGCTTCTGAGTAAAAGTATAACCTGAAAAATAAAAGTGCACTACAGGTTTTACCCTCCAACTCAACAAGGGCATTAATTACTCAGAAAGGCCTCTTCATCTCAGCTTGTACCTCTAGAGTAGTCACATAATAACCAGTATCTGGCCTCCTTCTTGTTGTGCAAACTCAGGGAAAAAGCAGCAATGATTTAAGTAGGTAATTAAAGACTAAAACCAGTTCTGCTCTCTGTTCTTTCCCCCTTGCCCCCCTCTCAAAAAAAGAAAACAAATACCAGGATTTTTAAGGGCAATCAAGGAGTTAAACCAGGACGTGACTTTTAGCTGTGACAGGAAAGGGACTTATCTTGCTTTTCCCATTCACCAAACCTTTTAGGACCTGAAATGGGGCTGCAGGAATTCAGTTTGCTCCTATGGGGAGTGACCATTCACGGTGTGAATCTTCTGTCATTACTTAATTTAGCACTGCAAAGGACCCACCAATTTTATTTGAGACTCCATCAGTGCTGTAAATGTTGGCACTTTGAGTAGGCTGAGTTTATCTCAACAGATAGCCCTAAGAGCCTGATAAATTTAAATACTGATGTTACATCAGCAGTGCCAAGCCAAAATAAGATCCAGATAAGTGGAGCCATTAAAAACATGGGGTGTTACTGCTGGCAAAATTCTGTTTCCTCTTTCAACTTTTATTTAAATAACAGCACTTCCAGTTTACTGGAAATAGCAGATGGAGGGGTTTTTTTAATTTACTTTTTTTCCCCCCTCATTTATTGTTCATCCTTTATGATCAGCATTTCACAAAGTGTGAAAGTGGTAGCAAAGACCTATTTTTTTCTTTAGTTTTGATGTTCTGACACTGGACATGTTCTTGTGTGAGAAGCACTGCTCACCTCCCACCACACAATCCCAGTGGGCTCTCCAAGCTGCTATCTGATTTAACTTAGCGAATGTGCTATCCATACACTGGCCATTGGTGGTGATGTGGACTAGGGGAAGACGTTCAGCTGTGGTACCTGACTCACTGCTAAATCATTGTATCAGCTGGTATTAGTTCTGCCATATAAACCCTAATTAATATATGCCTATTCATGTATATGAAGGAAGACAGGCATAATGAAGATAAAAGAAAGAAAAAGAAGTATTATGCAGGCATCAGTGCCATGGGCCCTTGTGACATACACAGTTCATAATTTGCTGCTGTAGGTCCACCCTTACTTCAGCCGTGTTACACCAGGAAACTTTTCCTAACTTTGTTCTGCAGCCTCCCACTGCATGTTCTTGGCAGCACCTTGCTTTTATTGTGGTTAAGTGTCACTTTACACAAAGTGCCCAGGGACACAATGGAACATTAGTCTATACCAGAAACAATTATTAAATACCATGCAAGAAATAATAGTGGACTAGTACACAGATGGAGTCCCACAGTGTTTCCCTGTTCCTCCAGTACAGGTGTAGGCACTGCAGTGCCACCTTTCTTATCCTTCTTCCATAAAAATCCCTGAAAGCCAGCCAGTTCCCTATTCTCTTGGAGCAGAAAAGCCCTTTCCCCCACCCCCTCGAAAGAAGGTGATACTTGCTAATGGAGAAATATCCAGTTCAGTCAGTGACTGATCCTTGAAAGCAGCCCTTTTTTCCCTTAAAGTTAATTTAAAATGAGCTACATTTTTGATGCTGTCAGGAAGCCTGGCTGGTTAGTCCTCAAAGGTTACAAACAACAAGAGAGAAGGGAAGGTCCCTGCTGTGCTATGGCAACTGTCGAAAACCCACGTACACATTTAGCAAGATCAAACGTTTGCCCAGCCTGGGAAGGAGCAGGTAAACAGCCCGCTAATCCCTCTGGAGTGGTGAGACACACAGGCTGCCAGGATATACTGCTTTCATCAAGAGGTGCAAGAAGTCAATCAGGATTTGTTTCCCTCCTGGCAGTTTGTTTATTCAAGGTACCCACACTCTGATGGTTCGTGCTTTACAAGGCCGCCCCACTTGTTCCCTGTTGTGCAGCTGTGCTGATGGAGGTACAAGGGAGTGTAGCACAAAGGGAAAGCTTCAAAAGGTCAGCTCTGCACTAGGAAAGCACAGAGCAAGCTGATAGCAAGGTCCCAATAGTCTGTGGCTGCAAGCCCTGCTAGTCCTTAGCCATCAGACCTAGCTGGCTTCTACTATATGTTCCCAACAAGCTAAACTGGGTGTTGAGGATGCATTTACAGCATGTAATAAACTGCATTTGAGCTGATGTAAAAAGTACATAGTCATCATATGTGATTTGATGCCTTAATCAGGATTACCCCATGGGCACTTTGTTCCCTTTGTGAGCAAGGCTCCAAAGGCTGGCTGTTGGTATGATCCCAGACAAACTCAAAATTATACTGGTTAGCTTGAGTCAGAAATTAACCAGGGCTAAATTTATTTTTATACCCTGCTAATAATACTGAAAAAAAATTGTGTGTATCTGTACTAAAACCTGAGACAGTACACAATTGCTATTAGCCTTGGATGTATAATTATTTTCAGCCATGTGAATTAAGGGGAAAAAGCCCTAATTCTAAAACATTACTAAACATTGAGGCAGACATCATCGGTAATGCCTTCATTTTGACTCAAGCCAGGCTGATACTATAGAAGAAAAGGCAAGTCCTGAAGAACTGAAAAGGAAATGAGAGAGCTCGGTGCAACTGGAAATCTGCTTCCTCATTTATCCAAACCCATCAGCATCTGCGGAGCAGTGGTTTGGCTTGGCTACCTTGGAATATGTTAAGAGACTTGTCTCTGTGTAAATTGTTTAGGTTTTCTTCTAAATGTTTTTCCAAACTTGTTTTCCTAAAGCCTTACTCAAAACTTCATAATAAAAAAGCAAAGATACATTTAGCAGAATTTACTGGGTGTTACCGGCAGGTGGGGCCTGCTAAACCTTGTGGAGGAAATGCTGCTTCCTGAAAGTGAGGATGTTGATGTGAAACAGAGGGAGACCTGCCCCTCTGCCCATCCTGCTGAGCCAGCCAGACACAGAGCTAGGGATGCAAGACAGCGGGTGGCAGTGGAGCTGTTGTCAGAGCTTGGTGGCCAGGCCATCTCGATAAGGTACAGACGAAAGCCAGGCTGCATTCCTGTGTCCTGCAATGTTTACAAATGTGTCCTGAGACGACAGAGAAAAAAAAAAAATTTGGGTTTCTTAATTTGAAGAGGATGGCACAGACATCGCTTTGCCCACACAATGCAGGTGAAGATGCAAAATCACACATGCACAGAGCTATGGAGAGGTGGGCCAATCTGCACCTTCTGTATTGAAAACATGTCCTCAGTTGAGGGGCTTGTCTGAAACTAAGGGAGTTTGGGGGTGGAAGTGCTAGAATGAATCTCAATCCATGAAACTTCTTAAACTGCATCAAAGACATTGATCAAAGTCCAAAATTTACATTTCTTCCCTTGAATCCCATGGTCTATGGCTTGTGTAGAAAAATATTAGGGGATTTGTGCTCTTAAGGGGAGGAGATAATGAAAATTCAGAGGGCTCACAACCTGTGGCAAGGTTAATAAATTGGGTGCTAATGAATTGCCAGCACTGAGAGAAGGGAGTGAGTCTTCATGCTGCAACTTGCAGTTAAGTCTTGCTCTGGTGCTACAGCCACCTCACATGGTAAGTGGATGGTAGATGATTCAAATCAAAACAAAAAAAAAGCTTTGAAATTGTTTTGGTTTGTTATTTTCTTTAAAATGTGAAGGTCACAACTACAGCTGGGAAATTTTTAACTTGTGAGGGCAAGAGCTATCCTTTTTCTGCATTTCTCTAGCACATACTAAGTAAAAGGGATCTTAGGCTACATCACCTCACCATTACTTCTACTACAATTTGAATCCAGTAAAATTAGTGAAGGTTTTCTGGAATAAAATGTCTGAACACCCTGAAAAGCAGTTACATATTTCTGACACAACAGGTAATCTGGTTTATATTTCACTGTTTACTTTGTAAGCAGGGAGAGCTTTGCTGTTATCAGATAATTCCCTACAGTTTTAAACAGCAAGATAGATGGACGGCACTTTGTGAATGTGACAGCTGAGTTCTGTTTCATTGCTCCTTAAAATTTTCTCTGCTTTCTTTCTGTTTAAGAAAAATCAAAGAATTATCAGGGATTTGCTTTTTCACCATGAATGCAAATGCATGGGATGACAGCTGAGCCTCACTGATTTAAGGCTTCACAGACCTGTCTTGTAAACATTAATGGCATTTGAGTCATCTTGTCTGCCTCCTCACAGTCATACACCAAGTATTGAATGTTGGGGCAATGAGGGAGGTAGAGGAACCCTTTGTTTTATGGTGCCGTCCATAGTGTTACAACTGTCGTGAAAGTTCAGTCTGACTTAAAAGATTTATGGAATTTGGAGCCCTTTTTTAGCTGTGTTTCCTACCTATATAAAATAAATAAAAACCAGACAAGAAAGCTTCCTAAAAGGGCAGTGTAGATCTGAAGAGCAAATTAAGGTCAATTCCTGCAAAGAATTCAAGTGTAAGCTACTTTTATTTTCAAGTAGTTTTGCTTATGTTAATAGCCACGGTTCCTTAGTGTATGAATTATTCATGTGCATGAGTATCCACAAGACTTGAGCCTGCAGGTTACAAACTTGTATTAAGCACTGAGTGCCTTAAAAGTACATTGTTAGAGAAGTACAGAACAACTTTTAATTGGTTCTAAAAAGAATTGCAATAGCAACAGTTAATTATTGTGAATAAAGATGGTTCAACAAACACCACTTTCATAAACAGAATGTAGTAAATATCTTCAGTATATCTTCAGCATGCTGTATTGCATATTATGCTTTCATTTTATGCAGGAACATTGTAAGGAGAGTATGGCTACAGTCATCCAAAGGGAAATACACAGACATTAAGAAGTATGTGTCAGACAGAGGTTTCAACAGAAGAATGACAACTCCAATTTAAAAACGTATTTATTTTTTCTTTGTGTTCACCAATGTGTTCTCTACACTTCTGAGCAAGATGAGCTGCAATTTTGGGGACGTTGATTGTTCTGGTGATGTTTTTTACAGTGGCAGCAATTCCTGGTGATTCCCACCACCTTGGTGACTGATGACAAGCAGTGTCAGCCTTCAGGACCCTGGTCACCACACCCTGCAACTGATGTCTGTTAGCATCACTCAGGATACTCTACAACTCAACAAAACAGTATCTTCATGCATGAGGAGTCTCACCTGCAAACAGGATCCTAAGAGTTCCTGCTTGTATTTGATCCAAAGTTTCCATTAGTGTCAGAGGTGGCTTGAAACACCTTGATGACATCTTCCATTTCCCTTAGCAGTCAGTCCACAGTCACTCCCCTCCACTTGTAATGTTTTCCCACCCATTGTTCTTCCCTCTGCTGCCCACAGCAGCAGTCAGGGAAGCCAGCACCTAGCAGGAGAGCACAGCATGGAGACAGGGGTCAGGCAGGGAAGGGCAAAAAATAATGGCAGAGTGAAGAAGAGGGAGAAGGGTTACAGGCAGTGGGAAGGTGGGGAGGGAAGGAGCCAGTGCCTGTGGGAGGGCTGGAAAGCTCCAGTATCTGTACATAGACATGCTGAAAAGGTGGCTGAAATGGCATCTCCTCCATACTGTGACTGCCACAGGTTTCAGTCATGAATTGGTGAGGTTCTGCATCAAGTAATTTTTCCTCCACCTTGACACTCAGGCATTGGGTTTGTTTTGAATAACTGACATGTGACAGACTCATCACATGTGAAACATCTCCAGGAAAACTAAATCATCTGTGTTTCGTTTTGTTTTGTTTTTTTTTTATAATCTGTATACCATATCTGTTACACAGACAAACTTCTATACTGTGCAACAGGAGTGCGTTTTGGAATTAGATGAGTGAAAGAGGTTAACTACACTTAGGAATGGCAGGTTGCAGTGGATATAATCCAGTCCTTTGCACTCAAGAGTTCATGTTTTTGAAAGGCAGCCGCACTCAGAACAGCCATGTGAAATGTCCAAAAAAGATAAAAAAACCAGCCCAAAGACAGGTTGTTTTTGTCAGCTTACTGAACCTGGGAAAATGAATGCCCATTCAAAATGGCACTGCATGAAGCAATGCAGCTCCTTGGATGAGAAGGCTGTAGCGTGGTGGAGGAGAAAGCAAGCTGAAAATTGTTTGTACTCTCACCTCAATAAACCTTTCTTGGCCCTGGGTCCTTGCCCTGAGTCAGGGTCTGGGGAATGCTGCACCCACCAGCTGTAAACACCCCCGCCCTGGTAGTCCCAGCCAAGGGACCTCTGGTCTTTTGCTCCACAATTTTTGCTGAAACCATTAGTTTTATCCCTTGTATCTGTCCTCTTTGTCTCAGTAGCCCAGGAACTATATCCCATTCTGCACATCTTATGCCACAAGTTGAAATTTGTCTCCTGCCAGTTGGTGCTGTATCAGTTGTTCAGCTGGCAATGTCTAAAAGCTCCCTCTGCCCTTGTGACCTGCCCTGTTAAACAGTTGTCCCTGTACAGTAAGGGCAGACTTTAATGACATTTGGATGCTTTCTGCTCTGAGTAGCAGATAAGAAGACATTGACGTATCTGACAAATGATCAGGAAGGGTAGGAGGGATCTGTACGTGCTGGACCTCATTAACAAAACAAAGTAAAGAACTGAGCTCTCCTGCCTGTTTGCCACCAGGTTTAAAAGCTTAGTCTGGGGATGATGTCTGTGAAGGGGTTCAGAGCACTGAGGAGATTGTCACCAAATTTTAAGCATTGTTTTCAAGTACCAGTTGTTTAGTTAGCAGAGCAGGTATCAGTGTATTCTTAGTCTTTGCTGGGTGCTTTGCTGACCTCTCCCCTCCTCCCTCTGCGTCTTACGCAGACACACAGGGAAGATGGAGAGTCTGAGTGCATGGGTCCTTTGGATGCTCTTTGGGAGACTGGCTCCACCACAGGTATTTTTTGGACCTTGAGTAACTTACATGGCTTTCTCCATCCAATCCTTCCCCTCTAAAATAGTAGTGCCTGTGTGCCCAGCATATTGCAGCAGTGCACCAATGTTGGAGGAGACACCTACAACAATGGAGGAGCAGCCTCAGTAATGCAGATTTGTGAATGCCGGAACCCTGGAAACTGCACTTTGATGCCACATGACTGTTTATAATCTAAGAACTTTACCCTGTTTGAGGATTTTGTAATGTTATATGGTTCTCCTTTGTTCTCCTGTATACCACGTTGGGATTTTCCCACTCATGTGACCTGTAACTCACTCCCTACTGCCTTCTGCTGGTGGCTGGGTAATAACCCCCTATATGGCATATCCCTGCCCCTGTCCCCTCAGTTTTGGGGATCCTGGCCTTGTTTGGTTGGGACCTACCCAGACCCTTCCCAAAAACCTTCCCAGGCTGCTCATGGTCGCAGAACCCAGCCCTCCGACCCTATTTAAGTTGTGTACCAGTTTGAATAAAGCTCTCTTTGCTTTGCACCATCTACCTCACTCCGCAGAGTGCTCTCCCCTTCTTTCTACCCTCCATGTGCCCTCAGGATCACACACCAAGATACCTAAATTGCCTTGCAGCTCCTGTGCAAGTGAGGGTGTATTAATCCAAGTGAAGTATGGCATTTATACAGCTTAGGACTTCTTGTCTAGGTCTTTGATATATGACATATCACTGAGCCACATAAAAGCTCCCTGTTGCCAGTGTTTTAATGTTTCTCACTTTTGAACCCCTGAAACATTTCAGGAAAGGCACAGCCGGCTTCACAAATGTCCCAGATATAGGTTTTGTGTATGTGAATGTCCTTTCCTTAGCCAGCCCCTTTCAGTTCACGTACAGGTCAAACTCTTTTCCAGTAAGTACAGTATCAGTCTTTTTTTGGTTTGGTTTTTTTTTTTTTTTTTTTTTTTTTTTTTTCTATTTTGAGACACACCTTTAATTTTGGGGTGTG